>LPNX010869720.1:553149-676822 GCA_001517045.1 Pseudotsuga menziesii | reverse complement strand
GCCCTCGACCGAGGTATCTAAATACCTCGGTCGAGGTATTTAAATACCTCGACCGAGGGTTTGTAAAGCCCGCAATACCTCGGTCGAGGTATTTAAATAACTCGACCGAGGTATTTAAATACCTCGATCGAGGGCTTAATAAAACCTCGGTCGAGATATTAAGACCTCAGTCGAGGGCTTAACAAGCCCTCGACCGAGGTGCGTTTTTTTGTTTTTGCCGAAATGCTCTTGCCAAAAAGTGTTACCCAGGTCCGTGGATTCACCCAAATAGTAGTCTTAAACTTTATTTATCTTGGGGAATGATTCATCAAGTTTACTTTTATACTGTTTATGCCCACTTCCTACATACCCTACTTAATTACAAGGGTTACGAGGTCACGAGGGTCTTACTTAGATTCTTAAGATAAAGCATTTCTTTTTATTTGTGGTTTTGCAGATGTTAACACTGACTCGAGGGTTTTCTCCTTGAAACATCCTATGTAACTAAGCTAAGGTAAAGCTACTACGGAACCCTAATTAGCTAGGGGATGAGAAAGAAGAAATATTAGCACAAACCATACCATAACCATCTGAAAGTTAAAGTATGTTTGGAGATGAAAGATTATATTTCAATTAACATCGAAAACGATTCTAACTATAGACATATGGTTCATGATTTATATCACAATGAGGTAGGTGGGATTTTAAAAAAATGATCACATAAAGAGTTTTAAAGTCTATCGAGCTGGCCATCGGAGGCGATAAAACATAAATCGAAAATCAAAGGCCTTTGTAGATTTTTCATTGTGGTGAAGTATGAAGAGTTGACGGCTCTCAGCCCTCTTAGCTCTATTCGTCTCTGTTACTGTTGAGTGAAAGTATTTGGTCTTCGCAACACTGGAATTAATAACGACATTGATTTTGTTCTCTTGGTGGTGTCATAGTATTGACCCATCGACAAAATCACTTTTAAAGAAGCCGAATGAGGTAAAAGACTCTTTCGTTGCTTTCTTGTTTCCTTAGAAATTAAATACAATTGTTGTAATGTTGATTTGATTACGTTTTAACCTCCATTTCATTTTTAACTGGCGGGTGAAAGATAGAAAAAATTGTTTGGGAAGTTCGGGTCATGGGTAAAATGGCGTTGTGGGCTATGGTAAGACCCTAAGGCCTTGCTAAGTGCAAAATTGGGAGGGATTTCCCATCTCAACTCTATTTCGATGGAATTTATAGCTTTGCTCAACCCATTCATTTGTAGTAAAATCCTATAGAGATTAGCCGAGATATGAAGTTCTTTCTTTTTTTGAAAACCTTAGGGATTTTCACAATGTTAAGTTTAAAACTTTTATTTTATGAACAGGCTAATAGCCTGCATGAAAAATTGTATCCAGTCTTATTTACAATGTGAGGAAGATGTTGTAAATCCTTTACATTCTCTGTGTTTTTCACTTGTTTGAACTTCTTATGTCTCGGCTCTACCATGTTAAATGATATTCTTTTTTTAAGTTTAATTTGTGTAAAATAATATGTATCTTGTTTAAAATTTGCATACGGCTCTATTGCAATACATTCTGAACTTTGATAAAAAATTATGTGGAAACTAGGTTTGGTTACTGTTAAAATTACTTTGGGGTTCTCGCTGTCGTTTCCAGTCATATTTTAAGGTTGCGTGGCCATGGTATTTCTAAAAATGTAGTGACTGTAAAACGTTTGATTGTTTTTCCTAAATGGTTACAACTCCCTTTAGCGGTTAGACTATTGTTATTTTTGTTTTAAGAATTTTCTATGAAGGAGTTTTACCCTTACGGGTTTTAATCCTTTGACCTCTTAGGTTTCGAATTGAGTTATTATTTATGGTATACATATATTTATTTTCTGCTATAATAATACTGTGTTAGAAAAATATATGTAATCGATAAGGGTTACTATTTTGATTACGAACAAAATCGAAAAATACGGCTACGACGTAACTCTTGTTTGGATTATAAAAATGCTAAATTGGATTTCACTTCTTATATTTTTCTTGTTCTGAAAGAATACTCTTTACAGGCTCCAATCCGGTGACCTGTTGTAAACTTATTTTAACTAATAACTATAAGATATTATAATTGTTCTATTGTTAAAAACCTGCATTTATTTTTCGATTCATCATGGGTTTTATAATGGTTCGGTTTACTGTATTTTAGTTTAAACAATTTTAAAACCCTAGCTCATCTTTTATTGAAAACATTTAAGCCTTTCGGCTATATATAAGTTGTTTGTTTACTTTAAGTAAATAGGCCTTTAGGCCGTATTAGTTAATACTTGTAAAATTTATAAATATATATTATTCTTATAAATATGATCTTAGATCTGTCATTCGACAAAAAACAAGTATTTTCAAGTTATAAAGATATTGATAAACAAAGAACTTGAGAATCTATGGATCCTTTTACTATTTCCAAAAATAAAGGATCGGGCTGTACTTGTAAAAGATTCATAGCTTTGAAATTAAACGAAGATATCCTTTAATTTAACCCTTTGATTGAACTGTAAAGTTTTTAATAGAAAAACTAAGAAAATACTAATTACCATTTATTTAAGTACATCATGTAAACAAAGAAGATTTATATACATAGATATGATACTATTCTAGATAGAGTAATTACTAATTTCACTAAGAAACTCTATGTATACAGTAGCATTTATAAATCTAGGGTCAATAGAATACTAGCCTGCTTTATTGGAGTGAATAGATTACAACCTTGGAAACTTTAACATTTATAGAATTATACAGTTTAAAACATAAATGTACTTAAGTTTCATAAGCAAACAACTTAGAACCTGCTAACTATCGAAGGTGACAAACACCCAAATAAGATCGTTCCTCCGAACCGTTTCCTTAAAGCACCTGAGATAATTTTCTTTAGGACCCCATGACGAAGATGCTATGTAGAATCCTACACAGTAATCTTTGTAACTTTGCAACCTCACTTACAGACTTAAATATCACAAAATCACTTTGGCTATCCCCTCGTCGAATTCCTCTTGTGTGCCTAAATTTTCAGTTTCCAGCAAAATCACAAGGCTCTAATCTCTTACAATAGAATCTAGTCAGCATCATGCTCATTCGATGGTATATATAAGCTTGCCTAGGTCTTTGGGGCAGTTTTACAATTAAATGAGCCACCTACTTAGTTCCTCTTTCCAGGGTACATGCCACATTTTTAGGGATGTTGCCTCCAGCTAGAAAGTGAATGCTATTGTTGTCACTTGTCATTTGGCCTTTTACAGTAGATCATTCCTCTTAGTGGGTTAGTGAACACTCTTCAACAGTCTTCTTTGGATAGGTGTCTCTTCTCTTTATTATTTAAATAAATAAAATATTCAATTACACTCATCTTTTACCATCCTTAGTCAACAATATAAAACTTTGCAATAACTTTTAAAGTAATGTTTTCTATAAAAAAAAAACAGTTATAGGTGGGTTACATTATTTCCATGTATTTATATTATTTATTATTTATTTGAAACATATAAAAGTTATTGTAAGATGAGAACTTAATGATTTTCTATTTTAAAAAATGTGTTAGAAAAATGTATAACATTCTTTTATATATATATATGTGAGATTATTTTTAATTATATATAAAAATGATTATTTTTATTTCTAAATATATGTAAAGAATTATTTTAATTAGAAGTTTTTTCATGAGCATAAATCTAATTTAGAGGCATATATATAATTTCTATGTAAAAAATATATCTAAAAGTTATTGCGAGATAAAAACTTAATGCAATTTGTACTTAAAAATAAATAAATTAAGAAACTGAGTAACATTCGCTTTATCTATAAAATGATAGATATAGAATATGTAGTGGAAGAAAAGTAAAGAACAGTGATTTTCCATTAATATGGAGAATAGTTATTGACGAGGAAATATTTCTCCTTCCGGATGAATGGACAAGAGAATTTTATGGCATTTTTTTCTTTTCTAGTGTAGAATTGCAAGAAAAACAGGTTTCTCATCATGGAGAAACACTCTGCCTTTAAAATCATATTCACCTGGGAATGTGGTACTCAATTAAGTGCATCAGCTACTACTTTATGGATCATATTGGGTTCAATAGGTTTTTCAGAAATGAATGATATCAATTATATTTATATGCTACTACTGTTTGGCATTATTGTCACTGGTATGATGTAGAATGATGGTGTGTATTGATCTGACTTACTTCTGCGACATGCTTCCCAATGTTACCATATTCCATGTTTACACGATACTAAAGGTGTAAAACATATCCGAACCCTGCTCTTAGGATATATTGTATTTCCTATTTTTATATTTGAATCTTGTCCATTAAAATATGGGTCTTTCTCATCGAAGGGCAGTTATTAAAATCTTATCCATATCAAATGGATTTCTTTTGTGGTTTCATCTAAAAAGAAACAATAGGGCTTAAAGTTATTCCAATGATTTTCCCACATATTTTGGACAACTAAACAATAAAATCGAAAGTGTCATTCAAGTTGGTCTGAGCCAAAATCCCTAAAGAGCAAGAAATTTCCCTAGGGTATTATAGATACTTTTATTTTTAATTCAATATGAAACAAAAATTCTAATTGTTTCTGCAATGTGATGAACCTCGTAGCCGTACCAAATGCAATAAGTGTTGAAGAATGTAATATCACATGTGATTTAGTTAGTGAGTTGAGTGACCCATAGTATTCTTTTGACCTATGGTATTCACCCATAGTATTGTTGTGTTCTATTCTTATATAAGCTGGTTCTTAATAATGAGAAGGAAATCAATCTGCCCATTGTGTTTCTGTCTTGTTTTGCTTCTTATTGTTTTATTTATCATGATACCATGAGAGGTGTACTTGCCATTACAACAAAAAATCAATGGCTTGTGTATCAAATGGATGTGAAATCAGCCTTTCTTAATGGTATTCTTGAAAAAGAAGTTTATGTAGATGATACACCCGGTTATACTGTCAAAGGTCATGAACACAAAGTGTTTAAGCTAAAAAATGTCTTGTATGGTCTAAAACAAGCTCCACGAGCTTGGTACAGTAGGATTGACTCCTACCTCATCGATAATGGTTTTAGCAGAAGAAATAATGAGCCCGCTCTGTATGTCAAAACATAGCAAGGTAAAATATTGCTTGCATGTCTTTATGTTGACGACATGATTTACACTGGTAATTCGATGGCTGAATATTTCAGGACAGTCATGAAAAAGGAATTTGAAATGACTGATATAGGACTAATGAAATACTTCCTAGGTCTGGAAGTTACTCAAACTCATAAAGGTATTTTTATTTTCCAACATACTTCCTTGGTCTCGAAGTTACTCAACCTCATAAAGGTAATAGAGTAACAAACCAACATGGCCTATGTCAACCGGTAGGAGAGACTGCTTTGTTTCCAACCTTCCAACATCAGTAGATTCCATCACCATTTAGAAAAAGAAATGCATTGATAAAGCAATCACTACAAAAGACCTTGTCAGTCTTGTCGATTAGCAACATTGATGCGCGATTTGAAAAAAAATTATTCTCAGTGGATTGTGAACTAGGGTTTTGTTTCTAGATGAGCTAAAAGATTATTATTATTATTGGTGTGTGTACCGTGTGCAGGAGAACATACTATTGGGCAATTGGATTGCCAATTATTTAGTTATGCTGAAAATTGAGGTTGTATGCAAATTTATATTGTTTTTTCAATTGGAAACAATTATATTTATCAAAATATAAGACACATGGTGTGTGCTTCAAGGAAATTACATTTCTTAAATAAGAATGCATTTTACTAATTTACTAACCTACAAATATTGTGGGTGTTCTTGTGATGGAGAATGAAGAACTAATTAGTTTTTACAATGTGTTGCATCGTAGCAATTTCATTAGCTGTATTTGTGTATGCTACTCATCACAATAAGAAAAGTAGTCAACGCCCAAGTGCTAATGAGAAACCTCAAAGGAAGTTGAAGTGAATTATGGTTGACAACTCCCATGGTAAATTCCACTTTCCTTTTGTACACTCCCAACCCCATTAGGATCAAACTAGAGTTACTACAACAACTTCTCATCCATATGAAAATCAAATTTGCTTTTGTTGGAGCATCATCCAAAGACTCTAAAGTTTAGTCAATTGGGTGATCCAATAAACATGGAGGGACCTTATACATGGATTGATAAAATATTTAAGCTAGAGGAACTCACCCAATTATTATGTCTCGAGTTTTCTTTCTTTGTTGATACATAGCATCACACCAAAATTTTGAATTTACGTTCATTTCTTGGTTTTACTACTTTAGCTCAGATTTCAAGTCAACAGGATGATTATTTACTTGACACACATGTATCTATTGCATCAAACCTTTTCTAATGCTGCCATTTGTATATTTTCAATAATGACTAACTTAATATGTTTGTAATAGATGGAATAACAAATTTGATAGTTGGAAGTGAAGATTGGAGTTTTCACCTACGAGCTAATGGAGCTTCACATGGCAGGAAATTGTCACTTGCTAAAAACAATTGCATGCATCTCTTCCCTAAGCTCCCACCACATGTAAGCCTCCAAAATAAGTTCACAAAACATTCTCTATGATGATTTCCAACCCAATGAATGCATTACCACATGTAATACACCATACCCATGTTACATATCATCAAGCCTAATCCTTTCGATATGGAGGCATTCTTGAAGTTGGATTTACTTCATTCGTCTGAACTTCCTAGACATCGAGCTTTCTAGGAAGTTCAACTTTCAATTATGACATCTTTCTTTTTTGTTGCATCACCTCTCTAATCAATTCCAATTTTGGTGGAACTTCAAGACAAAGCACATGTTTCATTAATCGAACAAGATATTATGCCCAGATCATTATGACATATGGGCATGTAACAACCATTTTGATATTGAATTAGATCCATCACATCGTACCATTCGAGGTGTTCTTATAAAATAGGGAGGCCATCTAGTGGCTTATCATCAAGAGTTTATCAATTAAAAAAATCAAGCATGAGACCTATGAAAAAGAGATTTATGTCTTAAGGAAGAGCTCTGTATATTGGTGATTTTATCTTCTCTACAAAGAAACTGTCTTTCACATGGAACATCATTGTTAATTTGATCTTCCTTAATTTCCTCGATTAGAGATCTAGGATCAACGCCACCTTAAGTGGGTCGTTTACATCTAACAATTCCAAAGGGTGATTAAGTACAAAAATATATTTTTCCAATTAGATTGTAGATCTACTTAGTCGACTGCTCGGTTTTGTCTTGTATATTTTGGACATATAGCTGTGTGACTAAGACAATTGTAAGTAACAATATGCCACAAATCACTAGTTTGGGCCCATACTATTCACCCTCCAACAGCCTACAGTTATCATCAAATGTTATTTTTTGATTATAGGGTCCAGACTACAAGATTATTAGTTGTATAAACCACAACAACTTTGTGTGTCACCTCTAATGCAAGGCTTCTTATCCGTGAGGAAATTCTTCTATCTATGAGTTCCATTTTTTCACTAATAAAGAAATAATTCAAGCCATAAATACATCAAAATTCCAATGATTTGTTCGATGTCGTGCCTTATGTAGTCAGAACAAATCTACCCTCCAAAAGCTTGAATTATTTCATTTTCTCTTAATTAATTCCTTCATGGTCGTGGAAATCCATTTCGATGAATATGTTTTTGTCACATTCCTTAAAACATGACTGAAACATTATGAAATTTAATTGATGCTTTCTTCTATCTCTTCAAATTTCAATACGATGCTCATGATTGTTCCCATTTACATCGATTTGGAAAACCATTGGCAAATCACAAGATGATAAAATGAGGAAGCCCATCCCAATATCAATATCAATATACATCTCTAGTGGAATCCCATCTCCCCATTACACCAGATGGGCCATGCTAGGCCCTTCACCATACACTGCTTTTCTCCTTGCTGGAATGTGTACATTTAACGTCATGTTGTTGTGCCTATCTACATATAAATGACATCCTAAAATATATACAAAATTCAAATTCATCCTAGCTAGCTAATGTTTGAAATGGGTTCTATGTTACTCTAGAGTTAGAAGCCTAAAAATCTATTGCATATTTAATAGGTTACATGGCATGTGGTGAGTTGAATACTTTTTGTGGGGACTCCAGATTTATTTGCACCTACTCATATCCTTACTTTCTTTGCAATATACACTCAATTCAATCTTAAATCACACCAAGAATGAGAAATAATATTAATTTACCATGATTTCAACAACCCTAAAGAAAGGGAATAATTATATCATATTAAGATTTAACAACAAAGCTACATATTCTGTGCCTTTAGTTTTGAAAAGTGGTGATGAGAAGTGACAAGAGCATCAATAACGATCAATAAACTTTTTTGTAAATTTGATATATTTACATTTCATCTACTTGTTCGTTATGAAATTGGAAAAATAAGTGGTAATTGTCTTTTTAACCATAATGTTTATTTGTTCTCAAAGACAAAAAGAAAACATCAATAAATAAGCTATTATATTGAGGATTTCTAATAATATATATTTGTCTTGGATGTTAAATTTTAAGTTCCTTTAAATTAAAAAAAACAACTTTTAAGATATATTTTTAATAATATATAAGGAAACAATAGGATGTTTTGAGCTGACAAGTAGGACTTTTACCTGCAATTTGAAATTTGTGTTCATATTTTAAACCATTGTTGTACATTGTATCAAATATGAGCAGGGGTAATGAAATGACTTATATTTAAGGTTTTCTCTTCTCGACCTATCCTTTGTTGGGTTAAACCAATAAGTCAAAAGTTAAAAATAAATCTCTTAGTGATTATTGATTTGTTATTACTCTCTCTACTTTACTTGAGCTTGGAACAGAACTTGAACCTAAACATTTAAATATTTATTAAATATAAAAGAACATGAAAAATTAAAAATAAAATATTTTACATATGACACATTGCATTTGGTGGAGAAATATTAATGTTTCCCTTGTCTATGACACCTACACAATCTCTTTAAAAATTGAAAATTGAAGAGGAGTCGAGCTAGACAGAATCAGAGGATAATCGTTCCATCTTTAGGGAGCCATAAAAATCTGTCACAAAATTCTTCTATGAAGGGGGAAATGTAGAAGATGAAAGTATGAGGGTAAATCTTCTAAATTATGAAGCAATAGTTACTACGTTCGAAGTGCTTTGTACCGTCTTCCTTTCTTGTTCGTAAAAAGAGTATCTTGGGATTTATGCAAATTTGACGGATATTTGAAAGCCCATAACATGGACATTTTTTAACTTGTGTATAATGAAATAAAAGTTTCATTTACTGCATACATCGACACTTAAAACCATGGACGTTGCAAGTGGTGTGTGGGAGGCTAGGCTACTTGGGTCATTGCATGTGAGCTATCAAAAGTGCCACATGCCTCACTTGTTTTATGCAGCTACCTGCCTACCAACGCTACCATGACTAGACCCATGCCACTGGTTTCAACTTCGTTCAAGTCTGCGCCAACATATTTTTGTAACAACCGTCAACCAGTTTACAACTTTGCATTATTTAATAAAATAAAAGAAGGCGATTGAAATGAGCATATGCCGCGATTGAGATTAAATGCTTCAATCATCTAATTCCATTAGAAATTTTTTGGAAGAAAAAAATGAAGTTAGATATGCATTGTCTCTTTGATGTTGGACTGGTCCAATTGTATTGTATATTATAATGGATCTTGGAAAGATGGAAGTTAAGATTGACAGCATATTTGTATTAGTTGATTTTGGGGAAAAACTAGAAGACCAAATTTGGGTATATTTTTAAACGAAGAAGCTTAAATTTCTTATTAAATTTGGTTGGGAAGCAAAACGTTCTTATATGTTATATAGATATGAATAATTAATTGTAAATATGGGTATCATAATTATGAATTTATTTGGTATCGCTACTCATAGACATGTTTTCAGTGGTATAAGAAATTTACATGCTCTGAATAATTAGTTGTAAATATGGGTACCATAATAATGAATTTATTTGGTATCACTACTCCTAAAGATGTTTTCAGTGATGTAATAGATTTACATGCTCCCGGTTAAAAGCCTTCATTTATGAAAAAAAAACTTTGGAATGCATTTGTAGATCTAGCAGGTATGATGGTGTGAAAAAGAAATCCAATCTAGTACCACTACCAGTATAAAATCACATTCTACATACTTCGGAGACTTGAGCGCATGTGACCATATCGAAACTACAATACTCCTGGCTAAAGTCAGGCACCCTAATTGTATGATGCATAATATTGTTGGTCCCATAGTCGTTTGAATTAGGCCCCCACACTATACAGATGACAGGAAGATTCTCACTATAGGCCCCCGTAATCGCATTGATAATGTTGAGCCCCACGACAGTGAAAGTAATGGTGTAAGACCCGATCATCCTTAACAAACATGTACGTTTGGTCCATCCAACAGACCAACAGCGAAGTCAACCATTGACTTCGCTATTGGTCCGTTGTTGGATGGACCGAACGTACATGTTTTTTAAGCTCAGGCGCAAGACCCCACTCCTTTGAATCGTGTGTACCCATCGGTCGCGTAGCCATCATTGAGCTCATTGCAGCAACCGATAAGATTGAGGCTTGGATTCGCTAGTAGATGGTCCAAGAACAAAGAAAACATCCCCGCCACTAACCTCAACAAGCCTCTGCACCAGGTGGCAACCCAGTGTCAAGGAAACAACCATGGGATCTAATACCTCCTGTGTGATCGACAATGGGTAGGCCACTGACTTGTTACAGGGTGGGAAACCCAAATCATCGTTTGTAGGCCATTCTGAGTTCATGTCAACATTGATCGTATCCATCCTTGATAAATCGATCATTCAACACAAAATCACACAACTTTTGGCCTATGGCCCTATTTTCCTTATATGCTCGCTCGTTCGCTCGTTAGAACCTCTGCAAAATATGTGAGTAATCCTGAGAGCTTTAAATAATTTCCTCTTATCCAAGAATTGATGATGTCAATAAGCAAAATGTGTGTCAATTTATAGGTGTCATAAAATGGAATTCAAGAAAAATGTCGATGGTTTTAGCTGAATGCTGGTAAAAACAAAACAAGATACCGCAAGGTGTTTCTCGGAGTATTTGTTTTGTATGTTGTGGGAAGCCCACCATGGATTGCCTTCCTAGAAATTCTATGTGACTTATTGATCGATATGATAAATCTAAGGCACAATTGGGGATTGCGCATGTATTGTATGGAGGATAGGATTCTTAGCTTCTATGGTAAGATTTCATTAATGATGGCGCAATTTATTCCGTGTTCTCCATGGATTTCCTGTGCGGTGCATGCAAATTTAGTGAGTTTTCCTTGTTCGTTATTGTAGTCTCTACTGGTGAACTAGTATGTGCTTCTGTAACGTCTCCCAAAAACCTTTGTAACCAAAAATGCATAAATAAAAAATTTGCAATATAATTCCTTTCACATAATAGATGGCTATAATATTTGTAAGCATTCATCCCTAAGCTTAAAGCAGATAACCAACATGGAATCCCATAAGAATAATCAACCTTCCATAATGAAATCTACCTCTGTAACCAAAAGAGGCATTTCCACATAGAAACTGAATTTTCGCACTTCTTCTTTCGCCCTTCCGACCTCAGAAATCGGGGGTCAAAAACATACTAAGCGACGGAAACATTTAAACATCATTCCGCCTTCTGCCTCCCGCACTTCCTCTTTCTTCCTTTCCGACCTCGGAAATCGAAAATAGGGAACATAATGTGCAACAGGAATATTTTATGGCCTTTCTTCCTTCCTCCTTCTGCACCTCTTCTTTCCACCTTCCGCCTTCTGCACTTCCACCTTACGCACTTCGGAACTGGAAAATAAGAAACTCAAATGTGCGAAGGAACTTTGAATGGACTTTCCACCTTTCGTCTTCCGCACCTCCGCTTTTCGCCTTCCACACTTCGGGACTCGAAAATTGAAAACTCAAATGTGCAAAGGAACTTTTAATGGCCTTTCCGCCTTCCGCACTTCCTCTTTCCACCTTCCACACTTCAAAACTCGGAAATAGGAAACTCAAATGTGCGAGGAAAATTTTAATGGCCTTTCTTCCTTCTGCCTTCCGCATTTCCGGTTTTCGCCTTCCACACTTCAAAACTCAGAAATTGGAAACTAAAATGTGCCAAGGAACTTTTAACGGCCTTTCTGACTTCCTCCTTCTGCACTTCCACTATGCGGATCGTGGATCGCGGAAGCATTAATAAATTTAAGACTTAACCTTTCTTTTCTACTTTTCGCATTCCATTATGTGGATCACAAAACGCGAAAAATATTAACATATTTACGTTTTAACTTTTCTTTCCACTTTCTGCCTTCCACTATGCAGATTGTGGAACACAAAAATCCTATCATCTTTATGCTTACACTCTTTCCTTCCGCTTTCCTCCTTTCGCTATGCGGATCGCAGAAGTCTTAACCCTTGTAAGTCTTTTACTTAACCTTTCCGCTATGCGAATTGTGGATCGTGGAACTTAACACTTTGATGACCTTTAGCTTTCTTTTACACTTTATGCTTTCAACTATGCAGATCGTGGATCGTCAAAACTTAACACTCTTAATAAGTAACTTTCATTTTCCTCTTTCTACTTTCCGCTATGCAGATCGTGGATCACAAAAATCTTAACATTCATTGTACTTACCCTTAGACTCTCCACCTTCCGTATTCTTCCTTCGGTAGTGCGGATTGCAGAGTGCGAAACACACATAACTTGCTAACCTTCATTCCTTCTTTGAAAGTTTTATATTGTCCTGTTGTGTTTTTCCTTAAGGGGATTCAAGCTTATCCCATTCAACACTTAGGCTTTCTACAGGGGGTCCCTTACAATTGAACCTTAGCAGGGGAAAATAATACAACCAGAACTCACTACAGAACAGTAACTACCTTAGTTAGAGAGGTCATGTGACCAACGGGAGAATCTCAGACTCCTAGAACCAAGCATGGCTTCTAAACCACAGAGGCCATAAACAAATACAGTCATATACTTTGAGCCAAGCAGGAGTAATACCTTTTTTTTGGAAACTATAACAATAGGAAGTTTCTAGTGAAATAAAACATGGTAAGTACATCATCCCCTCTATGATCTAAGCATTCAAAGGAAGTAATGACCACTCCTAAACCAAACATGGGTACTTGTCTTTGGAGAATGATAAGACCTAAAAGCAAAGCATCAATCAGAGTAGGTGTATCATACCAATAGTGAGCTATATACACCGTATGCAACCCCAACCATTCCAAATAGGGCATGACAATATACTAGTTTGTGAGCAACCCTCCCATCAATGGGATTAGGGTTGTTCTTCATCATTTTATCGACATTATACACACATTCCTACACACACAGACAAGCCCTGAGTTCTTCAATCCACAGAAACATGTAGCATACAGATAACTATGTACAACGTAGTATCATGCTAATTGTGTTTATCCTTTTATCAGAGGTAGGCACAATCATTCAAGCAATACTACTTTGCAACAATACTACCAATTCTAAGATATAAAATGCTAGCACAACATCATTTATCAAACCCAATACCTTCAAGAAACTAGTACATGTTCCATATATGAGGGTACAAGAAACATATACATTGTTCCAGTTCTTAAGCACATGAAACATAGCAATAATTGTTCGTAACTACATCTATGCATCTAAAAGTTAGTATTTTTGGAACTCATTAGCATTCATTACTTAAACATATTAACCCCATAGAGTGACCATATTACCGAATGTGTTTCACAATCAATCAAATGGAGTATGAGCCTATACTGTCTTGTAAGCAACATTTTCCTCAATAACCTAACAATGGTATTTATCATTTCGTTAACCTTGAGATTCACAGATTTTTCAGAAAAACAAACCCATAGATGGAACCTGTTTACAAAACGATCCGCAATGAAGAGGGAACATCCATGTTCCACCCAACCATAGATTAGGCATAGAGGTTCCCTCTGTCCTTAATCACCCCTTAGCTAATTATGCATTCCAAGAGTGGTGACAATCAAACCTAGTCCAATTATTCAGTAAGGAATCTCTTGTCTTACACAAACAGTGTTTTCTTTAGCTTGCCTAGCACAGAGTGCTCAACTAGCCAACCCACTTTCTTCTAGCATCCTTCCCCTTTTAGATTTTTCTTTGTCTAAGTCTTTTGCAGCCCACAGAATCTATGTTCCACAGCATTTCCATTTCCCGAGAGTGGGTCTAGCACCATACTAGCCTTCCCACACCTGGTGCAACTGCCTAAGTATGACCCTTCCTGTCCCCCACTCTTGCATGCATAATTTATCATTCAACATGGTTTTCCCTATCATTTAGATATTTATTCCAAGAAGAACGTTTGAGTTACATTTGTCCTCCAAGGACCCATCGGCGGTTTCGTGAACCAGCCAAACAAATAAAATACTAAAATAATTATTCCATAAAAATTTTGTGTATTGGGGGATATTACATCCTTCCCCCCTTATTGTAACATTGTCCTTAGTGTTCTCATTCATTTTCCATAGCTTTTGGAAACTCCCTCTAATTCCTAAGTATTGCTTCCTTCTTGTTCATCCTTGTGCACAACCTTCTTTTCTTGGCATGTCTCTGATGAGTTGACATGCTCATTCTATTTCTCCATCTATCTCTTCTTGGTCTCCAATCCTGCAGACAAATATTTAAAAACGTTTGATGCAACTTTACATCTTGGTCATAGATTCACCCTCTTTGGTACCCCACTAAGTTGGAATACTTCTTTCAGGAAGTCTCTCTGCAATATCAACAGTTCCATTAGTTGACTCTACACAAGTACAAGAGCAATTTTCTTAACTTATTCCACTACTACAACCATAATCAGATCATGTTGTTTTTGTGTTAATGGAAAACCTGTGATGAAATCCGAGGATTTTTACATCCCATTCTCCCAGGGAATGGGCAGAGTCCATAAAAAACTTGCTAGATATAGACATCAAGTCTTCACCTGTTAGCACCCCAAGACATTAGATAAATAATTAATTAATTCTACCTCCATTCTGGGCCAACAGATTTGGATTCCTGAGGATGTTATCATCCTTTGGTAGTGACGGTGTCCTGCATAAGGAATTTGGTGCATCTCATTTCTATTTAACAATTTCAACCTTGCAACATCATGCATGTATAATCACATAAAATAAGCAAGACGATGCTAAACAACCGATTTCTTCTTGGCATTTTCAACTCAATAATCAACATTTGCCCCAAGGCAAGTTTTCCCCCATCTCATTTGCATGACATACAAGCCTGTAGTTCACATGCGAGGTCATCATAAGGAAAATTTCCATCATAATTTAATTTTTAGATCTATTTCATACATAAATTAAATTTCCCAAACATAAGGTCCTTCACCTTTGTTGGTCTCATGCAGACCATAATACCTGGTTTCCTGCAATATCTCACCTGACATGTATCCTAAACATCAAACAACCAATGATAGTGATAATCAAATCAAATTATGAATTTACAATTATGTCTCCTAGAAAAATTGGGTTTTTCCACCATGAGGCCCTTCCTCATATTTTTTTTCCTCTAGTAAGTGGAATCTCTTACCCCTATCACTTAAAATTTGCTGCCCAAAACCTGGACATCCACACATAACACGTCATCTTAAGACATTTCTAGAATGGAAAAATTTTAGAACTGAAATCTACATATATGTTCTATTCACAATTAGATTCCACCATCATGAGACCCTTCCCATAACATTTGGTCTTTGCACATGGTATATTTTATCTTTACTTTATGGCACATGCCCATACTACCTGCAATCGGAAACTTCCAATCATCCAAGCAATTGTGAGTATACCTGCATACCATCCTTTCATTGCAGGAATTACAATGATCCTCAAAATTGCAACACGCAGTACTATACAGTTACTTTATATGCATCATTAAAATTGCCTAATATTTCTACCTTATTTATGTAAATAAAATATAGCACTCATGATTTCACAATCATGCTCCATACCATTTTGTCCTTTTAACAGAGTATTTCATCAAACATGACTACCTTTTTACATGCAATTCTTTCCCTTGTATTCATAGCAGTACATGAAGTGATCTCATAACTGCCAAAAACTCTATCTTTTTACCTTTTAAAGGACTTGCAATGCAATAGGTATATCACAACTATGCATTCACCGAATGCATCTTGTATCTACCCACACATACCTTGGCCTCAAGCTCCAAGCGCTCCTTGGATGAATTCTTCTTTTAGAAGTTATGACATGAGTATATATACTTGAGGGTCATCTCCTCATGGAACTACAAGTTCACATGTATGCCTACTCAACCTGTATATATTGTACTCAACTGATACTGCAAAACCTAACACCTCTTTGGGTTCTCCATGGCAGTTATGTTCCAGATTCTAACACCTATTTTGGGTGTTCATTGGTAGCTTTGTCTTACCAATCTCAGGTGCTTACTTTCGAGACACCATAATACCTAGGTTTTATGCTCTTCACAGAGCCCCCACTCCCGTGGAAGTCCCCTTACGCGATGTGAATGTGTGCGGAAAGAAGAACAACTAGATGTCTTATGTCGACGATGCATACTGGTGCCTAGATGGTCGGGGGTGCATACTGGTGCCTAGATAGTCGAGGGAAAACGATGACCCAAAGTACATTCTTCCGAGAAGATATGTACCCCAAGTACATCCTTCCTTCTTATACAACTTTCTCAACCCTTTTGTATTATTGCCAATACTAGGCCTGGTTACCTGCACCTATTTTATCAGTAATAAATCAAAATCCTTACACCATGGATAGGTATAGCAACAATATTTCCATCTATCGCAGATATATATTGTTTTCAAAAATGGAACTGCTCATGTTTACATAGCATGCTCTATACGTTATCAGTTATCCACTATGGTCCACCATGAATGTGATGGATTCAATTAATATCAGCAACTTGCTAGTATTTCGTAGTATAAAAAAAAGCGCAATAATTGGTCACCTACCAAGGGTTACACAACCCTAACACCAACCTATTGATCATAGATTTTTTGTCCTAGCCTTTCTTCACAAGGCTATTGGTCACCTACATGGTCTCACCAACATCTCCAACCATGTTTCTATGCCCTTGGTCCAGCAATTATTGCCATTGACCATAATATCACATACATGAATAATTATCAGTATTGCGTATATAAAACCTCATTATTTTTGCTCTTATGCAATATTATATGCATGCAACCATTTTCATCTATACTATATTTATTAATATGCCTACTAGTGCATATTAATCCAACCTATCCAATCTCTTGCATTCCAAGTTTATGTACATGGAAATGAAAACATATTGGCAAGGGAAGAGCAAAGAACTCCCCTTTTTACATAGTAGTTGGTCTAATTTCCTAGCTTCTCTGGGTAGGTAGCTCCAACATAACAACTCCAATCCTCTGCAATTTTGTGGCAGCGCTCCCCTTGGGGAAACCTGCAAGTCTATGGCACATCTAGGCTTATCAATTATTAACAGAGGATTTAACGAACATTCAATTCATGAAAATACACATCCCGACAGAGTTATAAATTTTCACAGAGATTATGCCCAACTAGGTTGGTTTATACCCAGTGTACCTTACCCATACGACCATCCGTATATATTTTGGTACTATGTGAAAATTTAAACTTATACTTTCAGGTATACCAATTTAATCGGTCCCAGGGAAGTATTGACACTAACTAATCCCACGATATATTGAAACACAACCATTCCCAAATACAATTTTTGTATCCTTTTCTTTAAATTTTCCAAAAGGAACCTTAATTAATAGGCATACTTCTCTACAGAGCTAACATAAGCCATCTAAGACTCATATTTTTTCTATTCTAAAGTCTTCTCATCCTGTAGCTAAGGCATGCAAGGTTATTGTTTTTCTATTGCATTCAAGTAGCCCTTTCTTTACTTGACTAAACCCAGTAGAAATGCATATTCCAAGTATATAAACGTTATGATATACATATTTCCATTATTTTCACATGCATGTTCTTACCCTTCCCTTTCATGAGTAATCAAGCACGTCTTGGAGATAACCTTCAAGTAAGTCAACACACACCAGCATTAGGAGATATTTAGTATTTCATGAATATAAAAATCCCATACAAGGAATGTACAATTTATTGGTCACAAGTTGTTCTTTGACTAAAGCATGTGGTTAACATATTCCAGTTATCTTTCAATTCCTATAAATTTAATTTTAAGTCATTTAAACATTTAGTACTGGCAATACTTTATTTTTATTGTGTCTTCTCTTCCTCATCCTTGATCTGGTATGCAATTAACCTTTCTAATATAATTTCACAATTAAATTTCGTATGATGAGAAACAGTGTGCATGTACACACATCATATGCATATTCCTGTAGTATAGCCATCTAAGTATATTCAATACTACTATCTAGCTAAGAAACAGAAGGGCCATAACAGCCTATCACTTATCACCTCAACACCCAAGCATAAACCTTCTCAGAATTTATTCAAGAATTGATTATCCATTAATAAAATAATTCATACAATGACCCTTGTGCATACCTGGTTATCAATTTGTGGCATCTTACCTCCTTATCCCTATATCCATCACACAATGTCCACCGAGGACACCCATACAAGCATCCCTATCAATACATCAATAAACTCATCATCCATCATATACACCCATTAGAATAATTTGGTCATAATTCATCCATTTAATACAAAACCAAAGTACATAACCAGGTCTCATCGATCAAAAGATAATTATCATTTAGAAAAAGGTAGTTATTACCTTGGTTTGGTTTAGCGGAACTAGATGTTCCAAAAGGTGACAGGGTTGAAACCTGTGGCTCTGTCTTAAACATTCCAAACAAGACTTTTATGGTTAGAACAAAGTTTCTCCATAATGCAGTGGAACTAGATGTTCCCAAAAGGTGACAGGGTTGAAACCTGTAGCTCTAATACCATATGTAACGTCTCCCAAAAACCTCTATAACCAAAAATGAATATATAAAAAATTTGCAAATATAATTCATTCGCATAATAGCTGGCTATAATCTTTGTAAACATTCATCCTTAAGCTTAAAGCAGAAAACCAACATGGAAACCCACAAGAAGAATCAGTGTTCTGTAATTAAATATTTGTAACCAGAAGAGGTGTTTCCGCACAGAAACTACATTTCTACACTTCCTCTTCCTCCCTTTCGACCTCAGAAATCAGGGGTCGAAAACATACTGAGAAATGGAAACATTTAAACACGCTTCTGCCTTCCGCCTCCCACACTTCTGCTTTCCACCTTTCCAACCTCGGAAACCAGAAATCAGGAACCTAATGTGCGATGGGAATATTTTATGGCCTTTTTTCCTTTCTCCTTCCGCACTTCTACTTTCTGTCTTCCGCACTTCAGAGCTCAGAAATCAAAAATCAGATGTGCAAAGAAACTTTTAATGTCATTTACGTCTTCTACACTTCCTCTTTCCACCTTCCGCACTTCAAAACTCAAAAATCAAAAATCAAATGTGCGAAGGAACTTTTAATGGCCTTTCTGCCTTCCGCCTTCCGCACCTCCACTTTCCTCCTTCTGTAATTCGGAACTCAGAAATCAGAAACTCAAATGTGCGAAGGAAATTTTAATAGCCTTTATGCCTTCCTCCTTTCGTACTTTGGAACTTGGAAACCGAAAACTCAAATGTATGAAGGAACTTTTAACGGCCTTTCTGCCTTCCGCCTTTCGTACTTCGGAACTCGGAAATTGGAAACTCAAATGTGCGAAGGAACTCTTAACGGCCTTTCTGCCTTCCTCCTTCCGCACTTCCACTGTGCGGATCATGAAAGTCTTAATAACTTTAAGACTTAACCTTTCTTTTCCTCTTTTCGCCTTCCGCTATGGAGATCACAGAACGCAGAAATATTAACATATTTACATTTTAACTTCTTTTTTTTTGCTTTCCGCCTTTCTCTATGCAGATTGCGGAACGTGGAAATCCTATCATCTTTATGCTTACACTATTTCCTTCTGCTATGCAAATTGTGGAATGCAGATGTCTTAACACTTTTAAGGCTTTAACTTAACCTTTCCACTTTCCACTTTCCTCTATGTGGATCGCAAAACTTAACACTTTGACGATCTTTACCTTTCTTTTCCACTTTCCGCTATGCAGATCACGGAAAATTAACACTCTTAAGACTAAACTTTCCTTTTTCGCTATGCAGATCATCGATCACGAAAATCTTAACAATTTTTGTACTTTCCCTTAGACTCTTTGCCTTCTGTAGTGTGGATTGTGGAGTGCAGAATACAAATAACTTGCTAACCTTCATTCCTTATTTAAACCTTTTATATTGTCCTGCTATGTTTTTCCTTAAGGGGATTCAAGCTTATCCCATTCAACACTTAGGATTTTTACAGGGGGTCCCTTACAACTGGACCCTAGTAGGGGAAAATAATACAACCAGAACTCACTATAGAACAGTAACTACCTTAGTTAGAGAGGTCATGTGGGGCTAAGGGGATAATCTTAGACTCCTAGAACCAAGCATGGCTTCTAAACCACAGAGGCCATAAACAAATACAGTCATAGACTTCCAGCCAAGCAGGAGTAATACCTTTGTTTTGGTAAACTATAACAACAGGCAGTTTCCAGTGAAGTAAAACAGGGTAAGTACATTACCCCCTCTATGATTTAAGCATCCAAAGGCAGTCATGACCACTCCTAAACCAAATATGGGTACTTATCTTTGGAGGATTATAAGACCTGAAAGCAAAGCATCAATCAGAGTAGGTGTCTCATACCAATAATGAGCTATATACCCAATGCAACCCGAGTCATTCCAAATAGGGCACGACCATATGCCAGTTCTACATTATACACACATTCCTACACACACAGAAAGGCCACGAGTTCTTCAATCGAGGGAAACATACATCATACAGATAACTCTGTACAACGTAGTATCACACTAATTGTGTTTATCCTTTTATCAGAGGCAAGCACAATCATTCAAGCGATACTACTTTGCAACAATACTACCAATTCTAAGGAAACCAGTACATGTTCCATATATTATGGTATAGAAAACATATACATTGTTCTAGTTCTTATGCACAGGGAACATATCAATAACTGTCTATAACTACGTCTATGCATGTAAAATCTAGTATTTATGGAACTCATTAGCATGCACTACTTAAACATATTAACCCCATAGAGCGACCATATTACCGAATGCATTTCACAGTCAATCAAATAGAGTATGAGCCTATACTATCTTGTAAGAAAAATTTTCCTCAATAACCTAAAAATGGTATTTATCATTTCGTTAACATTGAGCTTCACAAATTTTTCAGGAAAAAAAAAAACCCAAAGATGGACCTATTTACAAAATGATCTGCAATGAAGAGGGAACAACCACGTTCCACCCAACCGTGTATTAGGCGCATAGGTTACCTTTGTCCTTAATCACCCTCGAGCTAATTAGGCATGCCAAGAGTGGTGATAGTCAAACCCATTCCAATTCTCCAGTGAGGAATCTCTAGTCTTACACAGACAGTGTTTTCTTCACATTGCCTAACATAGAGTGCTCAGCCAGCCAACCCCCATTCTTCGAACATCCTTCCCCTTTTATAGTTTTATTTGTCTAGGTCTTTTGCAGCCCACAAATCTCTGTTCCACTACATTTTTTGTTTCTCTAGGGTGGGTCTAGCTCCATATTGTCCTTCCCATGCCTGGTGTAACTTCCTGAGTATGACCCTTCCAGTCCCCCACTCTTGCATACATAATTTATCATCAACGTGGTTGTGCCCATCATTCAAATATTTATTCCAAGCATAGAGTTTCAGTTACATTTCTTCACCCGTCGGTGGTTTTGTGAACCAGCCAAACAAATAAAATAATTATTACATAAAATGTTTGTGTATTGGGGGATATTACATCTTATATGAATGAGGTGGTACAAAACAACACTATTCCACCATCGCCAACATTGAAGTCTATCCCAAAATTTGATATTGTAATGCTTTCTAAATACCTGCCTAAAGCTCTGTAAACTAGCATGATAATACAAAGAAATTAGACCGAATTTATGGCAAGGAATGAAGTAAAACCTGCGATGGTGAGGGAAAGGTGGATTTTGGAATGCTTCTGAAGTGTTTTGACGCAGTCGTGGAAGTCCATGTAAAGAATTAGACATCTATGGATCAAATGTTGAACCTTGCAGATCGTTTTGATGCTTGGATATTTTTTCGATCGTTCTCTGTTTGCATGGGAATCAAACCCCGTCGGTTGGTTCGTTACAGTCTCATTGCAATGTTTTGAGAGAGCCTCTGTGGTTCATTGCTTGCATGAAACCTGTCATGCAAAGCATTCATGCAACCTTCCATGGAAATGAACCATGCAACATTCCATAGAAGGAGACAGAGATAAGGCATTTAGGGTTCCAGTGCATCAAGGCAACAGTTAAAATAGAAAACAAAACTCAATTAATTTATCATTAATATTAATATATTAATTAGGAATTAATCTATTAATATGGGGAATATATTCATAGATAAATATTATATTAATATGAATATGTAGAGTAGTAAAATAATATATTAATATAATTAATATATATATATATATATATATATATATATATTATAATATTAATGGGGGGTTAGCTCTGTGGTGAGGGGAACAGTGCGAAGCGAAGTATCAAAGGAGCAGGAAAAGATAAAAAAACTTCAAAGTTTTAAATTCTAACACAAATAAGACATTTACAATGGTGATCGATGAGGTAGATTATAACTCCATCTCACCGATAGTACAAATTTTTGTGCATCCAACAAAGGTGGCGGACACACAATAGGAAGTGATGTCACCTCCCATGCTTGAAACGTCAAAGCTTGGGTTTCCAAGAAGGAAGGCTGATACCACAATAATGACAAAAAAAGGTGGTGATTATGAAGGAATAAAGCGTACAGGAGCTCAAGAAAAAAAACACGCTGCCTCTTTAACAGTTGGGAAGGATGTAGCAATAACAAAAATGCCTGACTATCTTTCGCTAGCTCTCATAGGATGGTTCTGTGGAGCCCTCATCTACAACAATTACCAGTCTCCCATATTCTTTTGCGCAGATGGATTATGTTTCGTGTCAAGACAGCGGAAGAAAGGAAAATATTACTTAATAATAACTGACAATGGGGACCTTCGTGGATGATACTCAAAAAATGGAATATAATTTTTGAATCAAACAAGGAACCACATAATGTTCAAAAAGTCTGGGCGATTTTACCTGGACACCCGATGATGTTCTGGAAGAAGGAAATCCTGGAAGTAATAGGTGAAAAAATCAGTAATTTTGTAGTTCTAGAGGAAAATTGGGAGCATAAAGTGGATAGAAGGTGCGAAAAAATACTAATTGAAGTGGACTTACGTAATGGGTTGTTCAAAGAAATTCAATTGGAGCTTCACGAGAGCCTGTGGAGACAAAGGTTGGACTACGAGAAGATTCCCTTCCATTTCTTCTCCTGTAGGAAGGTTGGCCATGTTGTGTGAGATTGTCCAAGCTCATAATGTAGACAGGTGCAGTACAAAAAATAGTGGGTAAAAAAGATTGCACAAAGCGAAGAAACGAGCTTAGAAGCGGAGACAAAATATGGTGAACAAAGAACTACCTCGGTTGGAACGAGTTTACCTGCGTCTCTTGGTAAGACAGAACCCCCTCCCGAAAAACTCCCTTCTATCATTACCTCAAACACGTTGACAGCTGAATAGTCCTCTCCAAGGACATTTGTCTTGCATGTTGAAACCAAGGTGGTGACTCTCGTTAGTACTCAGAGAATCAAGGACACTTGTGGTAGTTCAAGTAATGTTGAAAAATAGGTGGCTTCTCCAAAGGATCCCCCCCCCTTGGATAAAACATAAAATATATAACATGCCTAAGGAACAGGTGTTGGCCAAAAAGGAGCAATTGTTGACCGGTGGGTTAGCATTAGATAAGGTGCCTAAGGTCACCTTGGGGAGGAAATGACACATTTCTATAGCCAAAACTCAAGTTGAGTTAGACGTAAAGAATGGTAAACATGTGACAATCGGTAGGTACCTTAGAGCAGGGAAGGCCCTAAACAGGGTCACCTAATGCTGGTTTTGTCCTTCAACATGAGGGGGTTGGGGAGATCCTCGAAAATAAAATCTCTGAAACGAATGATCACTAACCTCAAACCGATGATCATTTTCCTCCAGGAAACTATGGAAGGTGTAGAAGCCAAGGAAGTACTGGATTCATGGCTCAAATACTGGAGTTTTGCTTATATTAATTCAGATGGACACTCTGGCGGTTTGATAACTGCATGGAATCAGTAATATGTAGAAGTTGGGGTGGAGAAACATAGCACATTACTCAAAACAGTACTAAAAGAAAAAAAAATTGGAGAATCCTACGCTTTGTATAATTTCTACAACCCTTGTCAGGAAAGAAAAGGTTTCTGGGAATCCTTCTTCCCCTCAGGAATGTTGGAGTCAAAAAACATGATCCTCGAAGGGGATCTTAACCTTACTTTGTTTGAAAAATAAAACTGGGGTTCAATAGCTCGACAAAATAGCCTAGGTGATGTATTTTCAACTCTTTTTGAATCCAAAGATTTGGTGGACATTCAACCTCTGAAATTAACCCCGACTTGGAGAAATAGCATATGCGGGGAACATACCATATCCAAGAGGTTAGATAGATTTTTTATTTCAGAAAATTTGCTATCAGGATCCTTAATAGTGAAAACTTAGGTAGAGGTGGGAGTTTTATCTCATCACCTCCGAGTACTCCTACGGATCCAAATCCTAGATTCCTATCTAGATACGCCATTCAAATTCAACCCTACATGGATGCATGAGGAGGAATACCGAAATATGGTAGGGGATACATGGCCCCCTTTGGAGGTTATTCCCAATGTATCCTACATGAAACAATTGGCAGAAAATATTCAAAGAATAAAGAAGGTGAAAAAACCCTGGGAAAGGCTTTATATGGCCAACCAAAAGAAACAACTCAAAGAATTCGAACTTATTTTAAAGAAGATTTATAGCCAAAATAACACAAGAATCTTCATAGAGGAAGAACTGAAAGAAGTTCGGGAAAATTAGCTAAAAAGGGAAGAGTTGTATGGATCAAGGAAGGAGATAACAACACCAAATTGTTCCATAGATACGCTACCCATAGAAGGAATTTGAACACAATTTCAGCAATCAAAGACATGAATGGGGAATCGGTCTGTTCCTTCAAGGAAAAAGCGGAGGTCGGGGAGAGTTTTTTCAAAAACATTTTTAAGGAAATAGAGGGTTGTAATATTCAGGAAATACTAAAGGTCATTATCCTGTTTCCAAGGTTGATTACCGAAGAAATGAACAATTCCCTGAAACAAGAAGTTACAGAAGAAGAGCTAGAGAAAATAGTATACTCCTTCCAAAAAGGTAAGAGCTCTGGACCGGATGGTTTTAGTATTGAATTTTTTCAGGGTTTCTTTGATCTAGTAAAAAGAGATTTGATTAAGGTGGTACAAGAGTCTCAAAGGGCCGGGAAGTTTTTGGGAGCCCTGCAATCACATTTCTTGGCTCTCATCCCTAAGAAACAAAACCCCTCCTCCTTTGAGGATTTCAGTCCAATATCATGCTACAATGTGGAATACAAGATAATTGAAAATATTATAGCACAACGTCTAAAGCCAATTTTGAGTGAAATCATCAAAGAGGAGCAATTTAGGTTTCTTTTTAATTGTCAAATCCACGATGCGGTGTCTCTTTCACAGGAGGCAATCCACACCATTAAAAGATGCAAGAGAAAATCCTTTGATTTAAAATTAGAACTCTCTAGAGCTTATGGCAGGGTTAACTGAACCTTCCTAAGGCTACTAATGATTCAAATCGGGATGGATTTAGAAACAGTCAATTGGATAATGGGTTTTGTACAACCAGTCTCTTTTGTAGTTTAGATAAATGGCTCCCCCTCCAATTTTTTCAACTCTTCTAGAGGACTTAGACAAGGGTGCACACTATGCCCCTTTTTATTCCTACTAGTAGATGATGCCCTAAGCAGAATTATTCATCAAGCTAAGAGGGTAGGTTCTTCTAAAGGATTTATGGTGACTAATACTTAAGAGTTGTCCCACATTTTGTTTGTATATGATGTGGTAATGATGGGCGAAGGGACCTCAGAAAACCTCGAAGAAGCAGAACATATATTGGACTTGTATAAGAAGGCTACATGAATGCATATTAATGTAGAGAAGCCCGTCCTCTCATAAAATGGTCTCCCAGATACAGTAAGGGATAGGCTAAGTGTCAATTTCCCTTATACAATAAACCTATGTCTGAAGGATTTAAATATTTAGGGTTTGTCCTCAAACCTAATTCTTATTCCTTTAAGGATTGGATGTGGTTATACAAAAATATTGAAGGTCGTATTAGGTGTTGGACCAACAAGTTATTATCTAGAGGAGGAAGCTTGGTTCTTCTCAAGGCAGTGTTACAAAGTATACCTGTATACTGGGCCACAATTGCTTACATTCCAAAAGGCATTTTATGTAAATTAAGGAAAAAATTCTTCTCCCTTTTATGGTCATCTAGTAAACTATCGGAAGGAATCCCATTGGACAAGTGGCAAATGCTAGCCAATCTTAAAGAATTGGGTGGATGGGGAATCAAGAAACCTTTCCTTTTTTTCCAATCTATGGCTGCAAAAACATTGTGGCACCTAATAAAGAATCCCGATTCATTCTGGGGGAATGTCTTAATTTCCAAATACTTCCCCAATGGTTCAGTCAAAGATTGGATAAGGAAACAAGATAAATCATACAAAAATGGTTCTATAGGATGGAAAGCTCTAGTGCTAGATTTCCCCTAAGTAGGGAAATGGATGGCTTGGTATGTAGGAAATGGGAGAGAAGTACAGGTCAAGGAATATCCTTGGGTAGGAATAGGGGAGAGATATAAATTTTTAGATGCCCTAATTGTGAAACTAAGAATCTTAGAGATCTCGAAACTTAGCCAAGCTTGGTCGCTTTGTCTACAAAGGGAAACTCTTTGGAAGAATTCTGAGGACCTAGGACTAGAATAAGGACTTAAAGAAGAATGGAATGAGTTTGTTTCTCTCCTTAATCTTGTTTTATTCACCTAGAGGAAGCGGCAAAAGATAAATTGGTCTGTACTAAAAATCCTGCTAATGGTGATTTCACGGCCAAACTAGGCTACAAGAGTTGGGTGTTAGAGCATTATCAGGGAGAGAAATTGGATTGGTGGAAACAAGTGTGGAAGAGTGAAGGCCCCTTTAAGCTAAGATAACTCTTTGGATGGCACTTAACAACAAGCTCTTAACTCGGGAAAATATTAAGAAGAGAGGATGGATTGGTCCAAGCTAGTCTGCACTTTGTCATTTAGATGAGGAAACCAATTCTCATTTGTTTTATTTATGTTCTTATGCAGAGACAGTATGGAAAGCAGCGTGCAATGAACTAAAGTTTCAAGATATGCATGGGGCCTCTCTTGAACACAAGGCCAAAGCATGGTGGGATGAAAGATCGGTAGTTTTATACAGTGCCCTCCCATCCTTTTTTTCATATGGAATGTGGTGGGCTCAAAATACTACCAGCTTTAATAAAAAAATTATTCCTCATGGAGTAATGACAGCTCTTGTGGTGCATTGGGCTAGGGAGCATAAATCAAAATAAAAAGAGTCGAAAAAAGAATATTGGTTCCTCCAGAAATAAATAAAACGGTTCCTTGGGATTTCTTTGACATTGCAAGTCAAGGAGACCCTCCTTTGGGAGGTTCAGGAGGTGTGATATAATTTTCTGATAAACATAAGGTGCAAGAAAATTTTTCTCCTGGTCATTGCACCAATAACAAGGAAGAACTAGCAGCACTGCATACGGTCCTAAATTTGGCTATAAACAACAATATTTCTCAATTACAAGTATTTGGGGACTCCAAAATGGTGGTTGGTTGGGTTAATAGAAAGATTCAAATTAATGCTCCTAGTCTACAACAACTGTTGAGAGCAATTAGAAGGTTGTTGTAACTCTTCACAAGTTTCAACATAACTCTTATTTACGGAGAGTTGAACATCGAAGCAGATGGCATGTCCAAACAAGCTCTGCTACTAGCTCCAGGTAATCTAGAGACAGAGGAAATAAAACAGAATTAGAACCAAATTATTTTTGTGTAAAAGATGTTTTTTTTTTGTAGTCGAGATTGGAAGCCACTGTGTATAACAGTTACAGGATATTTTGGTCTGCAAGTAAAGACATGCTCTAAGGGTGCAAGCCCTTGTATTTTTTGTGATATACTAAGGAATAAATCCTTTGTATTTTTTGTGGATGTAATGAGAGTTCCTCTAGAACAGTTCATGATCACTCTTTATTTAGGGTGATGGATATTTTCCTTTTGGAATATGTATTATAATATTAATGTTAATATATATTAATATAAATAAGCTTATTCTTAATATTTATATTGATAGATTAATATTATTAGGGAATATATGTGTAATTAGGAAATTATCTTAATATAATTAATATGCAATATATTAATATGTAGATTAATATTATTTAGATTAATTAATAATAATATATTAAGATGATATTATTAATATAATATGCATGAATTATTTTAAATCTTGCTTAGGTTTGATTTCAATGTTTTAAACTCACGTTCCATTTATTTATAAAACATTGAAATTTTATAAATTAATTTAATGGGATACCTTTATGATATTTCAAGTGAAGAATAATATTATTGTGGATACCATAGTTTCCATTGGAAGAAGAGCACCATTTCCTTTAGCTAGGAATGATTAAATGCATCAAATGTATTTCAAAAATACCATGGAATTTAAGCCTATCCACTCATGTCTCCTATTGGGATGATAGAAATTGATTTCTATGCCACTTCCTCACTATGCAAACCATTATATTTTGGAAATGGGAAAGAGAGCTTATTTGTTACAGGTTTTGTTTATTCTAAATATAACACATATTTGTACATGTGATTTTCTCATAATGTAATTTATGATAGTTTTGCAATAGGAAAAAGGATTTTTTTTTATAGGATTAGCTTACTCTTAATATAACATACGCGCATGCGCACATATGCATGTATGTATGTACATATATATATACATATATATGTATATATGTGTGTAGTGAATAAGAGTATCATAATGTTGAAGTGGAGGAGGCATTTAAAAGTTCAATTGACTCTTTTGATGAGAATGAACTTACAAAAATATATTTTCAAACAATGACCTCAATCCAACAATGAAGTGGTTAACGTTTGAGATCAAGTATATTACTATTTCCAAAAAGTATATTGATCTCTTTTTGAGACAATGCAAAATGAAATGGCTCCATTGAAAAGTGTATTGGCAAGACCAAATATTTTTAAATACCAAGATGAATTTGTCCTCCAAGTAGGGAATTATGTAATCGACAAGGTTTGAGCAACTCTGCAAGAGAGAGTTCATTTTTTTATGGTTACATGGTTTTTCCTACCTAATCTATGTTCTTTAGAGCCCAACCTCTTATTGTCGAAAACAACTTTATATTTAGGATTCTGAAATTTCTTGACAACTCTGCCAACTCTTCCATCTAAAGCAGTCAGATCTTATCCATTTGATGCACTGCATGGTCGTTTCATTCTAGGAAGGTGTAGTCATGGTGGTTTTCGTGGAAATCTGCATGCAACAACCTCACTACCTATTTCCACATCGTCAATCTAAAATTCCCAAGATTCCATATTCCAATTTTTATTTAAGATGTGATGCACTACATGGTTGTTTCATTCTAGGAAGCTACAACCATGGTGCTTTTCTCCATTACATGTTTGCTACGTCGAGGTCGTTTCGATCGGTGATGGTGCCCTATTATTTCTTTGAATACTCCTGATCTCATTACCTGCAGATGATGTCTAACAATGCTTTCATGCTTCTGGGTTTCTCCAGGGCCTCCCTTCTCTTTGAGGGGTTCCAAAAAAATCACTTTAAGATTTATTGTTTTTTTCACATGGTCTTCACTTAGTGAAACCATGTCATACCGCCTTCGTTCATGGGATATTCAAGAAAACCCCTATGTTCACTAGATATAAACAATTACTTACAAAAATCCTTTTGTTGAGCCCCCTACCAATACATATTTCCAATTAAAAAACCTCTAGTTTATAATATATTCCTTATTTTTGCTAGAACCCCCTTTTTTATACCCCCAATACCTACAAACCCCCCATACCTTATTCCCTTCCCCATCAATACCTACAATATATTGCCCTTATTTTTCCCAATTAAAAACCCCTCTTTATGAATGAACGTCATAACATATTGCTCAACAAGGTAAATCCCATGTGGTTTTCTCAAGCTTTATTTTTTTTCTTCTTCTATTTTCAACTGCACACGAACAATGATTTTTTATTTAGGCCGATTTTTTCTTTCCTGCTTGGGAGATGCAAAACTTGAACGAGAAACTTGATATCAATATTTTACTCTATCAATCTAGCTACAGATCTCCTAGGAGATCCTCCAGCTGGTGGAGGACATGCGTTTACTCCTCCCAACATTAGTCCTCTAGGTTTGTTATTTTTATTTTCCCATGACAACTTCATATTTTAACCTGATAAATAGTTTTAGTTGATCAATTATACATTATATGATATTATAACATTAATATGAATATTAATATCTATTAATATATTATTAATATTATATATATATTAATATAAATATATTATAATAATATTATTAATATATATTAATATTAATATTGGATATATATTAATATATTATTAATATGATTAATATGACTAATAATATTAATAATATTATAAATATTATATTAATAGAATATTTAGATTAAGTAATTCTAGAGTGGATCATAATGTCCATGAGTATATTATTTTGATAGTCCTCACACGGAATATCATTAAGGGAATAGGTACCATTGCATATTCCATGGTTTTAGGATTGCAAAACGTGGAACACATTTAAGTTCGAATAAGTAGGTCTCATGCCACCTACATAGTCGTGGTTGGTAAGAAGCAAAGGTAAATGAGGAGTTTGAAAGAGAAAGACCCACAGTCCTACAAGACCAACATTGCATCAATGAAAGCCTCTCTTGGAATCTGGGTCAGTTGGAATGGTTATCCTGGAAGATGAAGTTGTTGTTGTTGGTTCCTCCCATCTGGGTGTTGGCCAGTGCCGGTGGCATCTTTGTTTCACTTCGGACGACCCAATATAAATGAGATTAGCTTTCAGTTCACAAAACTTCCTTATACCATTTTACTCTCAAAAGAATTGAAATTTAACTGGACAGACACTTAAAACTAGCTTTTGATTTGAAACACAGATAATGCAACAATTGCTTGATAATAAGCGACTTTATAACATATTTACTAACCAAGGAAAATAGCATGTCTATCTGTGTCTTTGTATGGTTAAAATGCTATGATGCACTTTTTTCATGGTAATATTCATACATTACACAACCTTTTTAAGATATTTATATAAATATTTTATCCCAATTTTCAAGTATCCTAATATTGTAGTCCAATATTTTTAAGGACATGAATGATGTAAAAATTATTACAATGAAATTCCAATAGTGTAGTTAGATATGTCAATAATCACAATTGCATTAGACTTGTAAATGGATTGATCTATTGATTAGAACCTTCTTGGCTTCGAGTTGTCCCCAGAAGGGTCATTGCTCCATCTTCGCCCATGATTTGAGAGTGACAATACTTGCAATAACTTGATACATCCTATGCCAGGGACGTACAAATATTCAATGAAGTTATGTAATAACTTCGGAATCAAACCTATAGAGTACAGTTTGTTATGGGAATAAGCCATCATTTGGAAGATATTCGCATCCTCCATTTTGTTCCATGCTGGGCTCATTTGTATTCAAAATAGGCCAAGTCAAAATGGAAATCCATGTGCATTGTTAATAAAATTGATTTGCAAATGTGATATTTTTTCTCATTTTATCATTAGAAACAACAAAGAATTGATATGCATATGAGAATTTTATGTGCATATCCCTCTTCGGTAGGAGGTTAACTATAATTACGATTAGTTTTTGGTTTTGGTTCATGCACAAGATTAATGTTTTTTTTTAACTAAAACGGTTATGAGTCATTTGTATTGATTATCTGGCCAATCCTGCCAGCAACTTTTACACTCAGAGATTCTTAACTAAACATATGTCTAGGATCCAGATACTTGGGTGTGTTGTATTCACTGACCCGTTTACATAAAGTCTGGGAGATTTCATGACAGACGTTGAGCTTCAAAAAGAAAGCCTTAACAAAGCAAAGCAACTATAAATTCAAAGAAGACTAATTAGAGAGGAGAGGCACCAGCGCTGGTCATCAGCCAGCCTGTGCCAAATTCACCCTAGGAATTCACCTGAGCTTCATGCTGGACCGAAAATCATCTAAGAAGCCTCCCTTCACTATGAGCACGTGAATTAACCCATATCAGCTGCATGCTGGCTCCTTCAGCGTGGAATGAGATAACACTCGGTCCTCCTAGCTGTGACAGCGCGTGGAGGATGAGTGCAGGACAGAATAAAAAAGGCATAAGATGGCTTACCATCGAGCTATCCCTCAAGAGCCTCGTGCTTCACATGGAAATCTTCAAAGACAGACAACTAGAATCATTTATCTCTTTCAGCGCAAGAGAACTGACTTCACTTAAAACATCAAAGGCATAGAACTGAAATCGCTTATAACTTTAGTGACAGAGTTGTATGTACTACAATCTTAAAGGACTTAGAGCTAAAAGAACTAGTTTAGTCTTTGCCAAAGGACTGCAAACACTGATTCTTCATTTACTGAAATCTGAGAGCCAATATGTCTTTATTTCCAGAGGGCTGGAAGAACTGGATTCTTCATTGACTGAGAGCTTGAAAACACTTATTTCTTCCTCGACAGAGAGAGGGAAGAAAACACTTAGCTCTTCAGAGGCCCTGAAAACCTGTAAACACTGAGATCCTCAAAGGCAGAGAATTGAAATCACTTAACTCAGCAATGGCAGAGGACTGAAATTGCTTATAACATCAATGACAGAGATGAAATATGCTGAAAAATTAAAGGACTGAGATCTAAAGGAACTTGTATAGACTTTTCCAAAGCACTGTAAACACTAATTCTTCGTTGACTGAGAGCTAAGAGCAATTATGTATTCAATTCCAGAGAGCTGGAAGAGCTGGTTTCTTTATAGATTGAGAGCTGGAAACACTTAATTCTTCCTCGACAGAGAGCTGAAAGCACTTAAAACTTCAGAGGCAGAGAGGGAACTTGGTATTTGTTTACACCTTGTCCCTCTAGAGCCTCAGCCTTCACTTGGGAATGACTGAGAGCTACAAAGTCTCCAATGCCTAGCAACTGAAGACACTAAAAACAGCACTGACAGAGGACTGAAACCACTTAAAATTCAGAGACAGAGATATGAAAACTCCAAAAAATCACTGACAAAGGACTGAAAACACTAGAGGCAATGAATACACTTAATTCTTTTCAGGGCAGGATCAAAAAACAGAACTTTCATGACCCTAGGGGATGGGCATGGAATCTTCATTGCCATTAACTATGATGAAGCCTTTGCTTAGAGAGGCACCAGCGTTGGCTTCACTGTCTGCAATTTGATTGAGGTTTCGAAGGACGTGGTAAAACTTAACTTCTTCAAAGGCTTTCAGCTGAAAGGAGATTTTCCGGTAATAGTGGGCCAATCCCATACAGTTGGGGGCTTTCTTCAGGTTGAAGGCCTGCATGATGATTCGGGAGTCGCTAAAAATGGCCAACTTGTTAATAGACAGACTTCTGGCTTGCATCAGTCCTTGCCAAATGGCAAGAATTTCAGCAATGTTATTGGAGTTATGTCCCAGTCCCCAGGCAAATTTGAGAATAATATTCCCAGGCAGATCTAGAATGGATCCTCCACTTCCAGCAGGTCCTGGGTTCCCTTTCGAGGCCCCATCAACATGCAGAATATGATTTTTCAGTGAGGATCTCCATTTTATAAATTCTTGCTCCTCTAGCCTGATTTCCCACGGTGAGAAATGCTTCACAGTGTTCTTGGTTCTGGTCAGCAGGTCTGGATCAAGCCCGTGAAACCAGCTATACTCCTTTTTATCAGGACTGACTTCATTGGTGATTTTGGGATTTGAGGCTACCAACTCTCCTATCATCGCCTTTACTTTGGTTGCGACTTGGGCTGGTGGGTCTGCCTTGTCCCTAAATATTCTGTTATTCCTTTCCAGCCACAATTTCCAGCAGTAAATTTTAGGGATCCACATCCAGCAGTGCTTTAACAAGTTCAGACCAGAGAAGGAGAAGGGTGCATAATCAGTCCAAGAGGAAAATAAGGAAGGGATGGTCAAGGGAGGGGGCAAATTTAGCTGATCAAGCAGGAAAGTCCAAAGTTCTAGAGCATAGGGGCACTGAAGAAAGGGGTGGATAGAACGTTCCTCGTGGCAGGCACAGAGAGGGCATCTTGAGGGCCCCTCCCAGCCTCTTTTTAACAGGTTATCCCAGGTTAGAATGCTGTCATGAAGAAGGGACCAATAGAAGTGGTCTATCTTGGGAAGAGAGGGAAGAAGCCAGAGATTTTTCCACCTAGAGGGGTCCGGGGCTGCCCAAGGAATGGCTTTTAAGGCAACATAACCGGCTGCAGCATTGTAGTGGCCTGAAGAGGAGCCCCATCCTCTTTTGTCCTTCAGCTTAGAAGAAGTGGGGGAGAGACCTTGTAGAGCCTCTAAAAGGGAGCTTGCTTCATTCTCGAGATCATGAGGGACAGCCCCCAGGTCCCAGTTGTTCCATTGAATCATCCGGGCTCCAGCTGGATAAATCCCAAAGAGTGAATTTACTGTTCAAGTGAAGCCAATTTTTGATATTCTCCAGCCCTTCCATATCTTTTAAGGGGGACCGCCCTAGAATAGAATCATCCCAAAACTGAATTTTGGAGCCATTTCCTGGGATCCATGTGAGATTTGAGGTAATCAGATCAAGGGATTTGAGATAGAGAGCGAGGATAGGGGAGCCTTTCCTTGTCAATGGAGGGTTGTCCAGGCATCTCTCTTTGTGCCCTCTGAAGTACTTAGTCCTGAGCGCTTTGGAGCTCCAGTTTGTTTTACCTCTAATCATTTTCCACTGAATCTTGCCACCCATAGCCAGATTTTGAGTGGCCACATCTCTGATATTCAGCCCTCCTTCACATTTGGGGGCTTTAACTTTTTCCCAGCTAACAAGGTGCATTTTCCTTTCTGTATTTCTTCCCCCTTCCCAAAGGAATTTTCTCAGTAGATTGTCAATGTCTTTCACGATTCCTTTTGGGGCTAACAGCATAGAAGCCTGGTAGAGAGGAAGGGAGGTTAAGATGGAGTTGATGAGAATAGTTTTACCTGCTTTGTTTAACCAGGAAGCCCCCCAGGCCATGATTTTGGCCTTGAGTTTGTCCACCAAGGGCAGCCAAATACTCCTTCTGGGAGTAGCTTTGACCAGAGGTATTCCAAGGTATTTTATGGATTCCTAATTGGAGGTTCCTTCCATTTCCAGCATTCTTGAGATACAGGCCATTTCAATGGGGGGGCAGTTCCAGCCAAAAATTTTACTTTTCCTCAAGCTGATTTCACTGCTTGAGATTTCAGTGTAAGCGTCCAACTCTTGCTTGAAGGATCTTGCTGTGGCTAGGTTGGCTTGGACCAGCAGGAGGGGANTTTTACTTTTCCTCAAGCTGATTTCACTGCTTGAGATTTCAGTGTAAGCGTCCAACTCTTGCTTGAAGGATCTTGCTGTGGCTAGGTTGGCTTGGACCAGCAGGAGGGTATCATCAGCAAATTGAGCATGGTTGATTTTCTTCACTCTAGGGGTGATTGTGAGCCCCTTTAGAGAGCGCTGCTGAAGACAGTTGTCCAGCTGGAAACTAAGGACCGAAGCTTGAATGACATAAAGTAAGGGGGACAAGGGGCAGCCCTTCCTGAGTCCCCTAGAGGTGTGGAAGAAATTGGCTAGTCTCCCGTTGACCAAAGGGGCTATCCAAGGTCCCGAGATACATGCTCTGATCCAGCTGATTAAATGAGGATGGAAGCCTAGCTTGGACATAACAGCAAAAAGGAAAGTTAGTCGAACTTTATCAAAGGCATTTGCGAGGTCTAGTTTAACTATCATACCTTTCTCCTTCCACTGGCAGCTTGAGTGAATGGCCTCTTGGACCAGGATGATGTTATCCTGGATTTGTCTATCCTTGATGAAACCGCCCTGATTTTCCGGAATGATCCTGGGAAGAACATTTTTTATTCTGTTTGCAATGACTTTGGTGATTATTTTGTACCCAGTGTTGCAGAGAGAGATCGGCCGAAATCTGGAGAAGCTTTGGGCTCCTTTTTCTTTGGGAATTAACGCCAGGAAGGAGGAGTTAGTACTCCCTCCTATTTTGCTGCAGTTCTGAGATTTCCTCACCATCTTGACCAGGTCCTTCTGAATGATGTCCCAGCATGCAATGTAGAATTTTTCCGTAAATCCGTCAAGCCCTGGAGCTTTATCAGGGTTCATAGCTTGGAGGGCGTATCTTATTTCCTCAGTCGTAATGGGCCTTATCAAATTTTTGTTGTCTTCCTCGTTGATTAGCATGGGGAGAATATTGAGAGGGTAGCGAGTGATCCAGCTGTGGAGATGAGTCGAGCTCTTCAGTGAACAAATCGTTGTAGAAGGAGAAGGCAGCATTCTTAATCTCTTCGATTTGATTGAAAGTTTGACCTTGATACTGAATTTCTCTTATGCTGTTGAAATTTTTCCGGGATTCTGCATGTTTGTGAAAGTAAGAAGTGTTTTTATCGCCCTCTTTGAGCCATTGACAACGAGCCTTTACTTGCCAATAATGTTCCTCTATTCTCAGCGCCTTATGGAGAGCTTTCTGCAATTCGAGCTCCACAGCGAGCAATTATGGGGTGATCGAGGCACTCTCCATTAGCATCTGGTGATTTCCTAGAAGCCTTTGAGCTTCTTTCCTTTCTGCGATGGGGGAGGGTAGGAGCTTGGCCCAGCTTTTGAGGGCTACTTTGAGCCTTCTTAGTTTTTCTTCCCATATGAAAAATGGGGACCCAGTTACTGGAAATTGCCAGGATTCCGAAACCAGATCGAAGAAGCCGTCCATGGAGACCCAGAGGGGGCTGAATCTAAATGGGATAGGGCCCAGATTTTCTCCCGGAGATAGAGAGAGGGAGATTGGCTTGTGATCTGAGGTGCATGCCTGGAGGATATCAGAACTTGCGAAGAGCCCCAGAGTAAGGAAGGACGATTGGACAAGGAAACGATCCAGCCGGGCAGCAATGTGCCCAGGGCCAACTCTTTTATTTGTCCAGGTATGCTTGCCTTTGTTGGTTTTTATATCCTCAAGCTCCCAGTCCATAATAATGTCTTCGATCCACTCCCGTGTTGGGTCTCTTACCGGAGAGCCACCTTTTTTTTCTGAAAGGGCCAGAGTTACATTCATATCACCAGCAAGAATTATATTGTTGTGCCGGTTGGAGGACAAGAAGGAATTCAGTGAGTCCCAGCACTCTCTTTTTTCAGATAGAAGAGCTGGGGCGTAGATGTTGAATAGGCTGATCTGATGCCCTGAGTCTCGATGGTTTAGCTTCGTGAAGATCCAGTGGGTAGTGCTGTGATCCTCTAGCAGGTCAAGATTTTTGGAGTTCCAGAAGGTGGCTAGACCTCCTGAGGCTCCCCTAGCACTGACTACTCTACCATCTCCCTTTTTCCAAAAAATTTTGCTGGCCTGGATGGTCTCAGGCTCCTCCATCTTCATCTCCTGGATCAGAAGTATCTCCGAGGCGTTCATTCTTACTAAGTCTTTTATTGCTTCTTCTTTAGCCTTGCTTCCCATACCTCTACAATTCCAGGAGACGAATTGCATTAAGATCCGAGGGGGGGGGGTGGCTCCTTTCGGAGCCCTGCCTTTCTTTGATGATCTGGTTTCTATCATGTCCGGGATGGTTTGTTGGACCCCTGCTGTTACATCCCTGTATGATTTCTCCTCCCTTTTTTTCCGATCTGGTTTCCTTCCTCTTGGGTTCTTTTCAGGGGAGCCAACCGAGCTGCTAGTCTCTATAGCCCCTTCATCTGATTCAGCCCCTGGGTCTGAGCCTATGGTGATGTGCTCATCATCCGATTTTTGAGGTTCTCTTTCTGGCTGGTCGCTCTTTTCCTTAGCCGGGGCTTTTGAGGGAGACGTGGGTTGAGAGGCTATCTCAATGGTTTCTTTCGCCAGTTCCTTTGTTGTAGTTGTGCCTTCTTTCAATGGTTCCTTCAGAGGATTTGGATTCGCCGGGGGTTGATCTTTCTCCTGTAAAGCTATGGGATCTTTGGTTTTTGGTACTGTTTTGCTCTTCTTAACCTTTTTCCAGCCTTCAGCTTCTTCCTTCTCTTGGGTTTGGATCTTCGGACAATTTCTTTGGAAGTGCCCATGTTCTTGGCAGGCTCTGCATTTGAATGGGAGATGTTCGTAGTCCACTTTCTGGAAATGAGTCTAAATGCCCACCGTTAGTTTCACCGCTTCCGAGAGCCCTGCCTTAAGATCCACTTCGACGCATATTCTTGCACAATTGTAATTGTTCGTGTTGTCTGCCTTATCGACAAACTTCCCTATTCCATTCCCTATCACTTGCAGCGTTTCATAGTTCCAGCAGTGGACCAGCAAATTAGGGAGCCTGACCCATACCGGCACCTCCTTGGGTAGATCTACCGTAGGATCAAAATCCGGGGTCCATCGGTTCAGGTACAGCCCCTGGGATCCCATAAAGTATGGGCCGTTTCTGAAGATAAGGTCCTTATCCTCCTTGTTAATAAATTCGAAGAGGAAGTAGCCGCTGCTCAGGGGGTAGCAGATGACTCCTTGCTTGAGATGCGGCTTCCAGTTCCTTTGGATCCAGTCGTCTGTTGTTTTTGCCGAGGGCCATAGCCCCATGAACTGGCCTACCAGCCCTCTTTCTGACAGAGCAAGGGCAATCTTCACTGAGGTCATCTCTGGCAAGGCAATTTCAAGTATTTCCTCGAGCTTCTTGATGAATTTCGGCATCGAGGAAGGGATTTTCCTCTTGCCCCCGCTGGCAACCAGTCTTCTAAATGCAGCAAGCTCTGCTGAAGGGGGGGGAAGGGGGTCCCCGCCCCCTGGGGAGGCCATTGCTGCAGCCTGAAGCCCTCGCTCTCCTCTGACTCGCGCACGCCCAGAAGGAAGCCAGAGCGCCGGTATTATGCACAAGATTAATGTTAGATTATACTTGTAAGTACATAACTTGAAAACCCAAAACAGTTTTGAGGTTATGTTAGATGATACTTGTAAGTACATAACTTGAAAACCCATACAGTTTCAAGGCATCCAAGAACTTTTTATGTTCTCCCCCGGTCCACCTTTCTCTTTGATTTGTAATTGTGTATGGTTTTCTCACCTAGTCAAGCAGAGCCAACGAAGAAAACTGAATACAACATAGATTGTTAGCCTATTGCTTTTACATATATTTTTAAAATAAGAATTACTCTATCAAAATGAAATCTCGAATTAGGAATTTTAGGAGCCCTATTCAGTGATTTTCTAGGATGGATAAGAATGGGAAGGAATTTTCTGCGTTCATTCAAATTCATGCAAAAACTTCAAGAGTTGTTATTTTTTGTTTTGATTTGATTTACTATATTGATGTTTATTGTAAACAAAAATGTAAATGGCTTCAATTAAGATGTTTCCATAATAGAAAAACACAGAGAAGGGAGTACACCTTCGAAAGTGCCTCATATATTGAAAAATGAGTTTCTGCCTCTTCTACGCCATCAATCGAATAAATTTCAATGAAATCTATGCACAATTGTAGAGCAGCAAGTCTCTATTTTGTATTGGTTAAAAATATAAGTATTGAACCATTATTGCATTGGTATCTACGCTTGCACATGAATATGGAAGCCAATAGATCCTCTAGAAAAAAAGAGTAGATGAAAAGAAGGCAACTGTGGCAGATAAATAGGGCGCAATGCTTGGGACTATGATACATCTAATCCAGATAGCATGCACAACACATGCATTTTATGACCTTCCAGCATGGCAGTGTATTACAGTTAGGCATCTATTAATAATGGTTAAGAAATTAATTTTAGGACAACGTTCTTTTGTTCAACGAGATTCTTCCTGTTACACTTCTCTTCATTGGCTTAGCAATTGGTTTATGGTGAAATAGAGTAAGATGCAAAGTTGTTAAAGAAAGTGCATTCTGAATGTAGTTCGAGAAGATCTAAGAGGATTTCATTACATTGATTTAAAATGTTATTTTGAAAGGGCATGTGTGCGGTAACTCATTGTCTAAACTGGATCTTTGTTGAGAGATAGTGAAACACTTGGTTATTTATTTTTTAGTATGTTGTATTGCAACTTGAACTCTTGAATGGGATTGAGTAGTCAGTGGGTAGGTCAGAATTAGATCAATTATGATAAATAATGAAAGATATGGCTTGCCTTGATTTTCTTTGAGTTTCCATATAAATGGAGAGCTTTATCTAACTCTCCTGGTCACGCTTTACTTGTCTTGACTCGCCTAACTTGACTTGTCAGAATAATTGAAAGTGGAAAAAGATAGCATGTCGAGAAATAACTTATCCATTTTATGAGGTGAATGGTAATTAGCGCTTATTGATTTATAGTCGCTAGGATCAACGAGGCAGGGTCTAGGTTTCGATGAAGACCAACTTATTATTCAATTAATGTAATGTTCTCCCCAAAAATATATGGTTGAATATAGGAAGATTGCAGATTAAAGTATGGATGGATTTTATTAATTAGTAATTCTATTAATTAATATTGACTGTATGGAAAATATAAAGATTGACACCTAAAAAAGGGTAAATAAAAATATATGAATATATAGATTTCAAAAAGTTAACCAGGACTGTTTTTAAAATAATGTTATACCATTTTATCCATGTAATAAATGATGCTTCATATAAATATTAATATTGGCTAACCATTAATCCCATATCACATATATTTCCATTAATCCACCCTTAATTTTAGGAAACAAACTTTTATATTGAAAGAAGTTGAAATTTATTATTTTAAATTGAAATTAGTTTTAGATGTAGAGTTAAATAGAATCTTATAGCATATATATTTCATACCCTCAATTTTAGGCTATAGACTTATATATTGAAAGGATTTGAAGTTTATTATTTTAAATTTAAATTAGTTTTAGGTCTTAGTGCAAGACATGATTTATTTTTAAAGTGATGATTATCTTTAAGTTAAAATTAGTTTCAGATCTCAGAGCAAGGGGATCATAAGAGGTATATTTAGAGTAAGATGGATATTATTACGCCAATAGACATATTTATTTTGAAATATTGTTTATATGATTGACATGAATGGTAAGAAGAAAATATTTTATAAATTGGTGTGAATAAATGGATGGACTATTTGGAACAGGAGATGAATCTGCTTTATCTAAAATATTTTAACCACATTCAAGCTTCATAATAGAAGCAACAGAAACCAAACCAACCAGTCATAATTCAATAACCTCATAGCCTGAGATCAAGATAGGTGTGAAGTGGATGATCGATTCTTGTTGAGTATTCTGGATAAAAACTGTCCTTTTTGCTAATGCATTGTAGAAGCAGTAGAAAAACAAGTATAATAGAACCTTTAAGCTACACCTTGCAGAAGCAGCAACAAAACAAGTTTATTAAAAAACACTCAAAGATCGATAGACAACTTGCATGAAAAAATAGTTTTTCCATTCGACGTTAAGCAAGAGACATTTATGATATCCAAAACCGAGCCGACTAAACTTGGGTTTAGGGCTCAGTCAATATTTAAAAAATAATAATTTCACTTTTTAACTCCGACCTGTTTTTACTGCGACCAAGTTAATACCTGCGATCAAGTTGATATGTGCGATCAAGTTGATATGTGTGATCAACTTATCTGCGATCAAGTTGATACTTGATGCGATCAACTTCTCTGCGATCAAGTTGATTCCTGATGCGATCAACTTATCTGCGATCAAGTTGATGCTTGATGCAATCAACTTCTCTGTTTTCAAGTTGATGCCTGATGCGATCAACTTATCTGTGATCAAGTTGATGCTTGATGAGATCAACTTCTTTGCGACTAGGATGATAGAATATGTTTCTTAGTCTAAAGACTTAAGAAATTACAAATGATTCTACCTGTGAGTAAGATGAAGTAAACTACTCACTTTTACAAATCCAAATAACTTATAACAAAAACATATGCCCAAATATGTAGGAAGATTTGAATCGACCAAGGTGCCGTAAAACCTGGAACTTTCACGCGGTGATATTTTTATGGATTCTTGTTCTTTTACTTATCAGTAATTGTAAAAGACATTTAAAGAAGTAAATCTGGAAATATGAGCGGCCAAATAATCATGAATTCAACCACAAAATATTTCATATATTTAACTATGCGGAAATACAAAGTAATACAAACTTGTCTGTTACAAACTCGTCAATCCATAGAGCTTCAGCTCTTCGACTAAATCAAATGCACAGAATCTTGAGCTTCGACTTCTCTTTCTCACCCGGAGTTCCTCTGCTGTCTAATGTCTCTCTTGTGTCTGTGTTCCTGTGTTTGTCTGTAAACTAAATTACAAAATGCTTCTTCTATTTATAGGCAACCTGAAGATTGCTAGAGCATAGACCGACTTACTTGCCGACTTACTTTAAATTAAACACTGCAATAACTATCTACCTAACAACTTAGCTTCTGAAATAAATTCGATTGAATTATGCTGCCTACATGTGGACTTTTCCTTCTTGTCAGACTGACAGACAAGATCGTGGCTTGTACAGACTCTGACAGAGTCGGCTGGAGATCAAGTGCAGATTTGGGAATAATTACATTTTTCCAGCACTCCCCCTTAATAATGAGCAGATGGGGATTTTTAAAACAAAACTTACAAAATGTTTCAGAGCTTAGACATGCTCTGTTTATGACAGAGTTCACTGTGGATAACTTGTCATTCCAAGATAACTACGCAGATACTGGAATGTGTCCTTTGCCAATGGCTTTGTGAAGATGTCGGCAAGTTGGTCTTCAGACCTGCAAAATTCCAAACAAATTTCCTTGTCGTTCACCAACTCTCTTATAAAATGAAACCTTGTTTCGATGTGCTTGGTTCTCTTGTGAAACACATGATTCTTTGATAATGCTATGGCTGAATTGTTGTCACAGAAGATTGTTTTCGGTTCTAGATGGTTCTGTGACAAGTATTTTGAGACTCTCCTCATCCAGACAGCTTGACATGCAGCACTTGTTGCTGCAACATACTCTGCTTCAGCTGAAGATAGAGTTACTATGGGTTGTTTCTTTGAAGCCCATGAAACAACACCTGTAACAAAATGAAATGCGTATATAGATGTGCTTTACCTGTCATCTATGCTACCTCCATTGTCATTGTCAGTGTAACCAATGAGTTTAAAATTTTCTGAAGTTGAATACATAATACCAAGGTCTTTTGTGCCACTTACATACCTCAGAATTCTTTTACCTGCTTGCCAATGTGAGTCTTTTGGTGACTCCATGAACCTTGAGATCAGACTTACACCATACATAATGTCTAGTCTTGTTGCTGTTAAATACATAAGGCTTCCAACAAGCCTTTTGAACAGCGTAGGATCTACAGTGGATCCTTCATCATCCTTGCTTAATTTTAAACCCGTTATCACTGGTGTTGGGGCTGTCTTGCAGTTAGACATGTTAAACCTTTTTAGAATTTCACTTGCATACTTAGACTGTGATATAAAAATACCACTTTCAGACTACTGAACTTCAATGCCCAAAAAAAACTTCATAAGCCCCAGATCAGTCATTTCAAATTCACTTTCCATGACTGTTTTAAAATCTGCTATGCCATAATCACCAGTAAATATTAAATCATCTACATACAGGCAGACAATTAACATCTTACCTTGCTCATCGACTTTTGTGTACAAATTTGGTTCACTTTCACTTCTGTGAAATCCATTTTCAATGAGATAGGAATCAATACAACTGTACCAAGCTCTAGGAGCTTGCTTCAAACCATATAATGCCTTTTCCAGCCTGTACACTTTGTGCTCTTGACCTGGAACTTCATACCCTTGTGGTTGTTCCACATATACTTCCTCTTCTAGATAGCCATTTAAGAATGCTGACTTGACATCCATCTGATGAACATGCCATTTGTCTTGTGCAGCAATAGCCAAAACTATTCTGACTGTATCCATGCGTGCAACCGGTGCAAACATTTCATTGAAGTCGATGCCAGGTTGCTGTGTGAACCCTCTTGCTACCATTCTTTCCTTGTGCTTTTGCAAATTCCCATCAGCATCTTGCTTTGTCTTATAAATCCATTTGACACTGATTACATCCTTGTCTTTTGGTACATCGACCAGTTCCCGTGTCTGGTTTTTCTCAATGCATTCTATTTCTTCATCCATGGCTTGTGCCCATACTTCTTCTTCAACAGCTTCTTCAAATGTTAGTGGATCATATATAGGGGAAAATAATGCAAACAGAGAGAATGAATTAGGTGTACCAGCTTCATATATCTCTCGCAGACTTCTTGTCTTCATCGGTTCTGTCGATGTTGATCCCGACGAAATGCTTGATGGAGTCTGCTGTCCTCTTGGTGTACTTGTAGGTGTAGCTTGAGCTACTACTTGTGTCGATGGTCCTTGTGCTGAACCATGTCTTGGTTTCATGGGAGTCGACGGTGCTCCGACCGGTTGACTTACATGTGGTATTTGAACAACTTCCTCTTCCATATCATCATTGTCGATGTTCGACACAATCTTGACATTTGTGTCAACGGTTCCATCCCATGATTCATTTTCAACAAATTGAACATCCCGACTGATTATCACTTTCCTTGTGACGGGGTCATACAACTTGTATGCTTTTGTGTCTTCTGAATAGCCTACAAAAATACATTTCTATCCCTTCTTGTCTAGCTTCTTTCTCAGCTCATCTGGAATATGAGCATATGCAACACAACCAAAAAATTTTAAATGTGAGACACTATGATTCATACCTATCCATGCTTCTTGGGGAACTTTGTTCTTCACACTCTTTGTCGGACACCGGTTCATAATGTATACAGCAGTTGCGACTGCTTCACCCCAATACTCATTTGGCAAATGCTTGGCTTCCAACATGCTGCATGCCATCTCCCACGGGGTCTTCACTTAGTGAAACTATGCCATAGCACATTCGTTCGTGGCATATGAAACAATACCCCTATTTTCAAAAAATATTGGAAAATACCTCCAAAAATCGTTTTTTTTTACCCCCTCCCAATATGCCTTGCTGATTTTAAAAAACCCCTATTTTCCCTATATATTGCATGTATCCATTTTTTCATTTACATTTTTTATACCCCTTTATATTTCTACCTAAGGGAAAAAAAACTAAACACAAGAAATGGCGACACTTGATAGGCGCCCTTAGGCAAATCACTTTATTAGGAATTAAAATGTATCACATGATATCAAAACAAATAAGAGAGGGTTTATTTGTACCAATCTCAAACATTAGTGTGTAACTGCTTCAGTAACTGCTTCAAGATGTGGACACTAGATATATATCCAACTCCAGAGGCTGAGAGGCCTTTTCAGTTGTAGTAGACTTTTAAATGCTTTCATCAACAATCACGCATATTTTAGTGCTCCTTTCTTTCAGAGCTTCAACAACTTTTCTCAAAATAGCTTTAAAAATCTAGTTTGTATACATAATACTCTCATATATTTCTTAGTACTTTGACTTGCATTAGTTGAACATTTATATTACATAGAGAGACAATCTTAAGTGGAGAGCCTAGCTCTACCTCTTTCACAGTTGAACCAAAGCTTCCTCACTTTGCAAGTAATTTTAAGACAACTTTCAATATTCCAAGGGCTCATAAACTCCACAAGTAGAGAACAACAAATTTTTAGGAAAGAATAACACACCCAAAAAGCTTCATTCAAAATGCTCTTAAAACTACCACAGCTCTACCCTCGTAAAAACTTCACTGCATGCATTCAAGTTCTCTCTCACAAAGGCCAACAATCCTCACAACCTAACAAGCATCTCAATCCTACATAATCATTCTTCAAAACTTAGTTCTTATGCAAACAAAACATCATTCAAGCAGACTCCATATACAGATCTCACCTCACTCGTTTTCAACAAAGTTCCATTCTCATGTTCACTAATTTATATGTTCTCGGACTCTCATACTTTCATGGTTCAGCTCCCATGGTTTCACATAGCCTGAAGAATCCCTTCACTCAGCTTCTCACAACAGTTGCTAAAACAACATACACAAATAGGAGCATGTCAAACTTGCTCACTCACTCAAGCAGACTTCATATACAAATCTCACCTCACTCATTTTCAACAAGGCTCTATTCTCGTGCTCACTAATTCATATTTTGACATGTTCTCATGGTTCAGTTCACATGGCTTCCCTTCGCCTCAAGAAACCCTTCACTTAGCTTTACACAACAGCTGTAAAAAACAACATAAACAAATAGGAGCATGTCAAACTTGCTCACTCACACATATCCATGGCTCTAATATAACTTATGCATAACCATGTCACACAATATCAACAAAGCATAAAATATATTCAAGTAACTAGCACTCTAATTCATAAAAGGGCCATGAATTAATTACATAGAGTACATGTGTTTATAAAATTCACTTGTCTTTGGATTTTCCACCAGTTTTCCATATTTAGTTAGATTCCTCTACACCAAGTACCATGGCATATACCTTGAGACGTTCCTTAAATCTCTTACATACAACACCTTCCCTTACAATATACTCTAATGATGTCCTATCCATATGTTGTACTCGATTCTCTTCATTCACTCGTATTCTATTTTGCATAGTCTTAGATCCATGGATTTGTTATTCTCCCATGTCATAGGGTTTACTAGTTTTTACAACATTCTAATATGACTCACACTCTTAATCTCTCTCCTTTCCTTGTTCTCATCATTTTCATCGAATGGATTGGATGACTTGTATATTATTGCTTGTGCCTCAGCAATTACAGCTGGACTATCATCAGCAACATATAGAATCCTCTGTATTGCTACAACTATTGATTCAAAATTACAGGTATCAAAATCTGATATTTGTCACTCCATTAAACTCATGCAGAAAACATTTATAGACAAAAGGTTGTATATGGCTAGTAAAATTTGTGCTTACAGGTAATTTTTCAACATCTGGATTTTGACAAAGTATTTCAATATCCCTGAGATTTGCAAAGTAAAAGTCTCTTTCCTTCTCCAAACTGTCTACCGAGAGCTTCAACTCTGTGACCTGCATACCTCAATTAAACAGCAAATAGCATAAAAATAAACAAATACGATAACTTCATTGATATGAGAGCCTGGACCAAGTTCATGTCGCTCTAGTTCCTTTGGAAAAACTCCTGACAAAAGGATCCTGTGATGATTGGACCATGACTGAACCAAGATTCTTTCTGAGGTAAAACAACAGGAAAATATGAATAACAAAAACACAAACATCAAGAGACTTTAAATGGAGTAATATTTTTTACCTGCTCATTGAGAACCTGAATCTGGGTTGCGTTTGCAGATGCAGTGTTGGGCATTGCAGACCCATAAAATGGTGGCTCATTTGAGGCTGTTTGGAAGGGTACAAACCCATATCCAGCATTTGACCCTGTCCTGGAATGTTTAGCAGCTACATTCACAACTGGAACTGGAGGATCATTTCGCTGAGAACTAGCCACTGTGGCAGTTTTAGACCCTAGTGCATTGCCCTTGCTTGAAGGGTTTACTGGAGCTGCTTTCTTGTTAACTTCTTTTCCACCTTTGCAAAACTCCCTTCGTTCCAGTGCATTGTAACTAAAAAGGCACAGAATCAAAAACTGATTAACAAATGCATCACTAACATGTAAACAAATATGCCCATTATTGTAGTGCCATGAAATCCAGAAAAAAACAAAAAGCAGGAAAAGAGAACAGAAAAAGAAGATACATATTCATGATTCCACCATTTACTGAATCACAGTATCTCTTTAACCATTGCATGAACTCTAGATTGTCCAATATGGTTCATATATACTGTTATTATAATACAATCCAAATCTTCCCAAACATTATCAGGGTTAATGGTGGATATAGAATTGCGCATCAAAATTCAACACATCACCAGAGTAGCAGCTCTGAAAGATTTAAAAACTGGATTCTTTATTCAGCAAAGGCAGAGAATACAGGGAAAAAGACATTCCTCCTCTTTACACTGTGTCTTGCTACAATAATCATAAATAGATAATAAAAAAAAACATTTATTTGAACCATCGTATTTCTAATTGCATGCTACCAATGCAGAAAAAACTGTCAGAATAATCCAACTCATTAGTGCCTGCAGGAAAAAGGCTTTCTCCCTCTTTGTAGTATGTCTTGATACAATGCTCATAATTAAGAGAAAAAAGTAGAACAATCATACTTCTAACTGCACGGTACCAGTGCAGAGAAACCTATCACAATTTTCCTACTAAATCATGCAGAAAGCTAGTAGGCACACCATTCCTTCTTTAAAAGACGGAGGAGTCATCCAAGTTTGATGTGTCGAATTCAAGCATGAAAACCATGGAACATGGTGTTGGCTAAGTTTCAATTCCAGTTGGACTAGAATGAAATATTTTTGGTAGACAATGTGCATCAGGTCAAAAGTACATCCATTTCAAGTCGACAAAAAAATGAAAATTTAGCATACGGTATATCCAATTATGAATATATATATATAAGATAGGCTCAGCACAATATGCTGAGAGAGAAAGAACAGGAATCTCAGATGTCGGTAGTGAGCTCAAACAATTCTACTATATTATTCATCCAAAAAAATTTCACAGCCTGCGTAAAATAAAAGGGAGGCCACACAACAGCTCAAACGGAATGCACAGGTGGCAAACATGGAACCTACTACTTCAATGACAAGACAATATTAATAGACAAGATGCCTACAATAGTAAAATACAAAGGGGATGAAAACACATTAAATGGTTGGGAAATCCAATTGACAATACTAGCCAAGTACAGGAAGCATATCTTCTTAATTAATGCCTGGATCCACAACGAATGGAAACACCACAAAATTCTTGGGAAAAAAATAGAAACACCACAAAGATAGTTGGAAAATAATGCTAAAGAGAACAAACCACCAAAGTGAGCTATGTATCCAATGCCACCTGAGGCACAGCCAATGCATAATTTAAGAAAATAAAATTCACAAAGGATACCATCATATCCAAATTTTCCAAGCAAGCATAAAATCCATGCTCTTCAACCGGAACTTTATTTTCCATATAATTAGGGAAACCAAAAACTGTACCTGTATTTCCTATACATATCTCGTCTTTTAGCATCTCTATCTCTCTCCCTTGGGGAACTACCACGACGATGGTCCTGCAAATAGATCAAATGTTCAATAACAACCCAAATTTGTATAACATAAGTATCTTGCTGCAAAAAAAAAGAAATAAAACCCACAGCATTTGTGAATAACAACCTTATTAAGTGCAAGAGAACCCAAGCCGACCACTGTTTGGTCTTCCTCTTCTTTTTCTTCTTCCTCCTCAAAATCATCTTCCAACGCACTCCTCCTTGGCTCCAATAGACTAGTTGCTTCAAGAGTCCACCTGTTAACTTTAACACCATGCAAAATAAAATAAAATATAAATAAATTTGTAATGTAAAAAAATAACATGTTGATCCTCTCCCATTTGGAGTAACACCTATAGCAAAGTTCGGTACATAAACCTCCACCTTTTTAAACCTTCTCATCACTATCCCCTCTGAAAATGACTTTCCTTCATCCTAACATAGGTGGAAAGTATAGCATGCAACAACAAAAAAATTGGATTTGGAGTTCACGGCTCCAAATATACTGAAGAATCATCAGTACCAATCAAACTGGATAAAGTGTATACCAAACAACTGTTTATAATTCCCAACTACCTTCTAGGATTATTATGTCTAACCAAAGTCATTGATTAATTTGCACCAACAAGAATTGGTAATGAAGGTGACATCTAAAACCACAGTTTCTCCTTCACATTCATTATTCACGTAACTAATTTCAGCACCAAGCATTCCCAAAGAAATTTATAACTTTCCAAATGTTCATATGCACAGATAACTACTAAATAGATACAACTGCTCGTTTAGAAAATGTCAAACTACCTACAAGTACAAAACAAAGTTAACCTAACATAATCTAAATTGCTTTGCTATGTAATTCAAAATACTTCTTTAAATGCTCAAATAATAGTGCATTATATTTTTATTATTTTGATTGATATATTTGGGAAAATTATATATCACCTTTTTGGGACACGTGGAAAAGCAACATCACATGCATAATCTTTTGTCAAAAGATCATCAATAAACTCATCCACATGACTCAATGCAAAACCTACAGCCAAAATATCCCCCATTAATGTGTATAAAGGAATGAATGATTTATTATCAAGAAACAACAAAAAATAGCCTTCAGAACAATTATGATACAAAACATAACCAGAAATATTATAAATAACAACAAAACATCTAACATGTAATCAGAAACAATAATTGTCAATACTTACTTCCATCTGACTGCTTCTGCCGCAGCTTTCGATAGTCATTGTACAAAGGTTCCAAATATTGATAAACATCAGTTGGTTTACCAACAAGATGCAAATAAAATGCTCCAAGAATGTGCACATATCTGGTGTAGATATACTGAAGTTTTTTCATGAGAAGAATCATTAAAACTCTCCATTAACACCAGTAAACTCTCCATTAATATAATTATTTTTCTTACAAAGTACAGTGCATCTCAATCGAACACATAAGTAAACCCTATAATTTCTTTCATGGCACGCCAAAGCCTGGAATGAAATTCCAAACACAGAAATCCTATACACCTTCAAAATATCCACTAATTTATTTATTTTTCTGACAAATATATTTCATTTGAATTACAAAAACCCTTGTCATTGAAAGCAACCAATTTCACGACGCCAAACATGCTCAAATATTAAAACATTGTCAGAAATCTCGACTACTTATATTATTTTTCTCACGAAAAAGAGCATTGAAATGAAATGCATACAAAAACCCTAAAATAAATTCAAAAGAGGGCGTGTTTTTGCAATTTATTTGCAAACCGTAGAAATGCTACGGGTACTGCGTCTTATTCTTTTTTGTAAATAATAACAAGTTTCTTTCCAAACCCTGGACCAATTACAACATGTGTAGACATTTAAAATGTAATGTTTGAGCTACAGAAAAATATATGGATGATTACCTTGCACACAGTGAGGTTTATTCCATCTACCAAATGTAGGAAACGTATAAGAACCAGGGCAGATCACAAGCTGGAGAAATCATGACTTCCAGTTCCAAGCGCCAGGTCATCTATGTTTGTTCAATGTACAAATGTTACCACCGGCTTTAATTTGGCCCTGCAATGCAATGCTACTGGAAAAAAATGCCCTGTTATCCAGCAAACACAATGGACACAACGTGGAGAAAACCCACAGAAAACCCAAGGAGTAAAACGCCCTCATTTTCCACAAAACAATGCGAGGCCCTGTTATAGTTCGTATTTTTTAACACATTTAATAGGTTTATTCGGCGGCTAGTAGGACCCTGTGCACAACTGCACTATAAGCCACTAGGCCCAGAATACACACAGATACGCAGGTCTATCAACAAAAAGCATCACTCTTCCAGATATCCCCTCTGCAATAGCTTCTTAGCAATCACCAGTTTCCAGATGGCTCCTCAGCTTCTTAGCAATCTCCAGATATTAAGCAATCACCACACGATGGAAAAAACTCCCTAAACCCAGCTCGCAGGCACCTCGGCATGCAGCCACATGATGGAAAAAATGCCCTAAACCTAGCTCATAGGCACCTCGGCTTGGTGTAGGTGCACTCAGACCTCAAACCACAAGCAAAGGAGCTCGCAGGCACAGGCACCTAGCAGGCAAGGCTCGGAGGACTGGTGAACGGCTCAGGCAAAAATGTTGAATAAAACATACCCCAGCATATTGGATATTTAAATAGTAAAAAAAAAACCTAGTTACCCCTAATATACCCCCAATATATTGATTTTTAATTTTTTAATTTTAACCCCCCCAATATGAATGGACGTGATATCATATTGGTCCCTAGGTGACGCCCCCGTGCCATCTCCATGATGGTTCTGTTCTTTCTTTCAGCAATACTGTTCTGCTGAGGTGTATACCGTGCAATGAATTTTTTCTGTATGCCATGGGTCTTGCAAAAATTCAGAAATTCATTTGAAACATATTCACCTCCTCTGTCGGTCCTTAAGATCTTGATGCGGTGTCCACTCTGGTTCTCCACGAGTGCCTTGAACTGCTGGAAATAACCAAATGCATCAGATTTGTGTTTCAAGAAATATACCCATGTCTTTCTTGAGTAGTCATCAATAAAGGTTAGAAAATACTTGCAGTAACCAATGGATGATGTCTGCATTGGACCACAAATGTCAGAGTGCACAATTTCAAGTGGTGTACGTGCTCTATAGGACTTTTCGACTGGAAATGTCTCTCTGTGCTGCTTGCCAAAAATGCAGCCTTCACAAACCCTCTCTGGCTTGTTGATCAATGGTAATCCCTTCACCATATTCTTTGTGTGCAGTAGCTTCAGCCCACCAAAATTCAGATGTCCAAATCTGAAATGCCACAACCAGGATTCATCCTGAACTTCTGTCTGAAATGCAGCTTGCAAATTAGCGCTGCAATTTTCTCTCTTGTCGAGGATCTCGACTATTTCTTCACTTTCTGCCTTGAATGCAGCTCCTTTCTTTGTCTTCCCTTTTATGTTGGGAACTATCCTCAATGGAAACAAGCGGTTGCTTGTCATTGGCACTTTTGCTATCAGCTGGTCGCTTGGATGCTTGTCTTTGATCACACAATGTTCATCTTCCATGTAGACTCTATAGCCCTTTTGTAACAATTGTCCAATTCTTAACAGATTATGTTTCAGACCTTCAACATGATAGATATCAGGGATATACTTACTCTCCCCCTGTTTGGTTAGAATATCAACAGTGCCTTTTCCTAAGACAGTAACTTGGACATTGTTTCCAAGTGTAACATCAGTTTTAATTGAAGTATCTAGACTGGAGAATAGATTTAAATTACCAGTCATGTGGTTGCTGCATCCTGAGTCTAAGTACCATATGTCATGTGGACTTTCTTGAACAACATTGCATTCAAGTGGAGATGTCGATGCCATTAACATTGCACCTGTCGAAGTGTTGGTGCTGGTTGACTGACTTGGGCTTTGCCTTCCTTGGTCATATTGTTTCTTCCTGCATTCATATGCATAATGACCAAACTTCTTATAGTAATGACATTGAATTTTTGATTTATCAAACCTCTGGCCACTTGGCTGACTTGGGTTCTGGTTATCTCCTCTGCCACCGACATTTGCAGGACTTTTGCCTCGTCCTCCTCTTGAAGAACTTCTTCCTCTGCCTCTGAAGTTGTTTCTCCCCCTGCCTCTACCACATCTTATGCATGACTGTGTTGCAAATGCACCTTCCAATGATGTCTGTGATCTGCTGATTCTGTGTTCATGATTGATGAGTGAAGCTTGCAACTCATCAATGCTGAATGTCGCCATGTTTGTGTGTTCCTCTAAGGTCACAACCAAATTTTCAAATATTGGGGGAAGACTTCTGAGAATTTTTTCAACAACCCTTTGGTCTAATACGGGTTCTCCATGAGATTTCAGTTGGTTTATCAACCCAACAACTCTGGTGTAGAATGTGTCTACATTCTTTGAATCTTTCATGCACAGAGATTCAAAATCTTTTCTCAGAATTTGCAGCTTGGATGTCTTTACCTTATCCAAACCTTGATAGGCAGTCTCCAATGTATCCCATGCTTCCTTGGCATTAATCTTTGTTGCTATTATTGGGAGTATGCTCTCATGCATAGCTTGATGTATGAAGAACAGAGCTTTTCCATCTTTCTTCCTCTGTTCTCTCAAGACATATTTCTCAGCCTGTGTGAGATTGTTATATGCAGCCATGTCTGCTGGTTCTGCATAACCATGCTGAACTATCTCCCAGACATCTTGTCCTCTGAATAAGGCTTTCATTGTTAAAGACTAATATTCATAATTCTTTCCTCTAAAACTTGGAGGTTGTAATGAACCAGAAGTGGAAGCCATTTTTAATTTTTAGTTAGTTTTCCGTAGAAAATTAATTTCCACCTTTTAAGTCAAGATTTCTTTCCTAAAATCTTGGGCTGTTATAAAACTTGGTCTGATATAACCTCGCTCTGATATAACCTTGCTCTAATATAACCTTGCTCTGATACTAGATAGCCAAAACCGAGCCGACTAAACTTGGGTTTAGGGCTCAGTCAATATTTTTTTTTAAATAATTTCACTTTTTAACTCCGACCTGTTTTTACTACAACCACCTTTTTACTGCGACCAAGTTAATACCTGCGATCAAGTTGATATGTGCGATCAAATTGATATGTGCAATCAACTTATCTGCGATCAAGTTGATGCTTGATGCAATCAACTTCTCTGCGATCAAGTTGATGCCTGATGCGATTAACTTATCTGCGATCAAGTTTATGCTTGATGCGATCAACTTCTTTGTGACTAGGATGATAGAATATGTTTCTTAGTCTAAAGACTTAAGAAATTACAAATGATTCTACCTGTGAGTAAGATGAAGTAAACTACTCACTTTTACAAATCCAAATAACTTATAACAAAAACATATGCCCAAATATGTAGGAAGATTTGAATCGACCAAGGTGCCGTAAAACCTGGAACTTTCACGCGATGAGATTTTTATGGATTCTTGTTCTTTTACTTATCAGTAATTGTAAAAGACATTTACAGAAGTAAATCTCGAAATATGAGCGGCCAAATAATCATGAATTCAACCACAAACTATTTCATATATTTAACTATGCGGAAATACAAAGTAATACAAACTTGTCTATTACAAACTCGTCAATCCACAGAGCTTCAGCTCTTCGACTAAATCAAATGCATAGAAGCTTGAGCTTCGACTTCTCTTTCTCACCCGGAGTTCCTCTGCTGTCTAATGTCTCTCTTGTGTCTGTGTTCCTGTGTTTGTCTGTAAACTAAATTACAAAATGCTTCTTCTATTTATAGGCAACCTGAAGATTGCTACAGCATAGACCGACTTACTTGCCGACTTACTTTCCATTAAACACTGTAATAACTATCTACCTAACAACTTAGCTTCTGAAATAAATTCGATTGAATTACGTTGCCTACATGTGGACTTTTCCTTCTTGTCAGACTGACAGACAAGATCGTGGCTTGTACAGACTCTGACAAAGTCGGCTGGAGATCAAGTGCAGATCTGCGAATAATTACATTTTTCCAACAATTTAAGACACATACTGATTCATTAATTAACAAACCCTATTAACACTCACTATGTTGTGTACGATAATTGATACCTATAGTGTTGTTGTCGAGTATATTTCTCCATTAATTAACGCCTGGTATTAAGGCCCCATGTGATGTGTGCTATAATCGATACCTGTAGTGTTTACCTTGTCTATGACACCTACACAATATCTTTGAAAAATGAAGAGGGGTCGAGCTCGATAGAATTAGAGGAAGGCATCACAACCTATCCCGAATGAAACCCATGAAGGGCAGTCATAGAAGGCATCATAGCCTATCCCGTTAGAATTCCTCCAGGGCAGGTGCTTTTCTTGAAACCCCTAAAAGAGCAGGGAGGCCCTGGTCATGTTACACCTTGTGAGAAAGAACTAAAAATTAGAAGAATATTTGGAGAAAGTGTCGACCCAAGAAAAACTCGAGTTAAACCAAACAAATGAAGGATGATGCTCGTCTGACCAGAAGAAGAGTGAGTGACTAGAAGAAGAGAGAGGAAGCTAAAGACAACTTTCCAAAGGTTTAGAGTGATAATGTAATGTTTTCAAAATTAGTTGATTCAAGTGTGGAGTACTTGGCATAATTCTCTAGAGGTTTAGAAAGAAAACATTATGAGGTTAATGGAAACCTCGGTGGCTAAGAAGCATAAGACTTGAGAATTTTTTCCTCCAAGCACGAGCACAACAAGCATGGAGGAAATGACGCATTTCTCTAAGGAGATAGCAACAACCTACGTTGATAAACAACAATTGATCGAGAAAGTGACCCATGAAAGTCATTCGTCGAAGGCTTTTAAAGGCAATTTCCAAAATAGATGACAATGTTTTAATTGATCTGTAAGAGGTGATCATTTTATCTGATAATTGAAATTCGAGATAAAAATATATAATCAAACTTGTGATTCAAGGTGAAATCCGGTTCGGAACTTCAAATTCTAGTGAGTTTCGTGGTTAGTAATCTGAGCTTGAAGGAGCTAACCAATTTTACAATATGGCCAAATATGGGATCACCTCAATCGACAACAAACAATTGAAGCAGTGCACATCTCGTTTGTGTTTCAACCATCGACATACAGACACTTATTCTTGGCTTCTGCAATAATTTTATTTTAGACCTAGTTGTGGTTTTGAAATTGCTATTAATTTTTTTTGAGTAATTAAAATGTATATAGTGGAATAAAATCCACTAGTTACAAAGCATATATTCATTTTTATTAAAGTTTGACCTTACATATTACACTTCCAAAAACGACCATAGATGCATTGGAAGACCCCGGTACTCTACCCGCACAGGAAATTACAACTATGCTCCCTGGTCAATTCAAACCCCTTAAAACCAAAAAGACAACCAGATTATTTTTGTAAATCCGTGAGCTTCCGTCTGTGTCGGATGGGGTAGTTAAATTGGCACAACATTTGGTTCAGTTCACAATCGCTTGACTTCTTGCACCACTGAACTTCACCCGGGAAAAAATGTAACTTAGCTTTCCATGGGCTTGCTCTTTCGGGTTGTGTGGTGAGCCCATCCTTTTGGCATTCATATCATCTTAGTTTTTGTTCATATTAGGATACTCACTCCAATTTGTTATGATCACAATTTTTATTAAAATTTGTCATTACATATTTCACTTCATCATCTGATTTTTTTTGTATTAGGATATCTGAGTTTTGTAAAATTTGACTTCATCATCTCATATCTCAGTTTTGTAAAGTGATGAGTCAATAAAACATCGCTAATTAACCTCAGTTATGAAATCAATTCGGTTAGACAATACATTCATTGTGTATAAGTTATGGGTAGCAATGAATCCTGGGAAGCAACATAATACCTTAGCATTGAATTCCATCTCCAAATCCATTTTTGAAAATGAGAAAATGGAGAACGAAGGTTATGTGCATTACTTCACCCAATTAAAGTATATCAATATATTAATATACAACATAATTGTGCCCGGATGCGGGTGACAACACCAAGGCCAGCTGTTCTGCGGGCGCTAGCAACACGTGTCTTCCTTTACAAACGTTGTCGTTTGCTGCCAGCTTGGAATCCCAACGTCTAGATCTGAACAACTCCACCGACGTCACTTTCCCGATGATCCTTGTTGACACTTGTCGTGATCTCCGCATCCCAAGTTCTGTCGGTGTTACGACGTGCGCTCACCTCCCAGCTCATCAACGTCGTCACTCTATGTAGGATCCTTTGAACGTTGAGGATTATTCTCGAGTCTTGTCAGAGCATGAGAACAGAGCTGGAACTAGTACTTCGTCCCAGGCTCATTAAAGACCCGTCCGATCAGATTAATGGCGACTGACAGGAATTTGATGCAGGCTTTCCGTGCACATTATGATATGGAGGATAGTTGTATCGGCTGCGAGTTCAGGGTGGTTTATCATAGTCTCTCTATTGTTGTTGTTAACTCTACTGATGGTTATCATTCCAGAACCCATGAAGGAGCTTTCACCCCTCTGCATTTTAGTCGACGGCCATGTCCCGCCAGCATGGTACTTCCAGACGTGCCCACTCAGGTCGTGCGAAACCCCAAAGGAGTAGCAGTGTCCCTGTCCTTGAGGATTATGAACCTCATATCTCTGGTCGCGTTCGGGTGCTGGTTGAGGCATGGGAGAATAAATTTTTGAACAGGAAGCTGTCGACAGGGGAGGATGGCAGTCACATCAACCACTACTGGATGGTAAAAAATATGCTTTGAAACTTAGCGGAAGACATGCTCAGTAACTGGGCTGAAGCTCGAATGGTGGTCCACTCCATGAAAATTAAAATTACGGAGATTGACTCTCAGTTGACCGAATTGGACAAAACTTTCTCCTGGAAAGGAACAGGCAGTATTTCCAACTTAAACGTCCATAAGGTAGGGGCAGATGCACAGGGTGGCGGTGCAAGTGGTGGATCCAGCGGAAGTGAAACAGGCAGGCGCGCCATCACCAGTCTAGGAGGAAGTGGCAGCTCCTCCAAGTCGCCCCGAGCTAAAACTTTCCAGGTGCCTTCTATGGTGGAACCCCTCTCCAAACGATTGAAATACTAGTCTTCCCCGTAGGCTGGTCATCCTCCAGCATTGTCTCTCGTTCCTATGGAAAACACAAACTTGTCCACTAGATCGCAGTAGGAGCGCTGGGCATGCCCCATCACTGAAGATCCTCCCTCAGCTTAATGCGAGCTTCGCACAAGTCTCTTTCAGGCTTCGCTTCGTGCAGGCCTTTAAATATTGTCTATGTTTTTATTTCTAAGGTTTACTCTATGTCTCCTTTTAGTTCTAGTGGGGCTCGGCTGGTTATGCAACCCAGTTTCCTTGCATATCGGTCTTGAACAAGTTATAGAGTTTTTTCTGAATAGTTTTTTAGAGTTTTATCTGCAAATATTAGTATGCTTACACAAAGACAGGTGTCTTATTTTTTGGAAATGACTCTGAAGGAGACACTGACTCCTTCAAACCCCTGTCAAATAATGAGTTCTCTGATATAATTTTTTTTCCCCTGTAATATAATTTACTCTGTAACTTACAAAATATATATATATATATACAACATAATTGTAACCCTAAATAACTGTAACAAAGTCTTGATAACCATAAACAACTTTGACTACTAGAAGATATATGATATAATCAAGTAAGGAGAACATATTGTTTAATATCTAAGAATTTTCTTTAATCGTGCTCTTCATAGGCAACAATCTTTTCCTTGATGTATGGTGTAGTTTGAGCTTTCATAGTTCTAACCAAAGTTCTCAAATCGTTTTGCCATTGATTTGCATCGCATGTCACTCCTAAGTGTAAACAACCCCAACATACGAAATCTAGTGAAGAACGAGCCACACACACTTTTATTTATTACCAGAAACCACAATCTTTTAGCATAATCTCCTTCGCATACTTTTATTTACATTAAAACAATATATTAATCACTGTAATATATTAATATAATCTATAATATATATTATATTAATAATATATAATATATATACATATAATATTATAATATATAATATATATACAAAACTCCTGGATGTTTGCTTACAAAAAAAAGTAAATATATTATAAAGTTGTTTATTATCAACCAGTTGTTGCATTAAGTGTGTTTCAAATCAAAGTAAAATGGTAGAACATGGTTTTGTGAATTGGAATCTAATTTCGTTTATATTGGGTCATTCGAAGTGAAACAAAGATGCTATCCATGCCTACCAATGCACATAGGGAAGGACCCAGCAACAACAACTTCATCTTCCGGGATAAGAGTTCCAACTCACCCAGATTCCTAATCTCATTTATATTGGTTCGTTCGAAGTGAAACAAAAATGCTTTCCACGCCTACCAATGCCCATAGGGGACGACCGAGCAACAACAACTTCATCTTTTGGGATAACAGTTCCAACTCACCCAGATTCCAAGAGAGGCATTCATTGATAAAACATTGGTCTTGCACGACTACAGGTCTTGCTCTAGTAGACTTCTCATTTACCTTTGCTCCTTATCCACCACGGCTATGGAGGTGGCATGAGATCTACTTATCCAAAACTTAAACTTGCTCTGCATTTTAGAANATATATATATATATTATTGATATATATTAATATTAATATTAATTTTATAATATCATATTTAATGTATAATTGATCAATTAAAACTATTTCTCAGGTTAAAATATTAAAATATGAAGTTGTCATGGGAAAAGAAAATTAACAAACCTACTAGTGATGAGAGGAGTAAAAAGCATGTCCTCCACCAGTTAGAATAATTGATAGAGTAAAAGAGTGATATCACCGGTTCAAATTTCGCATCTCCCAAGCATGATAAAAAACAACCTAAAGAAAAAATAAGTGTGCAGTTGAAAACAAAAGAAGAAAAAACAATAAAGATTAAAGAGATTTTCTTGGAACCCCTCGAAGAGCAGGGAGGCGTGGGAGCAACCAAGAAGCATGAAATCATTGTGATACATCACCTGCAGGTAGCGAGATCAACAATATTTGAGGAAATAATGGGCACCATCACCGATCAAAACAATCTAGACATAGAAAACCTGTGATGGAACAAATCACCATGACTGCAGCTTTGTAGAATGAAACAACCATGAAGTGCATCACATTTTAAAGAAAAATTGGAAAATGGAAGCTTGGAAATTTGAGATTGAGTATGTGGAAATAGGTGGTGAGGTTGTTGCATGAAGATTGCCACTAAAACCACCATGAATGCACCTTCCTAGAATGAAACGATCATGCAGTGCCTGGAATGGATAAATCTCTGACTGCTTTAGATGGCAGAGTTGGCAGAGTTGTGAGGGAATATCAGAAATAAGAGGTTGGGTTCTATAAACCTTAGTTTAGGTGAAATTCCATACCATAAAAAAATGAACTTGCTCTTGCATAGTTACCCAAACTTTGTCGATTACATAATTCCCTCCTTGCAGGGATTCATTTTCTGAGCTACACTGTAATGACACCTTAACAAATCTGCAACTTGCAGTGACACCTTGAAAATAGCTGCAGTAGATAAAACTGTGCAATCGATGAAATACATGAAGTGGGAGCATGGTTACCTCGTTCAGAGTGTGGCAAGCTGAATGGGCTTCAAAATATCCCAAAGTAAGGCTAATTCTACGTCCACGGAGTCTGCTTCCAAACAAAGCCTTCCTATGGATAATGAGAGAACAATCCATCTTCACCACCTCCCCCTTCTCAGTTGAGCGCAGGATTGCAGGAATAATTGAACCTGGAAGACATCAGGAATCGAGTTTCCCGGGAGCTCATTAATGTGATCATGAGCTTCATTGTTGCGGCTGATGATGGAAAGAGACGCATTGACAACCATGTTCCCTACATCTGGTTGTAAGCTCCCACGTCCGTTCAACAAGGCCGACGGTTCATCTTCATTCAGCGGCTCCTCAAGATCTCCAACGGTTCACTTGGTATGGCAAACGTTTTCTTGTTGGGAGCTTTTGGAGTGGTCCATCACCTAGATCTATGGAACATACGACACATAGCCATGAGAAGCTTGATGGGAGCTTGGCTATTTAAAACCCCTGTTGGTCCCCAAGCTTACTATCTCAATCCCCTTCAGTTTTACACCATCAAGAAGGAGAAAGCAGAGCTTGGAAGCGTCATACAGGAAGCTGAAGCTTGTGGAACAGGGAAATCTTCTACAGCAAGTTAGTAGCATCAATGGCTGGAGGTATGATCTATTAGTATTGCTATTTCGATTCTGTTTAAGAGTTTATTATTTCGCATTGTGCAGAATCGGTATTTTGCTAACAGTTGGTATCAGAGCCCATTTATATCTGCCTTGGTGTTCAATGGCTGGAATTGCCACTGTAGGGTTTCACTGCTGTGATCTTTTCCTTACCTGTTTATTGTGTGTTCTCCCATTACTTATTTTCCCTACGCTCTGGATTATATACACTCGGATGCACAACCCTACATTTTGCCTCTGCAATTTGTTGCAGTATAAAGTACAAACTGTCTGATTGAATCATGGCAGCGTTTTGATTTCTACCTTGACTATCTTTCAATAGAGAATACGTTTGGTTGATTTTCAATTTGGCATTTCATACTCCCAAATGATCCACGATCTAGACTCTAGGTTCTTCCTTCCAATAAGTTGTTTTTTTTTTTAAATCGCTGTGTTTTTATATTGAAGAACCAGATCAACGGATTTGTTGCAGATCCACAGATTTGTTAAAAAATATGGAGTATTTATTTATGGGTGTGTTTTGTTAAAAATATGGAGTAATGATTTATGTCGGCGTGTTGTTAAAAATATGAAGCATTTATTTTATACGTCGCGGTCTGCAAGATCTGGATCATTTACAGTTATGCTTGCGTTTTATAAAGATCTACAACTTTTATTGTATGCACACATTTTATCTGAATTATGCCATTCATGCCTGGATTTTTTTTTTTTTGCAAGATCTGGAAATTGTAGACTGTGATCTGATCTTTTATAGATCTGGAAATTGTTTTGCTTATCTTTGCCTACGATTTGCTGTTTATTAAGATTTGGAATTTGATACTAGTTTGGTTTTGTATTTGGGTTAAGAACTGAATTGATATTCACGTGCCAGCTATCTATAATGATGGATCTGTTTGCTGCCCATTGCCAACGTTTATAATTCTTTCTCTTATGTATGATTCACATGCATTCTTGCATGTCGCTTAAAGATACATAATTAAGTAAAGGGTTTTTAAAGTTTCCATTATTATTTCTGGACTGTTTGGTTAACCCTTTGAGGGCTGTATTTGTCCAACTCTACCATATCCATTGTTGAAACTGCCAGTCTCTAAGCTCTCTATTGCTTTTTTCTGGTTGTATGTCTGGTTTTGGGTGTTGTATCTCCATTGTTGAAGATACATTGTCCATTATGGGTGTTTGTTGTTTCCAGTCTATGAGATCTGTGTTTTATTGAGGGTCATTTAAGTCAGTGCAATCCTGAAGCATAGTGAACTGTTTAATTCTTGATCCTGACAGCTAGCACTAGAGTTTAGATTTATCAGCTTGCCCTCATTCATTTGAAGCTTGTTTTGTTGCAGTGAACAACAATAATATCGAGTGATATGTATGATACTTAATTAGAGAATAGCCACAGCATCTCTAATTAATTAATATCATAAAGAAAGTTTAGACATTAATTGTAATTAATTATACTAAATATAATAAATTTTATCCCACGCAAATTTTTATTATATTTATGTAATTAATTAGGATAAAATATTGAATTATTCTTAACTTACCCACAGGAATTATGAATTAATAGTTTTATCATAAAGAATATTTGAATCTGCTTGAATTAAAAATTTAGTCCACAGGCAATTTTTATGTCATTAGATTCAATCTTAAAGCATGAATTTACATTGGTAAAACATGACAATTTAATTGGTCTCAATTTTAACGTAAGCATGTGATCTCTATTTTTATGCAGTTGTACAACCTGCAAATTTCTCTGAAATTCGTTGTGATATCCCTGAACTTAAGGGAGATAACTATAAGGTCTGGAAGGAGAGAATTCTCCTTCATTTGGGATGGATGGACATAGATTATGCTATTAGGAAAGATGAACCATCAGCACTCACCAATACCTGCACTGCAGCGGACATCACGCTTTATGAGCGATGGGAGCGATCTAATCGTTTGAGCATGATGTTCATTAAGACTAAAATATCAGCTGGTATTCGTGGTTCAGTTGATCAGTATGAAAGGGTCTGAGATTTGCTGAAATCCATTGATGATCAATTCGTCACTTCAGACAAGGCACTAGCAAGCACCCTGATCATGCAGTTCTCATCCCTAAGACTCACCAGTGTGAAAGGTGTGCGCGAGCACATCATGCAAATGAGGGATACTGTGGCTCAGTTGAAGAAACTCGAGGTTGAAATATCAGAGTCTTTCCTGGTGCACTACATTCTGAACACCCTTCCACACCAATATGGACCTTTCAAAATCTCATATAACACACATAAGGATAAATGGTCAATAAATGAACTCATGACCATGTGTGTTCAAGAAGAATAAAGACTGGTGATGGAACTGGGAGGGAGTGCAATGCTGGCAACGCATAGGAAGGGAAAATCTCAAGCCAATAAGAAAGGGAAAGGTAAAGTACCTCCCCAAGCTGATATTAAGAAGGTTTCCAAGTGTTTCTTTTGTAAAAAGAAGGGTCACATGAAGAAGGAATGCGAAAAATTTCAGAAATGGCTTGCGGACAAAGGTAATGCAATCTCGTTTGTTTGTTATGAATCTAATATGGTCAATGTCAATATTCACACTTGGTGGATTGATTCTGGATCAACAATTCACATTTCAAATTCCTTGCAGGGTTTGCAAAACCTAAGGAAGCCAATGGGAAGTGAGCAATGCATCTTATCAGGAAACAAGATGGGCTCGCATGTGGAAGCTATAGGAACATGCTATTTAACTTTAAGTAGTGGCTTTGTTTTAGAATTAGAAAAGGTCTTTTATGTTCCAAGTTTTTCTAGAAACTTGATTTCAGTTTCAAGACTTGCACATTTTGGATATTCCTTTAACTTTTCATAAACATCCGTCAGTTTATTTTATAAATCTGATTATGTTGGGAATGGTATTTTGTCTGATGATCTTTACTGCACTAATTTACAAAACAATGTCACTTATGATTCAATGCATGTTCACACTGGCACTAAAAGATGTGTTATTAATGAAGATTCCTCTAAATTATGGCACCGGAGGTTAGGTCATATCTCCATAGACAGAATTAAAAGATTGGTAAATGAAGGAGTACTTAATGCTCTGGATTTCACTGATTTTGAGACTTGTGTGGATTGCATAAAAGGAAAGCAAACCAACAAGTCAAAGAAAGGTGCCAATAGGAGTTCGGACATATTAGAGATCATACATACTGATATATGTAGTCCAGAGATGGACTCACATGGTCAGAGATACTTTATCTCTTTTATAGATGATTACTCACGATATATGTATCTCTACATGCTTCATAAAAAGGACGAAGCATTAGATTTCTTTAAGATATTTAAGGCTGAAGTAGAGAAACAATGCGGCAAGCAAATTAAGATCGTGAGATCAGATAGAGGTGGAGAATATTATGATAGATACATAGAAGATGGACAAGCGCCTGGGCCATTCGCTAAATTTCTTCAAGAGCATGGGATTATTGCCCAATACACCATGCCTAATTCACTCGACCAAAATGGTGTAGCAGAAAGAAGAAACTGAACTTTATTGGACATGGTGCAGAGTATATTTAGCAGCTCCAATCTTCCTAAATCCTTGTGGACTGAAGCACTTAAGACGGCAGTGTATATATTAAACCGAGATCCAACCAAGGCCGTTCCTAAAACGCCATTTGAATTGTTGAAAGGTTGGAAACCGAGTTTGCGACATATGCTCGTATGGGGATGCCCGTCTGAGGTGAGAATATATAATCCACAAGAAAAGAAGCTGGACCCAAGGACCATTAGTGGGTATTTCATTGGATATGCTGAAAGGTCTAAAGGTTACAGATTTTAGTGTCCATCTCACGGCACCAGGATTGTGGAATCAAGAAATGCAAAATTTCTTGAAAATGACTTGATCAGTGAGAGAGATCTAACCAGGAACATAGTTTCTGAGAAGGATCATTCTGAATCTCAACCTTCCACCTCAAGTGATAGATTGGTTATTGTTCACAGCACCCCTCAAGTACAAACTGGTGTTGAACAACCAATTGTTGAAGTTCCACAAGCTGCTGACAACATTCTAGTAGATCAGGTAGTTCAAGAGTTTCCAAGAACTCTTGAACAACGAGTTGAACCACATACTTCTCAAGAAGATAGTGGTACAACATTAAGAAGATCTACTAGACCAAGGAGATCAGCAATTCCTGATGATTATGTTGTGTATCTACAAGAATATGACTTTAACGTTGGACCCGAAAATGATCCCGAGTCCTTTTCACAAGCCATGAATTGCAAAGAATCAGAATTATGGTACGATGCCATGAAGGAAGAGATGAATTCTATAAAGAGTAACGAAGTCTGGGATCTTGTTGAGTTGCCAAATGGTGCAAAAGCCATTGGATGTAAATGGGTCTTTAAGACAAAGAAAGACTCATTAGGCAACATTGAGAGATACAAGGCTAGACTGGTTGCTAAAGGATTCACTCAGAAAGAAGGAATCGACTACACGGAGACTTTCTCTCGTGTATCTAAGAAGGATTCCTTGTGCGTTATTATGGCATTAGTAGCCCATTTCGACTTGGAGTTGCATCAAATGGATGTGAAAACGGCTTTTCTAAATGGAGATCTAGAGGAGGAGGTTTACATGAAACAACCTGAAGGATTCCCCTCTAGTGATGGTGAGCAATTGGTTTGCAAGCTCAAGAAATCCTTATATGGTTTAAAACAAGCATCCCGCCAATGGTATTTGAAATTCCATAATATAATTTCTTCTTTTGGTTTTGAAGAAAACATTATGGATCAATGTATATATCTGAAAGTTAGTGGGAGTAAAATTTGTTTTCTTGTTTTGTATGCGGATGACATTTTACTAGCAACCAATGATAAGGGTATGCTGCATGAAGTGAAACAATTCCTCTCTAAAAAATTTCGATATGAAAGATATGGGTGAGGCATCTTATGTCATTGGCATTAAGATCCATAGAGACAAATTTTGAGGCCTCTTAGGTCTGTCTTAGGAAACCTATATTAATAAAATTTTAGAGAGATTTCAAATGAAGGATTGTTCACCAAGTATAGCTCCCATTGTGAAGGGTGATAAGTTCAATTTGAACCAATGCCCGAAGAACGACCTTGAAAGGGAACAAATGAAGAACATTCCATATGCTTCTGCTGTCGGAAGCCTGATGTATGCTCAGGTCTGCACAAGACCTGGCATTGCATTTGTTGTAGGAATGTTGGGATGATATCAGAGTAATTCAGGTATAGACCACTGGAAGGCTGCAAAGAAAGTAATGAGGTATCTTCAAGGAACTAAAGACTACATGCTTATGTATAGACGGACGGACAATTTGGAAGTGATTGGCTACTCAGATTCTGACTTTGCCGGATGTGTTGATTCACGCAAATCAACATCAGGATACATTTTTATGATGGCCGGTGGAGCTGTATCATGGAGGAGTGCCAAGCAGACCTTGATTGCCACTTCCACTATGGAAGCCGAGTTCATCTCCTGTTTTGAGGCTACTTTACATGGTGTATGGCTTAAGAGTTTCATTTATGGGCTTAGAATTATGGATTCTATTTCTAAGCCATTGAGAATGTATTGTGACAATTCAGCTGCTATTTTTATGGCTAAAAACAACAAAAGAGGGAGTCGAAATAAACACATCGACATTAAGCATTTAGCCATCAGGGAACGTGTTAAAGCAAAGAAAGTGGTCATTGAGCACGTCAGCACTGATTTGATGATCGTTGATCCTTTGACTAAGGGCATGCCACCGTTTAAATTCAAGGATCATGTACTGAATATCGGACTTGGTTCCATTATGTAGTTTCTCATTGTATGGACAATGTTATTTTTAAATGAAAGTCTTAATTATTGTGATGTTTTTTCTCATACATATGTGCACCTTAAGTTTATTTGAGAAAATTCATCTCTGAGGACCAAGAATAAACATAAGGTTTATTCATTAAGAAATTGTTGCCACATAATTTAAAATAGCAATAAATACATAGTAATACATGGAAGATAATACTTGTCATAAAAGGACTTATCCCCATGATTCTTGTATCTATTACTTAATATAGTTTGTCAATAGGTTTTAAGATGAGACATTAAGTTTGGAAGTATGGACCAAGTGGGAGAATGTAAGCTCCCGCGTCCGTTCAGCAAGGCCGACGGTTCATCTTCATTTAGCGGCTCCTCAAGATCTCCAACGGTTCACTTGGTATGGCAAACGTTTTCTTGTTGGGAGCTTTTGGAGTGGTCCATCACCTAGATCTGTGGAACATACGACACATAGCCATGAGAAGCTTGATGGGAGCTTGGCTATTTAAAACCCCTGTTTGTCCCCAAGCTCACTATCTCAATCCCCTTTAGTTTTACACCATCAAGAAGGAGAAAGCAGAGCTTGGAAGCGCTGTACAGGAAGCTGAAGCTTGTGGAACAGCGAAATCTTCTACAGCAAGTCAGTAGCATCAATGGCTAGAGGTATGATCTATTGGTATTGCTATTTCGATTATGTTTAAAAGTTTATTATTCCGCATTGTGCAGAATCGGAATTTTGCTAACACTAGTACCATTCCTTACCCTCTTATTTCCTTCAATACTTCATGAATTTATGGATTAATCCATTTATTTCCAGCAATTTCATATGTTAAAATTCATGATTCATTAATCTTTGCAAGTTAACATTATATTGCATTGTAATCAGGCACCAACATATCGTGAATTGGCCAAAACGCTTATTGAAGAGATCAAGATTTTACTTTTGAGGGACATGGAAGATACCTTCAGTGATAGTGATGATTTAATCAAGGTCTTCATATCGTGGATACTAATGAATCTCTAGAAATTTACGGGCATTTTCGAAATGAAATAAAAGTAGCTATGGATTAGGTTAAGCTTTTATATAGTCGGAATACATTATTTTCATGAATTTAATTACCTTGTATAGTTTCCTTGACCATTAAAGCCTCATTGACGGTGAAAAAAAGTTGGAGAAAAAGAGGCATCGGGGTGGGATCAAGAGATTGACTCATGAAATATCTCAACGCTACAACTTTGGGATTTCGATCACTCTTGCATCGCTATAGCTTTTCCTCAAGGAGTAGCTGCAACTGATTACTTTTGATTGGGTCAACTATAATGTTGTTTAGTAGTAAATTGAAGTGAATTGGAAATACCTTAATAAAAATATTTGATGCCTTACTTTAATTTTCATAAATATATTGTCAGGCATTGCCAAGAATTTCAAAGTTGAAATGGGCACTTCTTATGTAATTCCAGTGGTAAACTAGAAGGTGGAAGAGCTTATAAACAAGTGATAAACCCTACAGTTTTCATCTCTCTAATATCGTTAGTCAAATCTATCCATCAGCTGGCTGCAAATCCAATCGATACATATGCAGGTTGGGAATCCAATTGATCCAGGTGTTCTATAGTCTTTTGTATTTGTATTTCTTCTTCTAACCCTTGTAAAAATTGTTCATAAATAATAGAATACAGCTAGTTGGCATACATCCTTCGTAAGAATAACCCACACTCATGAGAATAACATGTGTTAGGCATCCTCTAAACGGTTATGGCAATAATGAAGACTTCATATTTTTCCTGTAACTATGAATTCCTCCCTCTCATGGAGTGACCTACTTCTGAGTAAATAAGATAATCTAGATGAAAAAATAAGGTATAAAATTTGTGGAACTGGAAAATTGATTGGGTAACAATTGCTTCGTGACACTTTATGTTTTCATGGTACTATTTCAACCACACGGAATCTTTATTAGCTAGACTAGCTCTCGTTTTTATGAACTGGTAAACTAGCTTTGCTTTCAGCTTATCCTGCTACAAATATTCTAGAAGTTAATTATGTGGCTTCTTTCTCAACATCTTAGTGATATTTGAAATCCCATTATTCATAGCAGCAATTTGTCAATAATCTAGTAAAGTGATATCTCTTTAATGAAAGATATAAGTTGAATATAGATGAAATCTCCTCATGTTGTTGCAACACCAAAACTTGACAACAAGCCCAGGATTGGTGTGTTATCTTTGTAGAAGTTGGTAATGATTTAGCAGTCCATACTACAAATTTGTCTCCTTGGCATCGTATCTAGAGTATATCTATGTTTTACATCTTCCAGTTGTGGCAATTACCTCATGTTAGCTTGGCGTAACGATCTTCTTCAATGTGATTATTCATTCCTCATTGTGTGGCGTTTTGCCTCCCACTCTCTCACTCAACTGGTGATGAATATTCATCTTCACTATTGTTTTTCTTAATTGTGACTTCATTCCATTAGCCTGTGTAAATGGCCAACGACTCCATCTATTCTCCAACAATCCTGTGAATCAATATGGATGTGTGGACGTTTTTCTTGCATGGAGCAGAAGGTTCTGTGTATGGTGCAACCGTGTTGGAATTTCATAGTGTGTTGGTTTCTAGATTTTAATTAAAGGTATGTTAATTTCTTGATGTTATTTTTAGATATATTATTGGATTGACCAATATTGTTAAATATTTGGTGGTTTGTTAAATTTGTTATTGTGGACTTTACTGTCAGCCCTTTCTCAGTATCTCCCTATTTTGATATGATGAACGCTTGCTTAGAGTAGAATTCAACAAACACCCAAGTACTTCAAATCAGCCACTTTTTTTTTTAAGGGTGTAGGATAACTGACACACAAAAGTAATGTTTTCCCTCCCATTCCTGTGCTAATGTGGCAAAAGAAATTGGATTTTTTAATCTTTGTACAACTCTATTATGATTCAAAGCTTTTTGTATTGAAATTATTTACTAATGTGAGAATGGAAATTGAAGTTTTTCTTTAATCTTTGCATAAGTTTATTATGATCCAATTTTTTTCTTCAACTTAATGAAGAGCCTCAATTAAGTTTCTATGGCCTAAATTTTTTTCCTTCCACTAGAATTTTGTTAAAAGGATTTTAGAGTAAATTTGAATAAAGTTAACTTCATAATATTTTATACATTTTAAATAATAATAATTTTTTAATTCCAACAACTAGGAATCAGACGAAACAACTTTAATATTATTTTCATTGATCCAGGGCGTTTCCAAAAATTTGCTAGTTACATATCATTTTGAAAACCAACAAAAAAAACGTAGAAGTCAATAAGCTCAAGGAACGTTTGGAAAACCTTTTATCCAACTTATATTAGAATATATTATAAGCGTTTTTTTTTGGATTACATTTCAGGTAAACTTGATGATACCATCTCAAAGGAACATAAATGATTATAAAAGTTGGCTCTTCATGGTTTCAACTTTCGTTTAACAAGTTTTAAATGCAAGTGCATCTCGTCAATCTCAACATCATTCCTTTGTGTTAAAATATGTAAACCATGCTCTTGACCCTCAACAATCTCTAATTATGTAATTAAATACCTTTTTAAGTTGTCGTACTATTTTGGTTCCTGTGGAGCAACTTCTCAACTATCAAACTTGGGATTTTAATAGTCTTGCATTTCACCCTAATTTTTAACAGACTTTAAGCCACTTCTTTTTATAATTGGCCAAGTTCTGGTTACAACAACTTGAAAATTTTCTATAATTTAATTCCATTTTTTCATTTCACTCACTCATCATTTAGATTTTTTCTTCACCTTTACTTCCACAAATGTTAGACGACTAATCTTGAATTTATTAAGCTCTCATAGTTTAATTTTCTATTACTTCCATATATTGAGTTATCCATGTTTTTCAGTATAAATCCTTCCAATTAAATCGTTAAATTTTCAGAAATTAACTAATCTTGAATCTATTAAGCTCTCATAGTTTAATTTTTTATTACTTCCATATATTGAGTTCTCCATGTTGTTCGGTATAAAACCTTCCAATTAAATCGTTAGATTTTCAGAAATTGTGTATCTTCCAATAGAATTTGTTTTCGCCTACATATTATATTGAGCTTAGTGTGTTTCTCAATATTATACGACTCTTGACTAGTATTTTTTTTTTTAATTTTCATATAATATTTGAGGAAGATTTCAATCTTCCAATAGAAATTGTTTTAATTGTTTTGGTTATATTGAGATTAGCGTTTCATGCTCACTCGTGGCTTCTATCAACAATAATATGAACATTATCAAGAACTGATAGTTCTTGATTTTAAAATAGTTGGTTGATCATGTATATTGTATTTAATTATGTATATGTTGCTACGCACAACATTGAAAAGATCATACATCATATGACTTCTTTGTTTGTAGTAAAGCTCTGTTTCCATGAATATGACTTCTTTAGATACGTTAATGGATTATGTTTCTCCTCAGTTAATTCGGACCTGTATTGCACCAACAAACTCTCATAACTAATCTCAATTTAATTTGATGAAATTAGGTTTAACTCAGTTCTTCTCTTTTGCTTGAGGATCTTCTTACTTGTCTTATGAAATTTTTCTTTGCTTCATTGTATCTTTAATGATTTGTATCTTAAATGATCCGAGGATTTTAAAAAATATTTAATTCTTTTATTTGGGGTTGATAAGGGAGCGCTATCTTTCTCATCTTTAAGTGATAGGGGCGATTTCATTGGATCATAGTTTTTTTTAATCTGAAAATCACATTAACTAAACTATGGGTTATTTAAATTGTTATTTACTAAAATAACGATAGATTTGATAAAATTCTTCTTTTAAGAGTGATTGAATAAAACAATGACTTAATTTAACAATTTGAGCTTTTAAAAAGTAAAAAAAATTTAAAGAAATTATTTTGACATTTTAATTGTTCTCAATAATTCACTGTAATGTTTTAATAATTTTGAAAAAAATATTCAATCATATGGTTTTGAAAAGCTATAACAACAACAGACAATACTCATATTCCCAATTTAAAATAACCTTAGCTTTATTTTAACCTTAGCTTTATACAACTAGATACATGATTTGTTTAATACCAATAGTTTATACAAAATGATCACTCAACCTTATGTCATCTTGACGCTATCGATTTTGAATTAAGAATCCAACTTTAATATCTGAAAACTCTAGAAAGGACACTAGGAAGATACTAAAAGAAAACATGGAAAAATTTAAATATCACAACATAGTTAACATGCATTAAAATTTCTAACTTAGTAATATAATTGTTAAAGTAAGATGGTATATAAAATATAAATCATAAAAATTCAATAAAGATATAAATAAATTTTAATACAAATTGTAATAATAAAAATGTAAATAAAATTAAAATTAATGTGATTAATGTTTGTATAAAAATTAAAAACAATGTTTATATTAATTTTAATATCAATCTTATTAATTATAGTAATAATAGTATTAATATTAAATGTTAATATTCACATTAATATTAATATTAATGTAAATGCCAACATTAAGATTAATTTTAATATCAAAGTTAACATTAGTACTAATCTTAATATTAATATTAATGTAAACAATGACAATAAGATTAATATTGATATGAATGTTAATGTTAATATTAATATTAACATTAATAGTATCATTAATGTTAATGTAAACATAATGATAATCTTAATCTTAGTTCATTAATATTAATTTCAACACTTACATTAAACTTAAATTTAATATTTATGTTAACATTAATTTTAATATTATTATCATTGTAAACATTAAAATTAATGTTGTCAAATATTCTTAATTATATTTCAATTATTTTCTCATAAAACAAGATTAATGGGTGAGCATATTTTAAGAAGATTCATTGGCATTGAATTAGTCTTAAGGATAGTGCCAAAGAAAGAACCTTTATGGCCTTCAGTTACATACTAATCAAGTAATAAAGCAATTCTTGGATATACTAAGCAATGCTTTCCTTATGTTTACTAACTTTATGCAGGAATATGCAGCATTGCAATTATATGATTTATTTTGTTATGAGTGAAGTTATCACTGAATGCACCCTTTTCCATATAAAGTAGATTTGTGGATCTCACTGTTAATTCATAGAATAAACTAGGGAAAATTACTAGATGACATGCTCGCTGCCGACATGCCATGCCTGAATTTTTCCTTAGAGCCTACACACCTTGCCCATTCTATGCATACCCCACAATAATAATTGTCCACGATATTGTATTTAGGGTGAGGAACTCTATGCGAAGATGCCATTGTGAAATCCTCCCTTCTTCGCCCAAAAAAAAACTCGCACCATGAATGATGAGGAAAACAATATGTTTTCTTGCTAAATTAATGAAAGCAGAGATGGCTTCAAAATGACACTTCAACTCCTAAAAAACTAATGTGATACCCTCATCATCCTGCAAAATCTTTTTTCTGCTTTGAGTGTTGTTTTGTTTTCTCTATGGCTTTGTTACATTAGATACTCTGATCACTCTCGGTGGCGTGATTAATCTCATCCATCAATATGTGGAGAGATATGTTTTCAAAATCATGTTCCTCATATCCTAGGCTAACATCTGTTTTCCATACCGAATAACATTTGTTGGCCATGGGCCAAATAGACGTTGTAGAAATTAGGTGAGTTTGACCAAAATCAGATAATGCAAGTAGACAGACTTAATATTGACCAGCAATCTGAGAACGACAAATCAACCTAAATGAACATATATCTCTATCGGTTGTTGGAAACTAACCCTTATATCTCTCATCCAAGCTAATCAACCAACATTTACCTTTGGTGGCGTTGAAGGATTGCCTTTTGGAAGTAGTTAATTACTCCACCACCGAGAACAATTTCCCGCTAGAAAACTAAAGAGGCAACGTTGTTCAATATACTTAACCGCTGGAAATGTGGGCCACCTAGATTTGTGGCCGTCGCACTCCTGAAGAGTTGCACCACCACCACACCGCCATACCATTTTGTTTTTTGCCATGCTATCAAAGTTTCAAAGGGACAGCACACCATATCAATTTCTAAAGAAGGAGTTGCAGCCTCTGTCACAGCTCATGAAATAATTATTGGGCAGAGCATTACATTGTTTTTGAAAAGAAAATTTTTGAAGAGCCATTCACTTACCTATTCGAGCCGATCAAATTGTTGAAGGAGCATTCACCGTTCCTGTTGCAACTCATGAAAGGGAAGAAAATTAATTAAATTATGACAGACAACAAATTAATAAAGCATGAAAAGCCATCTTAATGTGCCAGCAGACGCATCTAATTTTCTCAAGAGGTAGTGCAGATTTCAATTCTGTCAGATTGTAACTGTAACAGAGCATTTGGAAATGAAGTGCATTTTTGTATTGTGAAGGGTCAAGTAGCAATTAACGACCGACTTAGCTAAATATCCTATAAATACCTAGCTTGTAATCATGTTTGGATAGACAGAGATGTAGATTAATATACAGAGTTGAACTCTGAAATTTACTGTGTCATTTTTGTGTTTACTCTGTTATTGAGTTAGAAAACTCAGTTTTATTTCTTGATGTGAGTTTGTTGTAGCAGCCGGAGTTCATTTGTGTGAATGATGTTTATTTATTCAGTAAAATGTTTGTGATAATTTTATGGACGCACGGGTGATCTGAAACTTGTTAAAAAGTCAGCTGTGTGTGAGTTGTGCGTGTGCTATAGGTGACGTCAGCATTCACATCTAGGTGAAACAAGTGTATAGAGTGTTACTAGCTATAACAGCTAGCTGCAACACAATCTTGGAAGTGCCAGTAGTAGTAGTAGCCGAACTATAACAATCCTGTAGGTGTTGGGTTGATTTTTAGAGCTTTGTCAAAGAAGCTGTACATTGTCGAGAAAAGCTGTACATTCTTGAGAAGAGTTGAACATTGACTGTAAGTGGTTTTTGGAGCTGTATGTGAAGTCTCAAGTGCTACTAAGGAAAGGAGCAGCACTCCCCTGTCTTCCCCACATTGCCTAGAGTGATAAAAAGTGGTGCCAACACATTGTTAGCGTTAAGAGGTTTTCGGATGCATGCCAGGGTTTCTGCATTCAATCAATCTTACACATAGAGTAAAATGGTATTTATCCAAACCATGGCCTTTATGTTTTAATTATACATACATAGAATCATGTTAATCATATTTGTGAAGTGCCCCACATAAAGTATTTAGTCTTTTGGTATACTTATAAAGACCTGAAGTTTAATTGAATAATATATAATTAAAAGGGTTATTTTATGATCTTATTCAATTATATATAAATAATTTGTAAATAATAACTTGGTTTAAAGAAGTGTAAAACAACACAATGTGGCTATTATTCTCATTAACCTCATTTTTTACTTGAGTATGGTCATATTCATGAGTTAATATTCCACATTCGTTTTTGGGCATAAGAGTGTATTGACAAATTCAGTGACACATTTATGACTTCACTAACTTTATCTTGTTTCCTTATTGCTTTTGTAATGGTAATTATAATTCTAAACTTGTATGACTTTGAATTAATTATAAATTTGTATGTCTTTGTTAAATCTTATTTCATATACCTTGCATATTTTTTGGTAATAGTAGTTATAATTTTAAATTTGTATGATTTTGAATATTAAAGAAATAGTAATTGTGGTAATTATAATTTTAAGTGTGTATGTCTTTGAATCTTAAATCTTGTTTTCATATATAGTGTACCTTTTTGCTAAATGTTATATTAGTTTTTTATTTTTATATATTAAAAATATATGGTAAGTACATGTAATAAACAAATAAATAGTTCTACCACATATAATGGGAGTGTAAGGATAGAAGGAGACCCCAAATGTACACAATACTAAGGGAAAATAGGACAATGAAAGGGTCACTTGGTTTTAGAGGCAAGTTAAGAAACACTAGGGTAAGGAAAAAGAGGGTGTAAATAATTAATTTAACACCTATATTGATATAAGATAGATCATAATTGACAAATTCAAAATGGCTTAGTAGATTAAAGGATTTGTCGATCATGGAAGGATGCTCATGAGATCACACATTGACGTGTACAAAAAAATTTATAAAGAGATGTGCAAGAGTAATTCAACTATTGTGTCGCGAGAATTGGTTCATGAGTGTAATAGAAAAATCATTATGAGGTGACTATGCCTACGAGTGCCATCGAGACAACATTAATATTTGACGAAATACGACAATGGAAAATTGCAAATTTGAGAATGAAATTTTACAAATTACTAAATTTTAACACTACAAAAAGGATTTAGAGGGCCCTTCTATCTCAGAATCCACTTCTAATGTCAAAATTTAGTAAATTGCAATAATATTGCTAAGTTGGAGACATGAGGGTGTCTACAATTTACTAAATTTTGACACTGCAGATGGATTTAGATACTCCCTTCTAGGATCTCTGAATCCATCTGCAGTGTTAAAATTTAGTAAATTGTACATATTTATTATCAAAATTGTAAATTTTCATTATGAGATTGGCACACCTAAAAATGACCAAATTAATGACCAATTGTTATGAGGTCATTATTAGTTTAAATCATATCCCATGACCAAATTGGTCATTTATCTTAGTCATTTTTAGTTTAGTTCTTATCCTGTGACCAAATTGATCATTTATCTTGGTCATTTTTAGTTATCTCACTTAAAATTTCTCAATTTTGGTCATTTATCCCTTGAAAAAACTGTGGTGGCTAGATTTTTTGGTCACCTAGTCACTTATCTCTCATTTTTTACTAGTAGTCGTGGCCTACGGGTCTAAGAAGTTAAAATAACACAAGAATAATTATACCAGTCATGACCTAGAACCTGCTGCCATCATACACGCTCTAAAGATGTGGCGATACTACCTCATCGGAAGAAGATTCTTACTAATGTCAGATAACATAAGTCTAAAATACTTGTTTGACCAACAAAATCTTAATGTTAGACAAGCTAGGTGGTTGTCATTTCTAAGCAAATGTGATTTTGAAGTAAAACATATAAAAGGAAAATAGAATAAAGTTGCAGACACTTTAAGTCATCATGCAAACTTGTTGTATGGAAGAAACAACTATGAATGAGATTTAGAAAATAAAATTTTAAATGCAAAAAATTTTGACAAAGAGTATCAAAACCTAAAGGAATATACCGTAGAAAATTAAAGGAATCAAATAAAAGTATATCTCATTTTAAATGGAAGAGGGTTATTACTACATAAAGGAAGATTATATATACCTAATTCAAAAGATATTAAAACAACTATTATGTACTAATTACATAAATGACCTTATTCAGGACACCGTGGATATTAGAAAATGATTACTATGATGAGAAAAGACTTATTTTGGCCTAATATGAAAAAAGAAGTAGCAGAACATTTAGCACATTGCATTGAATGTCAACATGTAAAGGTTGAACACTAACATCTAGCAGGATTACTACAGCTACTACCCATTCCGAAATGGAAATGGGAAGTGATCACCATGTATTTCATAACATGTTTACCTAAGAATATTAAACAACATGACTTGATCATGGTCATAGTAGATAAATTAAGTAAAGTAGCTCACTTTATTTCGGTTAAATCTACTTATAAGGTTGTTAACATTGCTGATATTTTTATGAAAGAAATTCTCAGGTTGCATGATTTACCTAAAGTAGTAATCTCAAATAGCGATGTAAAATTTACTGGAAATTTTTGGAGGGCCTTGTTTAAAGGACTGGGGACACAATTAAATTTTAGTACAACATATCACCCTCAAACTGACGGAAAAACTGAAAGAATAAATCAGCTTCTAGAAGATATGCTTAGAATGTACGTAATGGATAAACCTGGTAAGTGGGAAGATTACTTGAGAATTTGCATATAACAATCATTTCCAAGTTTCAGCTAGAATGAGTCCATTTGAAATTATGTATGGACGAAAATGTAGCACTCCAATTTCTTGGAATAGTCCCATCGTCAAATTAATGTTAGGTCCTGAATTGTTGGAAGATATGGAACTAATAGTGAAACAGGTACAACAAAATTTGAAGGTTTCCCAAGATATGGAAAAAAGCTATGCAGACTTAAAAAGAACTCCTCGAGAGTTCCAAGTAGCAGAAAACGTATACATAAAGGTAAAACCCAAGAAAATCTCCCTAAGATTGGGAAGTTACTCAAAGTTGGCACCTAGGTATTGCGGTCCATTTGAAAATTTGGAAAAGGTTGGACCGGTAGCATATCAGTTAGCATTACTACCTACAATAAAAGTACATAATGTTTTTTATTTTTCCATTATGAAGAAATACGTTCATGATGCTACTCATGTGATTTACTGGAATGTTATACAGGTGGAACCCTAAGGAGATTTTTCGGTGGAACCGGAGCATATTCTTGATAGGAGAGAACTTTTACTCCAGAATCCTACCATAAGACAAGTCAAGGTGCAATGGAAGAATCTTAGTCCAAAGGAATCCACTTGGGAATTGGATAATAATATGTGGGAGGCATAACCAATTCTATTTCAAGATGAAATAATGGAAGAATGAATACAAGGAAATAATAACACCAAGGATGGTGTTATCCTTTAAGGGGAGGTGTATGTGACACACCAAATAAAAATAATTTATTATTACTTGGAATATTATTTTTCTTATGGAAATATTTTGACAAGAAAATCAAAATGGATGTAATGGATTATTTTATTTAATAAATTAAATATACTAAGAGGAATCATAAATGAAGTAATTGTTTAAGAGTGTTTGATGACCGATAATGGGAAAAGAAAATTGATGAAATTTCTTGAGTGAGAACTCAAGTGATGCACAAGGAATCTTCCCAAAAATTAGGTCAAGACTCCTTGTGAAGTGCTAAAGAGTAGGAGGCTCATAAATGACCAAGTACTAGGAAAAATATTGTATAATAGTATATCCATTAAGAAAGCAGGAGGCTAGCGATAGATGGGGAATTGATTTTTTTATGCAAGAGATGGCGCATTGATCATATTGTTTCCTTGTGGTTCAGTAAACATGCTCAAGGGTTCTGGAGAAAGTAAGACTCGCTTGCTCTAGAAGTTGTTTGGGAGGAATGACACTTCAATTATGTTTTCCCGACAATGGTGCCAGGTTCCCTATTCTATTTTCTTATCTATTTAAGTATTGATAAATTATAGACTGAATTCAGACATGAATCATAAATACATTTTTATATTGAATTATATTGTGCATCTATTCCTAATGTTTATGTCATGGTTTGGTATAAATTGTTCTTTGTTTGTAGAAGAATCACAGATCTTATTATCCTAGTTATATTTGCAATTAATCTCTGGTTGGGATTCCATACTCATATTAGAGTGGATCTAATTATTGTTTAACTAAATAATCTGAACGATTATCATAATCAACCAACCTAGTATTTGGACGAACAAAGAAATTTCTAAGTCATAGATCAAGTTAATATTTTAAAGTATGTTTGCATATGTTTCTTTTAAAATATTTTAAATGTGTATTCAAACTAATTGTATTCCCTATGAGTTGAGGCTTTTCATACATAGCTTATCTTTGTTTCTAAACTGTATTAATTTATAACTCATTCCAATTTAAAAACTATGTTTTAAGAATACCTACAGTTACGACTAGATTTCATTAACATAGTTAAACACCAATTTTAAAGAAGGAATTGTGAAGTAAACAACAAATCGAATAACAAAAATAATAAATCAAAGAATATAAACAGTAAACGAAGAGGTTGCAGACATTTACATAGAATATCATAAATATGCATAATGGATCCGAGAGGCTTCTTCAATCAAAAACCTAGATTGCAAATCTCTAGATCGACTTTTTAACTAAGCATTAATCAAATATACGACTGCTATCAGTTGGGTATTCATACCCGTTTGGGAAACAATATAAAATATAAACTTTTATAGAACAATCAATACTTATCTAGCCCGCAGATTCACTTAGTAACTCAAACCAACAATCAGATCTAGTTAAATTACAGGGTAAAGCTATTTCAGTTAAATAAACTTAATTGCATTGTCACTATTCACGGGTGTCCATGCCCCAAGATAGTTATCTCCATCAAAGGAGTCCAACACAATTTATTAAACAAACGAACTTCAATAAATTTATATCAATCAACAAGTTTTCCAACCGAAAAACATTATCAGGGTTGTAAGCCCATTTATTGGCATCCATCGTTTACGAACAAAAACATAATGTACAATCGAATAGGAGGGCATGAAAATGCATCAAAACATGAGAATATGCGAAGCCTTTTCCATAAGGTAGTACAAAACCATTGTGGTTTAAAATAAAACATTTTAACTTATCTTCGTAGTAGTGGTAAACCATTGTGGTTAAAACAAAACATTTTAACTTATCTTCGTAGTAGTGGTGAAATCCCTATCCACTTGTGGGTTGTGAACATAGTGAGAAACCACTATAACCTAGATTTACTTGAACCTTACCAATTCCCTATTGGCAGATCCATTGGTGCAGAGCGAGCACGACCATGCCACTGGATACATTCACAACAAACAAATTGAGGAGCATTAATATTGGTGCTAGTAACAAAGTTAACAATTGCATTCTTTCTACTCAAACAGAGTTGGAGGAATTCCCTCACCTTTGGCAGGGAAGAAAGAGGCCTCAAAGGAAGTGACCCTATTGCTGCTCTCATCAGGATAGGCCTAAAAACCTACATTCCACATTATACAAGGTTAAAAATATATGTTGTAACCTGTAATAAACATAATTTTGAATAAGGAAAATCATGCCAAGGAAAAATGTTTCCCTGACCTGGCCACACGAAGCATGAGCATGACGTTTTAAGCTAGAATTCAATTTTTTGAAGCTTCTCTAGCCACCAAACTCCACCTTCACATTAAAATAAGAAAGTTAGATTTTTCCTTAGAAATCATATTGAACGAAGAAAATGAACTTTCATGCTGAAGCTTACCTTAAACGAATGCAAAGGGGGCCAGGGGTTAACTCCTCATGTTTTCCCCTTATCTCTCCTCTTCCTACACGATGACAAAGAAACATGACTTAGACTTTGTAATTGTTTTCATATATTTAAAACCTATAACAAAAAGCAAAAACAAGAACTTGCAAAATGGACATTTAAGAAACTTTGAGCTCTCAACTAATAAAAGGATTGGCAGGCTGTAAGCCATTGCGAAAGCTCGAACAAGGACCTATTCCTTCCTTAACCACGACAAACTAGATAGGCCAAGGTCGTAATGGTGGCCACTTCATTGATAAAAACATTCAAGTAAAACTCACAAACAAGAATAAACCCTCCATTAACAGATTGTGCAAGGAATGAGTAAGAATGTACAAGGAACAAGCTAGACTGTGCAGGGTAGCCATGAATGGTCAAGTCTTTCTTCCACCAAAACAACTACAGACCAAAAAATTGGAACAATAAACCCTCATACATATTAAAGGATTGTTAAAACCATTGGAAAAACCCTTGCAGGAGATCATGACTAGTGGAGGGCTGAGATCCCTCTCAGACCATAACACATGCGTGGTAAACATGCCATTGAATGCATCTAGTTGTGCTATCAACTCGCATCCAAGGAAGATTTAAATCGATAGTTCAAAACTTAAATTTATGCGTTGGAATTATCCCCTTGTATCTCCCTTTGAAATCTTATCACGTGCCTTTTATTACATATCAACCACGATTTGTATGGTTGTGGCTAGGGTCACAATTATGGCGACTATTGTCACCATAATCCAAACTTTAACCAAAATTTTAAACCAAGTCATACGCAATGTTTCTGACCATCATAAAATACCCCTTGCCAATTTGTAGTAAGAGTGTGGAGGGTAAGCTAGGACTAAGCCCTATTTTTTAGGCTTAGGTCCTAAGTGACCAAAACTTTAATTAACATAAAGGACTGAAATACATCACCTTGATAAACCTTCTATAAGGTCACCATTACCTGAAGACAGCGCCACGGGGAGGGGCTTAACCTGTCAATCAATTTTAGAACCAATGCAAGTTAAATTACATGCGTAATTTCATGTTACGACAAAAAAATGAGTAATTTTTTTTTTATAAATTTTATAGGTTTGTGACAAATACCTTCATGGCACCCATATTATGAAATTACATAGCCAATATATGTGATTCTAAGATTCTTTAAAGATTTCTAACGTGACTCCAAACAAAATAAAACAAAGAATATGCTTAAAAAAATTGAAAACTTAAAATATTTAGACTACTCAAATCTATGCTAGTTATATTTAAAAATAAAAAATATATTATAAATATTAAATAAGTTAAAAATATTATTTAAAAAACTAAACATATAATTAATTCTTAAAAAAATACAAAAATATAACTATATATCATCAATATGAATAAATTGATTTAAATCTTAATATAATTGAATATAAACTAATTAATAAACACTAAATAATAATAAATTTACTTAAAACTAACTAGTAAATACATGTTACTAAATATAAATAAATATAGTATTTAAAAAAAATAAGAATTTTTATATGACTTATGTTATTCATCTATTCAACCATGATTCACAAGTCAAGTCGAAAGTTACACTAGACAATGAGAGCCAAAAACAATGAAACCCAACAGAAGCCAAATAATAAAACTAATTATGAAAGCTAGGCTAGGGTTGACTCGAGCCAAAAGCCACAAGCTTACGACTCAAAGCGTGAAAGTGAAAACTGATTTACCTTGGTGACAATCAAAATCCGAGACCATGTAAATTAATCATTTACTTGCTAGAATAAATATGTGGTATGAACTCCAATTCTATTGAAAGCGTTGTTAACAAGTGGCTTTGTTGTTTGAATGCAAGATGGATCATGGCAGTGTTTTGAGGAGTTAGGAGCATACGTATTCCTTGGTGCACTGATAGTGACCTTCAAAATAAACGCTACTACATATTTATTCCCATTAAATGCTCTCTAATCAATCCAATAGCCGCCGAAAATGACCCTGGGTGGTAGTAGTGCCTCTTTGATGAAAGACTATTCTTTTCAATGAAGGCTCTTTAGGGTGGGACTAGTTAGGGTTTGGTGCGATTCCATGGTAGTATTTTCTTAACATGTGGTGCATGGTTCCTACAGGCGTGGTTTTGGTCTATCTTTCCAGTTTTCTTGACTCTGCAGAATCCTATGCATCCAAATGGAGTCAAGTCAGCTCTCTAGCTAGCCCAGTACTCGCCATTTAAAAAAGGGGGCAAGTTATTTTGTACTGTTTGCACGTTTTGTTGGCATGGCTCGTGGGTCTCATCAAACGAGGGAGAGTTGGAGTCACAAGAGAGATGACCTACTCTCCCTGGTCACATCACCTCGGGTTTAGGTTCCCGACTCAAGCTGTTTCTAGCTACAAGCTCTTATTATCCCTAACCCTCTTCACAAGTCTTCTTCGCATAATAATTATCATGCAAACAATTCTATACATGTGGAGTATGTTGATGCAAGAGAGCTCCTCTCATGTGGTACTTTCACACCTCCTCATGGTATTGGTGAGGGTCAGAGTGCACATGCACCCGTCACTTTTTCGATGGATTCAAGCTCCTGCAGAGATCAACCAGTTTTAGCCAACGTGTGGCAGGAGAAGAGGGGTTTAGATTTACCGCAGACGAAGGCCCCTAAACCCTCTCGCCGACTAAAGTTGGAGAAGTTGCGTAAGGGGAGAGGTCTATGTGTCATGGGGAAACACATCAGGGCGGAATCTGTTCTGTCCCTGTTCGAAAATGTACTGGTTGGGAAGCTAGAATTTGTCAAGATTTCTCGCCTTGACCTCCTTGAGTGGATTAGGGAAAAATGGAAACCACTTATCAATTCATTTGCTTGGGTTCTAAAAATAATGAATGGTTTGTACTGCTTCATCTTTCTTTTAGTGGAATATCAACAGATTATCGAGAACCTGTTTTGGGTCTTGGAAACCGGTTCACTAGTTTTTATCCGCTCGCACCTAGTTTTAACCCACAGAACAAACATTTATTGAATCAGAACCTTTGGGTTCTCCTCCGGGGGTTCTGTCTTACTTACTGGAATTTGGAGGGTTTCATGGAGATTTCTAGGGCCATTGGGCTCTTTATTCTTATCAAAGATGACTGTCTCATCGCGAGTGATAGGAGGATTCCATGATTGTTAGTTGAGGTTGATGTTTCTGAAGGTCTCCCAGCAGAGCTCAAGGTCATCTTGGAAGAAGATTCTTTCGTTCAGCAACCAAACTATTAGAAGTTGGCCTTCATATGTCATAATTGTAGGGCTCTGGGCCATATCAAAGAAAATTGCCCAAACCCTCATTTCGGTTCAGTTTCTGAGCATGTTCGCTCACCTCCAAGGGTTTCGGCCGAGGACTTAGACCCTGCACTGGTTCTCCCTCTCCCATTAGATAGGTCATCTAGTGAGGAATTTATTGGTAAGTTTTTCCTACATTTTCTAATTCTTTCCAAAAAAATTCCTTCAGCTTCTATTGCGGACCTTTTAAAGATGCATGGGGATTTTTTGTCTTGCATAGTCACAAAAGGGTTAGAGTCCCGTAGGCCTTTTCCTAGCCAGAGTGAAAAACCTTTGTTCAGTGGATGTTCAATAGAAGTATCGAGGTCTTTGTTAGTCGATTTACCTTCTTCTGCAGAATTTGACTCTGTTTTACCTATGATTGAGTGCCCCAATCCCCCTATATCTCCTTCTCTCTTGAATATAACCTTATCCCCTTCCCCTTTATTTGATTATGATGTTGGTTTGGTCTCGACTGAAGCCTCAACTAGCGTTAGGTTAGTTCCTTCCCTTGACAATTGATTCTCCCCCCTTTCCCCTAGAATATTTCCCCTCTCTGCTACACTCGGTTTCTCCCGTACATCTGAAAAAAATTATGCAGTCATCGATGATGATCCTAATACCATCTCTATCTCGTCCATTAAATCCAAGCATGTTACTATAAGAAATACCCCGAGAAGGAAAAAAGGAAAGTCTAAAGATGAAGAAGAGATTGAACTCAGTTTCTTCATCCCAAAGGTCCCTTTGTTGTTCAGTCGTGGTTTGGAAAATGGTCTTACTACTAATATCAGGGATCTTAAAGCAGATCAAGTCCCTAATTTTGTTACTTAATGAAAATTCTCTCCCTCGACAGAGGTTTTAGTAGTGCACCCAAAAAAACTGCTTTAAAAAGACTATTGGAAAATTTTGATCCCTCACTCCTTTTTCTTTAAGAAATGATGATAGAAGCTTCGGTGGCCTGTGAATCTTTCCTAAAGTTGAAACCAAATTGGAAGCATTTTTTCCTCAACTCTTGAGGGATTTCTAGAGGACTCCTCACTGCTTAGGACCCTTCAGTCGCTCAGTTAAGCTCTTTTTCAGTTCGTCCTAGACTAATGGTGGAAGGTAAGTTTGTTGGATTTGATACTCAGTTTCAATTACTAAATATCTATGGCCCTCATAGCCATAAAATTGACTTCTGGGAAAAGTTTAGGGATGTTGTATTATTTGACCACAACAGTCTTATTCTTGGCGGAGACCTAAATCTCACCCTTGTAGACTCTGAAATTTGGGGTGCAGGAAAACTCAATGATCAGCAACATAATTTTTTCAACTCTTTTTTTGAGCACGATGATCTTGTTGATATTGAATCACCAGTTCTTAGTCCCACCTGGTCTAATGGAAGATTGGAAAGGGTGGGTATAGCAAAGAGATTGGACCATTTATTCATATTGGATTCCCTCTGTAACTCTTTGGGGAGATTCATATCCTGGCATGTTTCCATTGGTTGCTCAGATCGTAGAGAAGTGGTTCTGGAACTGGACCAAGATTTTTCTTTTAAGGCTTTCCCCTTTAAATTCAATTGAATCTGGATAGAAGATGATGAGTTTTGTACTATGGTTTTTTATTTCTGGCAGAACAATCATGAACTCTACCACCTCCACTCTATGTTGCATTTTTTGAAAAATATCTCTATGCTCCATTTTGAAATAAAATCATGGGAGAATAATAGAAAGTCAAAAAACAAAGCAAACCTTCAGGATTTAGAGTGTGAAATCGAATCTCTGGAGAACTCAATGGATGGAGACTATTTTTCCTCTAGTATAAAGAATAAATTGGCTTATCTAAATGCATAAAGGTCCAAAATTTTATTACTTCTTGATCAAACGTTGAGGCTAAAGAGTCGTGCTGTCCGATTAGAGGCAAGCGATAATAATTCTAAGTTCTTCCATCGCTTTACAAACCACATGAGAGTTTCAAATTCCATTTGGGAGATTAAGAATAAAGATGGATAATTTATTGGCCAACAATCAGCCATTATGGAAGAATCAATTTCTCACTTTAAAGAATTTTACACCCAAGACCATAGCCTGACTCTCTCGTTGTAGTTAAAGGTCTTGAAAAATTTTCCAAATTTATTCACTATGGAAGAGGGATAAATGGTAGGTGCATAAGTTTCTCTTGAAGAGGTAAAAGATACCTTGTCTCATTTCAGTAAAGATAAAATCCCCGACCAAGATGGTTGGTCGACAGAGTTCTTTCTCCTCTTTTTTGCTCTATTGGGAGAGGAAATTACCCTTTCGATTAATGATTCTCACAGATTGGGTAGCATCCCAACTTCCCTAAATGAGAATTTTCTTGTTCTCATTCCGAAGAAAGACAAACCATATTCTCTTTCTGATTGCAGGTCCATATCACTATGTAACACCCTCTACAAGCTTATTGCGAAAATCATAGCGGACTGGATCAGGGATGTTCTTGGTAGAGGCATCTATGAGGAATAATTCGGGTCCCTCCCTAACAGATAGATCACACAGGTTGTTGGGATAGATCAGGAATGTATTCACACTATCAGACAAAGAAGATTGAAGTCTTTAGTTCTAAAAGTTGACATGGAAAAGGATTTTGATAAGATAGACTGGTCAATGCTCAGTCTCATTCTCATCCAGATTGTGCTTCTTTATGAGGCTACAAATTGGATATTTGGTTGTATCTCATATGCTAGCTTCGCTGCATTGATAAATGGCTATCCTTCTCTATTCTTTAATTCCTCGTGTGGTCTTCATCAAGGATGCCCGCTCTTGCCCCTTCTTTTCCTCCTCATTATTGAAGGTTTGAGCAAATTAATTGGGGAAAGTAAAAAGGACAAAAAGACCACTAGCCTAAATAATATTTCCTCCATGCTTAGCATATCTCACTTTCTCTTCATGGATGACATTCTCATTTTTTTGCTATGGCTCTATGGGGGAATGGAAACACTACAAGGAATTATTTGATCTCTTATGTGGGGCTACATGTATGTTGATCAACTATAAAAAATCTAATTTTATCACTGTTGGGATGGGCGTTGCCTCTAGGGACCAAATTCTAACCTTTTTTCCCTGTACTTATTCTAAGATAAATGAAGGGATCAAATACCTTGTCTTTTTTATAAAACCAAATTGTTATGCAGCCAAGGATTGGAATTGGATTTTGAAGAAATTTAACTTTAGAACCAGGTGTTGGTCTTACCAATGGCTCTCTTTAGGGGGGCGGCTAATCTTGCAAAACGCGGTACTCCAAAGCATTCCCATCTACTGGTTTTCCATTTACATTCTCCCCCAGTCAACATTGGAACAACTAAGAAGAAGAATTTACAATTTTATTTGGTTTGGGGGCTCGATTTCTAAAATATTCCACCTTGCGCCCTGAGAGTCTATAGCTCTGCCAAATTCTTCGGGCGGTTGGGGCTTAAAAGACTTAAAATTGTTTAATCTCTCTATTGGAACTTGTGCTAAATTTTGTTTTTGTGCAGGTTTACAATAGAAAAAAGATTTCATTGGTCATTTGGGAAAAAAGAAAGGAATCCTAATGAATTTAAAATATTTTACCTAGTGTTTAAAATAAGATATGAACATTGGTTTTATATCTAAATTCGGCCTTATTGTCAAATTTTTTCTTTATTTTTTTCCAAAGTTCATTATTTTATTAGCTTGGCTAATGAAATTCTGTGTAAAAATATGGTCACGTTGGGAGCCATGCACTTGGCGCATCAACAACAATATAAGTCAGCAGTCCATCAAAGTCCAAACACCAAGCTCCCAAAGAGCGATACACACCTATGTTCCTTGATGACTATAGAAGCTGCCAGAGCATATAAATTATAAGAAACATTTTTCATCTTGTGCATGTCGGATATTACCATAGAATAGTTTAAAAATACATAAACCCACAAGCCACAAAAACCTTCGAAGGGGGATTTTTCTTTTGCAAAAGCGCATGGATAAATTGAAGGTCGATCATTGCAAAATGCCATTAATCGACTGACCAAATCAACTATCAGATTGATGGGCGAAACGAATCAATGGCTAAGATTGGTTTTTGCACTCACAACAAGCAAGGGCAAAAGAGGTCTTTGGATTTGGAAATGGTGTTAAATCCGCTCACGAGATCAACAGCTCAAATCTTATTAAACCCGATCAATGGTCTGCATAATTTTCGCAGAGGGGAAGTGCATGAGGTTTAAGTCATGAAGGCTCAGCGAAATTTCATACATTGTACCAAAACACATTTTCTATGAAATGACTGTTTTAGTCATTTTATTTCTCGACCTATTTTCTCCAAACCAAGACGAATTTGATCTAGTATGCCTGTGATTCCTTATTTCCTGTTTTATATGTAAATCATGGCTAATATTCCTTGTCATAGTTTGTTAGGATTTAGCATGATGGCTCGGGTTAATCCCATTTCTGTAACCAATTTTGATGCCCCATTTCAAGACACATCTTAGGGACAAGCAGTATTATAAATAGAACCTCCCCATAGGAGGATAGGAGGTTGGACTGATTTACATTTTTAGGCCTCAACGTTGGTTTTTGTAGCTATGCAACATTTTTGGGAAACTTTAATGAATATATTTCTCTATGTTTATGAGATTCATCATGATGCTTGTATTTAGTGTGTGCTTTCTCTGTTCATTTCATTTTCATGTGTGTTATTCTGCTAATTCATTTCTAGATTAGTATGCTGGAATTCACTCTCTATTAAGTGCTCCATGCATCAGAAATCGTGTTTGTAATGTGACTGGAATAGATTTGACAGAATTCATCAATAGATAGGTGTTCTGTTTCAGTTGTTTCCCTCTGTTATTTTCTGCTAAAGGTATTGCAAGGGATTCATCCATCGATAGGTGCCCCTTGTCATGCTGGGATTTCTTGTTTCCTCTCACTGCCACTTAAAGATATTTCGCTAACGGTGTGCTTACTTTTCCTCGTATCGCCAAAGAGAAAGCCCTTTTCATTATATGTTGTAACATCCTTGAATGTTTCAGGCTGTGACTCCATCACCCAATTTTTTTTATTTTGTTTATCTTTTCATCTTGTTTTATTTTGTAACTATCATATTACTAGCAGAAATCTAGTCTTCTGCTTACTTGTCTAAAGATAAATGTGTATGTGAAGGTTACCGTGACAAGCGAGAGCCCTCTCTGAATGCATTGGATAGAATGTGGTGTAAAGCTGGTTGAAATGGTAATCCCTGTGAATTCCTACAACAACAATAGGAAAATTACAAGGTCCTAACATCTTGGTGCCATTGTCGGGGACCGAATGAGCAAATCATCCCTGGGAAAAACGACATTGCTCATTTCTATGACCTAGTTGAGCAACCAATATTAGACACATGTTGGTTGTATATGCTCTGGCGACTCCATTGGGAACCCTAAACACCCAGAAGCTGCAAATATTTTCAAAGGTTCCATGGTGACTCCATCTGGAAAGAACCCAGTCTTCATAAAGTTCTATGGAAGCTCCACTAGCAAAGGATGCAAATCTTGAAGAGCTAATTTAGATTCTCCATGATCAAGATGAGTTCTATGTCTACAAGGTATGCCCTTATGAATCGTTCCCACATTCCTGGTTTTCTGAATCAGATACCTAATGTGGATTGGTAAACATGTCTTCCAAAATTCAAAAATCTAAAGAATGAGGATGCTGCCCTTCATTTGGTTAGATTTCATATGCATGTATATAAGCTGGGGGTAAAATTGCATGAGGAATATTTAATGAAAATGTTCACGGTTAGTTTGGAAGGAAAGGCATGGTCATGGTATGAAGGATTACCAACAGAAAGCTTATATTCCCTTACCGACTTTCATACAGCTTTCATGAACAATACCCTTCCTTCCTGTTGGTTCAAGATTGTTGCATGCAGGTTAAAGGTTTCATTGAAAATTTGGAAAACCTGTATGGTGATGATGAGTTTATGGATGAAGAGATGTTAGAAATGTTACAAGATAACCCACTTCACAGAAAAGAAATGTGAACTAGCTATCATAACATTCAAGAAAATTCCTAGTATTTGATAGTACCTTCCTTGACTGAAAAAGACATAAGCCAAAACTCTGATTCAACCAGTTACTTTTCTTTTGCTGAGGTGGATGATAATTTTCATAAGTCTTATAAATATTTGGGTGACCAAGAAAGAAATTGGGATTGTTAATCAAATGCTTCCTCATCTAATTCAACTTCTGAATTTCCATTACTAGAAGAGGTTTCCCCTGTGCAATTTCTTCAGAGACCTGATTTGCTTTATGAAGAATGCAACCATCATGCTGAAGATTTTGTTAGTAATTTTTTTAAAGAAAACTTCAGTTTTCCTATATATGATAAGCATGAAGGTAATGTAGAGGAATAAGGTCATACCCATTTTCCTTATGAAAAATGTTGTCATCATGTTGATAATTATGTTAGTGATATTTTCGAAGAAGATTCCAGCATGCCTACATATGATGAATATGAGGATGACCACTTGGATAGTGCACCTGATTTTCTTGAAGAAAATGAGGGTTCTCAAATGGATGTTTCTTTTTGTTTTTCAAATTCAGAAGTTTTTTTATCAAGAAGAGATTTGTTTTCCTACTTCTATTGGAGAAAAGACTGATATTTCTGTTGAAACATACTAAGAAGATGAAGTCTTTAATTCAGAAATTTTGAATGAAGAGGTGGGTGTCTCATTTGAAAATCGCCATGAAAATTCCTTACATGATTCTTTTCAAGATCAATTTGACAATATGCAATGGAATGTACAATTCAAGCAACCTTCTTATGGTAAGAAAATGACAGAATTTTCTAAAGGATATCATGTTTTTATGACCCAGTGGCCAAGCACATGGAAAAAAATTTCAGTTGGAGTGGTTGGTTATTTGTTTGCAACAAGGATCAAGTCCTTTATAATACCTAGTTTTTGTTATGCTTTTATTTTTTGTTTCCAACCAAGCATAATGAAGGAGCTCAATCATTGGATCATTTGCTTGATTGGATTCATTGGAAGTCAGAAATTACTTAATTGAGCATTGTTGTTCAATAAGTAGGGTAGGTAGGAGTGTGTAAATAATATTGACATGGCGAGCATTTATTTTCCAGCAGTTTCAGTTTTTCAGTAAAAGTTTAGTTTTAGTTTAATTTAAAGTTCAGATTTGCAGAGTACAGTGCGTTGCAATATGGGTTGAACAGGTTGAGGATTTCAGAGAAAGACTAGGAGAATCCCAATGGATATGGCATCTGGACTACGAATTTCTTTGCTACCTCACAGGGAGGATAGCATCCTCGAGTTGGTGTCGTTGTTAGCACTTGTGCTAAATTTTATTTTTGTACAGGTTTAAAATAGAAAAAGATTCCATTGGTCATTTGGGAAAAAAGAAAGAAATCCTAATGAATTTAAAAGATTTTAAAAGATTTTACCCACTGTTTAAAATGAGAGATGAACATTGGTTTTATATATAAATTCGGCCTTATTGTCGAATTTTTATTTATTTTTTACCAAAGTTCATTATTTTATTAACTTGGCTAATGAAAGTCTGTGTAAAAATATGGTCAAATGGGGAGCCACGCACTTGCCGCATCAACAACAATACAAGTCAACAATCCATCAAAGTCCAAACGCCAAGCTCCCAAAGAGCGATACACACCTTTATTCCTTGATGACTATAGAAGTTTCTAGGGCATATAAATTATAAGAAACATTTTTCATCTTGTGCATGTGGGATATTACCACAGAACAGTTTAAAAATACATAAACCCACAAGCCACGAAAAACCTTCCAAGAGGGATTTCGCTTTTGAAAAAGTGCATGGATAAATTGAAGGTTGGACATTGTGAAATGGCATTAACCCACTAACCAAATCAATGGTAATATTGATGGGCAAAATGAATCAATGGCTGAGATCGGTTTTTGCACTCACAACAAGCAAGGACAAATGTCGTCTTTGGATTTGTGAAATGGTTTTAAAGCCACTCACGAGATCAACGAATCAGATCTTATTCAACGTTGATCAACGGTCCGCATCATTTTTGCAGAGGAGAAGTGCATGAGGTTTAAGTCATTAAGGCTCAGTGGAATTTCATACATTCCACCAAAATACGTTTTATGTGAAATGATTGTTTTAGTCATTTTATTCTGTGACCTTTTCTGTCAAACCATAACGAATTTCGGGAAAATGAGAGAGGTTTTTCTTGATGACATGGTCATCTACATTAATATCTTCCAGTTTTTACACAGGTGCTATGGTTTGGGAGAATCAAAGCCATCTTCAGAGGGCAATTTTCCATAATTTTGTAGTTCTGTTTGATTCATCATATTCAAAAGATGATTCTGATGATCTGGAGGGGAATCTAGACAAATAGAAACATGGGTTTTGTTAGGGACATGGTCAGTTACAAAAATGTCTCCCCATTTTTACATGGGTATCACCATTTGAGATATGCAAGTGGATCTCCAAGACCAATTTGCAGCAATTCGTCTCCTATAGAGGGGTGAAATGGTGAATATTTGGGGAGAGTTGTTTGCAAATAAACTAAGGATCCTTCACCTATGCTATGGAAGAGAAGTCCCAAGCTAAGTCAACACCAGACTGTTGGAGGTCCCTTGAAACGTTACTTTCAACCCGACGCCACATTTCTGCATTGATCCAACATGCATGTGATTCCTTTTTTAGTGTTTTATATGTAAATCATGGCTAATATTCCTTGTCATAGCTTATTAGGATTCAGCATGATGGCTCGAGTTAATCCAATTTTTGTAACCAATTTTGATGCCCCATTTCAAGACACATCTCGGGGGAAAGCAGTATATAAATAAAACTCCCCAAAGGAGGATAGGAGGTTGGACTGATTTACTTTTTTAGGCCTTAGCTCCGGTTTTTGTAGCTCTACAACATTTTTGGGAAGCTTTAATGAATATATTAATATGTGTTTATGAGATTCATCATGGTGCTTGTATTTAGTGTGTGCTTTCTCTGTTCATTTCATTTTCATGTCTGTAATTCTACTAATGCATTTCTAGATTAGTATGCTGGATTTTGCTCTCTATTAAGCGCTACATCCACCAAAAGTTGTGTTTGTAATGTTACTGTAATAGATTTGACAAAATTCATCCATAGATAGGTGCTTTGTTTCAGTTGTTTCCCTCTGTTATTTTCTGTTAAAGGTATTGCAAGAGATTCATCCATCGATAGGTGCCCCTTGTCATGCTGGTATTTTCTGTTTCCTCTTACTGTCACTTAAAGATACTTCACTAAATGTTTTTCTTACTTTTCCTCATATCACTGAAGAGAAAACCTTTTTCATTATATGTTGTAACGTCCTTGAATGTTTCAGGCCGTGACTCCATCACCCAATTGTTTTGACTTTGTTTATCTTTTCAACCTGTTTTATTTTGTAACTGTCATGTTACTAGCATAAATCTAGTCTTATGCTTACTTATTTAAAGATAAATGTGTATGTGAAGGTTACCATGACAAGAGAGATCCCTCTCTGACTGCATTGGCTAGAATGCGGTCTAAAGCTGGTTGAAATGGTTACCCCTGTGACTTCCTACAATAACCATAGGAAAATCACAAGGTGACTCTCCCTTGTTACAAAAAGTCTGTGAAAATATCTCTTCTCTACAAGCTTGTGGAATAAAGTCATCAAGTGCAAATATATCAAACAGTGGTCGATGGAGAGCTAGTTTAGAGACTCAAATGAAAAGTACCCGAGGGCCTCTTACCTTTGGAAAAAAAAATTAAATACTTAGTTGTTTATAAAGGATTATCGAAGTTGGACTCTTGGTCACTGATTACAAATCTTTATCGACATTGACCCAATAGCAAGGGTAAAAGGAAGTGGTATTTTATCTAATTCGTTGATTCCTGAACTCCATCGAAGAAATGTGTGGGTCCTCTCTTATATTTGGAAATATTTTGATGAAGGTTTCAGATCATGGCTAAAGGTTGAAGAATTATTGCTTCCAACAAAACTTCAAAGTGAATGGATCGCCTTCACTGCCTCTCTCTCTCATGCAAGATTACTTCTCAGTGAGGTTGTTGACTCTCTGGAATGTGAGCAAAATGTTTCAACTGGAGTGCTTGCAACCAAATGCGCCTATGAAGTTTTAGTGACCCAGAGGAACCTCAATACTCCAAAGTGGTGGGTCAAGGGGCTTTGGAAAGGATCTATGCCTCTAAAAATAAAAAAAATTTGTTGTTTACTTCTACACAACAAAATATTGGTTTGGAAAAATATTCAAAAAAGAGGATATTTTGGTCCAAGTATGTGTTGTTTGTGCAGATCTGACTTAAAGTCAGTCAAACACATGTTCCTGCAATGTTCTTTTTTCAAAACAGTTTGGAAAGAGGTTAGCAGTCACTTTTCTTTTTTCTTCAATTGGGATCTTCATTATATTGAAGATTGTTTTCTCTCTTGGTTCGGAAGCTTAAAGAAGTGGAAGTTTCTCCCATATTTTTTGTTTTGGGAAATTTGGAAAACCAGAAACAGGTGCATCTTCCACTTCCTCCCTCTTTTCTAATTAGTGTTTCTAATATTGTGGCAGGTGTTCTAGAAAGGAACAGAGTTTGTGCCCCAAAAGTACAAAATATTTGTATTATACCTATGTTGGAAACCGATACCACTTATGACTTTTTTTATGGGGCAGAGCAGGCTGGGAATTGTGGTGCAGGCATGATCCTCTGTATTGATGACTCTCATAGTTTCAAGATAAGGATGGGTGTTGGTAGTGTCACCAATAATTTTGCTGAACTTTTAGCCTTATGGGGGCTTTTATGGTTTGCATGGAAAATAAATAGTCTCCATCTTTCTATTTTTGGATATTTAAAGGTCGTACTTGATTGGGCCATAGGTGTCACAAATCTGTAATCACTGAGCTTGGAATGTTGGCAGAAAAGGATTAGGCTCCTAAAGAATTGTTTTCTTTCTTTATCCTTCAGTCGTCTGTACAGGGAGTTCAATTCAGACGTGGATATCCTATCAAAGCTTGCTATAGGAGACTTCCCTGGTATCCTTCACTTCTTTGAGTTCCAAAATGACATCATGATTACTGAAGGTCGCTTCACCTGCTTCTAGTTCTTCCACACCGGTCTTGGTATTAGACTTTTTTAGGTTCGATAGCTCTTAAGAGCCTGTTTATTTTACAAGATTGTTATTTTTTGCTTTATATAGTATGTTGGGAAGATTCCCCGTCACATTTTTGGATGTCGTATTGTATTTGATGAGGGCTTCAATATTGTCTATGAGTCTTTTTAGTTGGGAATTTTACATGAACAACTTGATGTAATTTTGATTCTTATTGGGTGTGTTATACTATCTTAAATACACCTAATATTAAATTATCAACCGAGGTTGGTAAGCTTAGAGTTGATACAAAATATATGCAAAGGTAAAAAGGCTCCTGGGGTGTCGTGGAAGTATTTTAATAAATAGAAGATCGAAAGATCTTTAAAAATGAAAAATCGAGTCAAACTCCTAAGACTATCTAAATAATTGGACTGGACTCGAGTATCAAATTTTAAACAACTATTAAAAAGAAAGATATAAACAATAATATTTATAACTTCAGACACTAACTCATACATAAAAGGAATTATAACAACTGAACTGACAAATAACCAACTAACTACTCATTAGGCGGAAAACAGGGGTAAAAAGACAACATATCTTACAGAAGTAGAAAACTGGAAAAGCAAGTAGAAAACTTAATAAACATAATAAACAGAAGCAACTAGAAAACTTAATAAATATATTTAAACTCTATTCTTCAATAAACACATACAAAAAACAAGAATGATTCCTATGATTACAAATAACTTAACTTCTTCTTAAAAATAATACATCTAACCCTAAACTCTATATGCAAACAAAGACGTAAAACAACAGTAAAACAAAATCAGAAAATAAGAACAACTTAATCCATATTTAACTTTAAAATAAAGTAAAAGAAGAATAATAAAACTTTAATCAATAACCTAAAACAATCAAACTTTAATTGTAATGCTTAAATAAAATGATCAACTACAAACATAATCCAAATATTTAACAAAATAAAACCAGAAATAATCTGAAAATACATAAAAAAATAGTAAAAATAGAACCGAGGGTTAAATGACAGATTGAACACTACGTCTGTAAAGGGTGACTGAATGGAAAACTGGATAGATGGTCGAAATGGCAGTCCGTACAGTAAAAATTGTAAAAACTAACCTAAATGAACTAATTATTCAGCTAAATTTATGCAGTTCTAAACTTAATGCATGGAATCAATAAACAAACCTATTTAATCAACAAATTAACTTCAAATTAACTTTGAAACAAAAAGAAAGAACTGCATTTTGAACTAATTAATAAGCTGGAAATTAATTTAAACAAACTAGAAATTAACTTAAGAAAATTCATGGCAAGAAATAAATAAACATGACTAAATCTAAATGAAAGCAAACTATTTCATATAAGCAAATTCATAACAGGAAATAAGACTAAATTCTAATGGAAGCAAACTATTCTATATGTTTGGAAATAAAAACTGAAAACAATACTGGAATGAAATGGCTGTAAATAAACTAACTAAAAGAAAATAACTGAAAACAAATGACTGAAAAAAAAAAGCTATGTGCGCATCTACTTATTTAAGTACTGAAATAAAACTAAGCTAATGCAATACAGAAAATAAAATAGCATTTACTATTATCTAATGAAAAAAAACTGGAAATTAAACTAAACTAACTAAAACAGAAAAGAAAGAACTGAATTAAACAAAGAAATGAACCTCTGGTTGATGAGGGGCCCTCTCAACAATCAGGGGTGAAGCTTTCTAACTCCTACTCAAACACAATCTTCAACAGCAATGCATACACCTCTTTATTTAGATTTAAAAACAAAATTACAATGCTTATAAAAACTATGACTATCTGACTAACTCTGACTAACTTTGCTCTGTATTCAGAGACTGATATATATAGTTTACATGAGAGATGAGCAAGTCAACTGCTCTCTAAATTTAGTCAATCTTTAAAGCACATAATTGATTTCAGTCCAGCACATAGTCTGGTTCTTCCTTCAGCATGATCGTGGCACAATGTGGTGAGTCTACTCCTTCTTTAGCGTGGACAGATCCTCTTCAGTGTGCTTGATCTGGTGAAGATCCCTTCCTTAGTGCGGAGGATGGGTTGGTATTGAGCACAAGTTTGTACATAGCAGTAGTCTTCTAGAATGCAGGTCCCTCATCAGTACGAGGGTGTGAACAGTGATGTTGTGGAGAGCAAGGGCGATGACACAGGAAGTCTTATAGAATCCAGGCCATTGTATCCCTTAAACGCACAGGCTTGTGATAGTTTAACATTAAATCAGAGGAGGCCATGAGTAAACAACAAATGTCCATCCCTTTGAATTCATGGATAATGAGCATCTAGGTGGCGATCCTTCTAGAGCATGAGTTAAATGCATCGGTCCAGCACAGAGATGGTTGACGTGGTGGCGAGCGAAGGAAGTTGCGGGTTGTTTTATGTTTAAATGCTCAAAATCAATTATGGACAATGCGCAGGATGATGGGAGAGTTGAAGGTCGAGCTAAATGGAACACTGAACCATGAGCTGGGTGTCAATATAGGGAAAATGTTGCAAACCACCAGTGAATTTCGCGTGACGAATGGATGACAAGCTGAACACCAAGCTAGATCATGAGCTGAACATATTGTGCAAAAGGAAGGTTGAATGCGTTTTGGTGTTAATTTTCCCAAATGAACTATAAAATCTACAAACAAATATACATATCAAATAATACATTAAATATGTTTTAAATAACATACTTTTGAGTTAATAAAATCATAACAAATGATATTAATAACCAAAGTTGTAATAACATGAAATTTGTTCTTACCTTGTGCTAAAATAACGATCTGCGTGACATAAAACATACTAAATATAATAAAATATGTGTTAAAATGTGTTGTTTAATCACCAAAAATAATAACAAAATGAGGCTCAACATTCCCCCAAACCACAGAAATGCCAGGTCCTACTGAGCAAAAAGAAAATGATAAAGGAAGAAGGCAAAGTTGTGCTAGTAACTGTCTTCTACTTGACGAATTAAGGGAATGATTTAATCTTTAATCTTATAAAAGAATATTTATTTTATGTCAAAATAGAAAAGATTTTACCAATCTTAGAAAAAAAATGATGGAATAGTAAAAGATTTAGATTTCTTAGGAGACCATGCTATTATAGCAAAATTCAAGATGTGTGTCTTTTAACAAGCATATGTGTTTGATAAAAAAAATTATAAAGTTTATAGCTAGTTCAACCATGTCCAAAGTAAAACTCTGGGACAGCTTGAACATATATCACAAATGCATAAATCATTCAAGAAAAATAGTTTTCATGTGTATTTAAATAAAAATATGCTAATAGTAAAATGATAACAAAAGAAATTTTAAGGTCAAAGCATCCATACAAAAATAAAACTATGTTCAAAAACAAAATTTGACAAATTTTAATCATTCATGCTATAATGCCACAATATCTCATTCAGACCATCGTCTGAACCATTATTTAGATCCTTCGTAAAGTCTTCCATCAAATCCTTCATATTGATTGATTGATTTATTTGTTGTAAGAACATGCTTCATGCTATAACCTGAAAACACTTTAACATTTGTCAGAGATAAGCAATTTTGTCATAATGATAATAAAAGATAAAAGTGGACAAACATTTTGTTTCAAATCTTCCTAATCCTAATCCTCCCCAAACCAAAGGTATAGCATGTCCTCATGCAAAGGAGAAGAATAGTGTATTTCATATAATAAAAAGTGCGGGTATGTTGTTATTATTTTATAAAGAAAAGAAAATTTGACTAGTAAAGGACAGTGATTCAGATATGTATATTTTATGAAAAATAAAAGTGTTGAGAAAGACCATATAAAGAAATAATAATATAATCAAAATAATGCCATAGGAAAAGCTAGGCATCTATGTCTCATTGTAAAGATATATTGGCATCATAAAATAATTTAAGTTTACCCCAAAGTGTGTGAGAGATGCAATTATGGGTCCCATTTCTAGGATAATAACATCCTAGGTATTGATTAAATTAGATGGCCAGGTCCAAGCCCAACTTACAGCGGTTCTCAAGTGATAGTAAAGAGAATGGGCCTTAACATTTTATTTATAATAATTATTTTTTTTAAATTCATGTTTATGATCATTATTTTATGAATCATGTGCATATTAGTGCATTAACAAGACCTCTTTACCTGACATTGCCCGCTACCATCGAGCCTGTTTAGTACCCCAGTGGGTTTATCTTGGTACCATGCAAGTATAGTCCCACACCCAGCGAGCCTGTTCAGTACCCTGACAGGTTTACTTGCATTTATCGAGCTTCCTGGTTTTAAGTTGTTACATAGCATTGACCCGCTGCCAGCAGGCCTGTTCAGTACCCCAGTAGGTTTTCCTTGTTATAATGATATTAAATATACGGAATTCGATTGTGTTCAAGTACACATGGTACTCCCAAAAGACTGAACACCTAGAGCAACCACTTCACACAAATGAATCATAGATCAATACACCGATGTTTGTCATGTGGTTAAAACCCTTGAGAGGGAAACAGTCCACAACCCAACCAAATAGCTACTTGGAGCAATTTATTATGAAAAGAAATAAAGTTACATGAGCTTCTCATAATCGATCAACTAGCCAAGGACCCTCCATGCTCTTTAAATAGAGATCATGGACCAATCGGGTGTTAAGGCATGGATTAATGGTAGGTATGATCTAAGAGAAGTTGAACTATCGGATCACTTGATGTCTAGAAAATAACATGACTGTCAAATTAGAATATTTACAAATGCATACTAATGCATACTAAAGTAACACACTTTACCTAATGGATATATTACACAAGTTCATCTTAACTAACTCCTAAGTGTCAAAATATCCTAACATCCCCCCTTAAGAACAACTTGGGATAGGATTGAAGGATTTACAAAAGTGACACTATTAGGAGAAGGAAGGAGGCATTAGAGCCTATCCCCCCTTAAGGACACATTCCTGAACTCCTAACATAGATCGAAGTTTAGAAAACTTTGCTTCTGTAAGAGACTTGGTGAATATGTCTGCAACTTGATCATCTATAGGGCAATAGAGCATTTCAAGAACACGATCATGAACAAGATTTCTGATGAAGTGCATGTGTAGCTCAATGTGTTTGCTGCATTGATGTAGAACTGGATCTTTGGCAAGTTTGATGGAACTTTTATTGTCGCACCAAAGTGGAGTAGGCTTCTGCTGCTCGAGTCCAAACTTTGAAAGGATCTGTCGAAGCCATAAAGCTTCCTAACTGGAATTAATTGTGGCTCGATATTATTCTTCTACTGAAGAAAGATTAAGAGCTTGTTGTATCTTACAAGCCCAAGTGACAGGTTCAGATCCCAGACTAAAAACATAACCTGTAGTAGACTTTCGATCATCAGGATCGCCGACCCAATTTGAATCAGTGAAACCAACCAACAAAGGTTCCCCCCCTGTATTGTAATGAATCTCAAACTAAATTGTACCACGAATATATCAAAGTATTCTTTTTGTTGCTTTCTAGTGACTTTCATGAGGTGTTTGCATATAACGGGAAACATGACCAACGACAAAGGAAGGGTCTGGATAGGAATGAGTCAAGTATAAGAGACTACCAACAAGCTGATGATACAAGGTGGCATCTACTTCAGGGAAGTACAAGTGGCAAAAAGTTTGAGTCCAGAATGGAAGGGAGAAGGGGCTAGTTTACAATCTTCCATGTGAAATCGATGAAGAAGGTCACAAGCATACTTAGACTAGGAAATAAATATTCTTTCTTTGGTTTGCAAGATTTGGAGACCAAGAAAATAATGCAAATGTCCTAAGTCTGACATTTCAAAATTTTGCTTAAGACTGGATTTCACATGGGTTAAAAGTTTAGGGTCACTACCAGTAAGAATAAGATCATCAACATAAAGAACAAGTATGATGAGATGGTTTCCTAATTTCTTGGTATAGACATTAGGGTTAGAATGCCATCTAGAAAAACCAGTGTCAAGGAGAAAGCTATCCATTTTGGCATACCAAGCTCTAGGAGGTTGTTCCATGTAAATCTCCTCTTGTAAATCACCATGTAAAAAGGAAGACTTGGCATCCATTTGATGGACTTTCTAGTTATGTAAGGCTGCAAGGGAAAGAACAAGGTGGATGGAGTTCATTTTTGTGACAGGAGAAAAGGTTTCATTGTAGTCAATCCCTTCAACTTGGGAAAAACCTTTACAAACTAACCTTGCCTTAAGTCTTTCAACATTTCCATCTGATTGTGTACTTAGTTCTATAGACCCATTTACATCTGACAAGTTTTCTTCCTTTTGGAAGAGGAACAAGATCCCAAGTATCGTTCGCCATTAAGGAATGATATTCTTCATCCATAGCTGCATCCCAATCTAGATTTCCCGAAGCTTCTGCAAAAGTTAATGGATCGTGATTCTCGGAAACTTGAGCCAAAAGAGAAGAGGCTTGTTGAAACTGAGAACGTGTTCGATGTTGATCTCTAGGATCACCGACAAGATTACCAGCTGCTTCACATGTTGAACAGACCCATCGAGGAAGCATTGGTGCTGGTGCAACTATAGGAACATGAGCAGGTGGAGGTGGATTTTCATCCTCACTATCATCATTAGAAAATAGAGTTGGAAACCTATCAAGGAAGTTGGAAGAAGAATAAGAAGAAGGCACAATCGCAGAATCAAGCTCGCAGGCCAAAGATGGCACACCCTCCAAGTTAGGCTAGTAGGCCAAGAGATTTTCATCAAATTTAACATCTCTTTTAATGATTATATCATGAGAATGTGGCTGAAGGATTCTATAACCTTTTACATATTCAGAATATCCAACAAATATGCACTTTTCACTTTTAGGCTATAATGCTTTCCATTTTTCATCTGAAATGTGAGCCCATGCTTCACAACCAAACACATGGAAGTGACTTACATCTAGTTTAATTTTAATCCATGCTTCTTCCGGTGTTATACCTTGTAAAACATTAGTTGGTGTGCGATTAACTATGTAATTTGCACAATTTATGGCCTCAGCCCAATATTGAAGACTTAGTCCCTTAAATTGGATCATACAATTAGCCATTTCTTTTAAAGTGCGGTTATTCCATTCAGCTACACCATTTTGTTGTGGTGTATATGGAACAGTGTGTTGTTGTTGTATTCCTTGTTCGGTGCATAAAGTAGTGAAATTTTTGTTAACATATTCTCCTCCATTGTCAGATCTTAACTTAATAATTTGATGACCAGATTATTTTCAACAAGGGCCTTGTAGGCCAAGAACATGTTAAATACTTCACTCTTAAGTTTTCGGAAGTAAACCCATGTGTGTCTGGAGTAGTCATCAATAAAAATTAAGAAATATTTGAAACCAGAAAAGGAAGCAGATGGAAGAGGACCACACAAGTCACTATGCACAAGCACCAAGGGAACCAAGATGTGCCAAGAGGCACGTTTGTCAAAACTGTCCCTATGATGTTTTTCGAGTACACAACTGGAACAAACACCATCCTTGCAAGATATCATCGAAAGACCAGTCACCATATTGTCTTTACATAGTTGTTGCAATGAGTGATAATTTAAGTAACCAATGGAAAGATCTACCAAGTGAAGATGCCACATGGGAAGAGAAGAATATTTTGCAACATACAAATCTGAAATTGCTTGAGGACAAGCAATATTGGGTGGGGAGGACTGTAATGTCTCCATTCAAATAATTTCATAGTGGGAAAATTCCATCAATCCTACTAGTTCCCTAGGTTGGGTGGAAACATTGGGAAGTTAATAAGGGAGCTGATAAATAGTGTTTAGACATTAGAAGGAATAAATATTTATTTAGTGGATTTAATTAAATGAATGCAAGTGAAAAATGAAATGGCTATGGAGAATGGAGACACATGGAGACTGTGGGGTCCACTCAAGCTAGAATTCATATGTTAAATGGCATCCTCCTCTTGTAATTTCGAATCTATGAGAAGCCTAATGTTTTGGGATGGATATGAGGTTAATATAATTTTCAATATACTTCATAGGTCAAATTTGGGATGAATTGTAACATACATGGGAGAGGAAGAGACAAATGGGAGTTTCATGGACACTTGGCTAGATTTCCCTTACATTTATGACATCTCTGACACCAATGATGGAGATTCTATGACAGTTATGACACAAGTCAGATTTGAAGGCTGAAATACTGACATACTGACATTTCTGGCCTAAATAGAGCATCTTTGAGGTCGAATTTTTGGGTTGGAGAAGGCCAAGAGGCTCCTACTCAAATTTGGGAGAAGAGGGAAGGTGAAGAGAGAGGCCACATGGCATAGCATGAGCAGCCACACCAATTCGACTTGGCTTTGGTTTATGGATGGATTTGGAACCTTAGAATACCAATAATGTTTATAAAATATAGGGATCATCCATGAGAAGAGGCATTTTGATCATTTGTGAAATTTGCTATTGTGAAGAAAGAGAGCTAGTGGATGACTAGTTCATGCCTTAGCCAATTTTGAGGGTGAGAGATTCCCATCCTAGTTGGTGTTTGGATAGGCCACTCAGGTATTTCATGGATATTTAATGGAGTCTTATTTGTAGGTTTAATCTACAGGAAATCATGTGGATTCTTCTATTGCAGCACTCTCTCTCAACTATTTCCAATTTTCACACCATATTCATGCCAATGGAGGGATTGCACTTTGGGTGAGCTATTGATATATTTGGGGAAGATTCTAATGCCCATTATATTATGTTATGATGTATATCCTCTATATTTCATGTTTATAATTCTCTCAGTTCGAAATACCCAAAAGAATTCATGTAAAAATGTTGAACAATGAAGAAAAAGTGTCATTTCCCCACTATCTTGTTGTGAACCATTGTAATGTTGATGATTTAGAATTGGGAGAGCCTTTAATTGTCCATTTATTATTGGGATCAGTTCAATATTCTATTTTATTCATTCTCATAAAGTTTCAATTTTAAATCCCTAAGAGATGTATGTCAAAATGACTTTTAATGAGCAAACAATGACCATTTCCACTCTATTTTGATATATGCCATGGTAATGCTTACTATTTCGAATAGAGGTATGTATCTCTAATAAATGTATGATGTATGGTATTTAATTAATGTTTATTTCAAGTATCATTTTCATTACTTAATAATTGGAAGCCATTTTACTCATTTTTATTGCATTGGGAGAAGATTTGGTGCATTTTCCCCAAGGGTCAAAATCGTGACTTGGGAGTTGTTTTGGAAAGAGTCAAAACAGCCTGTATAAACTGAACCATGATGCATATGAGACTTATAAAATTTAAATTACACATACCCAGCCTCTACTAATAAATTCAAGTGACGTTGGGATCATTTGTGAAGCCATTTCCGGCAATTACCTGGGGGGAATTGGAGCCCCAATTTGCTAGTAAAGACTCCTACTTTGAACAGAACATTAAGCAAGTTTGTAGATGTAATTGGGAGGTAAAAAAACATACATGAGAATTATATTTAATTTATATTATCATTCATGTACCTTCATAGAAAATTTGGAAGCATTTGGGTCAATTTGGAGGTCTACACATCAAAACTAGTCAAGAGCCAAAATTGAGAAAAAATTGGAAAATTCGGCATTTTAAAAAAATTCCAAAAAGGGGACATTAAAAGTGGTATCAGAGCATGGTCTTGGAACCTGATGGTAGTAACAAGGATTCAAATCAATAAACCACCACCCTTAGATCCTGAAGTTGAAGGTGTTTTTGTTGGAGGAGAATAAGTAGTAGAAGAAGAGGTACATTTTGTTGAAACTATCACTAGCGAGGGGAAGGGACCCACTGATCATGAAAATATTGAATATGTTAAACTCATACAACCTCCCTTTGATTAAATAACCAAGAACATGAACCAACATATTATGAAAGGATTCGAATTGTTGGTTAGCCAATTTGGAAGCAAATTGGGATTAATGGGAGATAGCAGTAATTCACACTCAGAAGAAAAGAAGACAATGGGTGAGCAAATTTTATCAAGAACAGGACCCCATAATAGACCCCATGAATTTCAGATCACACCAAGGCCTACTGCACCTAAATTTATTATTCCAAAATAAGATACTAACATTCAATTTGAAATTGATACAATAACAAAAGAATGGGCTAAATTGGATGAAGAGTGTAGGAGGAGTATAACATTTGAGCAGTACTTCACCATGGAAAACAAACTCAAAAAGAAGGAGGACAATAAGTATCTGTATCAAAAAAAAGGATTTAAATTGTGCCATAGGTAAAGTGCCACTTCCTAATTTTGATGGTTCATCTCAAAGTTCTGCTAACACTTGGGTGCAAAAATTGGATGTGTATTTTCAGTTGAATCCAATGGTGGAAGAAGATGCTTTAAAAATGGCTATTTTGCACTTGGATGGAAATGCCAATTAATGGTGATTCCATGGACTGGAAAACTTGGATCATGATCAGGTTAAAACATATGGGGAATTTATTTACAGGGTATTAGAAAGGTTTGAGCAAAAAGATCCATAATTGTCTTTCAAAGAACTAGCACAATTGAAGCAGGTAGGGACTCCTATTGAATATATGTTGGAATTCCAAAGATTATCAGTTAAGGTGGTTGATGTATCTATGGGAAGGTTAGTATTTCTTTTCACTGAAGTTTTGGCAGAGCCCTTAAAATGTTTGGCCAAATCCCACAAGCCTACTAACTTAAATGATGCAATGAGCTTGACTAGAGATCTTCAAAATGTGCTTCCTAGAACAAGATTTCCTCCCAGGCCTAACTTCAAATTTGAAAGAAAGCCTTGGAAAAAGGATGCACCTGATAAGAATTTTTGGTAAAAGGATACATTGGAAAATAATAAGAAAGAAGGACAAAATAGGGATGAACTTCGAAGGAAAAAATTGTGCTTCACATGCTTCCAACCATGGGCACCGGGGCATAAATGTGCTAAAGGAAAGGCTCAATACATAGAAGTATTTTCTGATAATGGTGAGTATGAAGGGGGTATGGATGAAGAGGGGCACACTTAAGATCAATAGGAGGCATATGAGACAGAATATGAAGAAGAAATACAAGAATAAAATCAGCCTTCATCGGACAAAGCAAGAATGACAGTACTTTCAATAGTTCCTCGCTATCACACAATTCGATGCAAGGGTGTGGTATTGGGACAAAGAGCTTCAGTTTTGGTATATGGAGGAGCTACACATAATTTCATTGATGCAGAGATGGTGGAGAAAATAAGGATACCAAATGAACCATTCGATGGCTTCACAGTTGTCATTACAGGTCACAACACCATGCAATGCAAAACATGGGTTCCAAAGCTGCAAGTCACCATAGGTAACTATACTTTTGTTGATAATTTTTATGTGGTTGATGTTCCTAATAATAATGTAGTATTGGGAGTGAAATGGATGTATTCTATATGAAATCATTCAGTAAATTATCAAATTCCTAAAATGAAATTTCAACATTCAACAGGGGTACTAAGGGTTGTGAGAGGGAAACACACTTACCCAAAACAGGTAGTAAATTGCAATAGTATGAGATCTATATTGAGGCATGGTGATATTGAATGGGCTGCTGAATGTTATATCTCCTCTCCCAAGACAAAAATTAGAGTTGTTAAAAACCCAAAGGAGATAGAGACACTTTTGCACAAATGTGAAAAAAATTTCAGAGATCTTCCACATGGTAGACCACCTGATAGGGGGGTTGAGCATAACATTGTTTTGGAGGAGGGTACTTCACCCATTCAGATAGCACCTTATAGACATCCCAAGAAGTTTAGAGATGAGATTTAGAAGACCATTCAAGAACTCTTAGATTTGGGACTCATTATACCAAGCTCTAGCCCTTATGCTTCTTCAGTAGTGTTGGTAAAGAAAAAAGATGGAACTTTGAGGATGTGCATAGACTTTAGAGATTTGAACAAGAAGACCATCAAGAATATATATCATATCCCTAGGATTGATGAGCTCATGGATGAACTGTTTGGAGCTCAATACTTTTCCAAATTTGACCTTAGATCCGGTTATCACCAAATTCGGTTGAAGGAGGAAGATGTGCAAAAGACTGCTTTTCGATGTCAATATGGTCGCTTTGAGTTTCTTGTTATGCCATTTGGGTTGACTAATGCTCCAGATAAATTTCAAGCATGTATGAATAGAATATTTTTTAAGCAGCTTAGAAGGTTTGTTTTAGTCTTCTTTGATGATATTCTCATTTACAGTAAAACTTGGGAAGAGCACTTGCAACACCTATAGATTGTGTTGAAAAAATTTCAAGAACAGTCTTTGTATGATAAGATGTCTAAATGTGAATTTGGGATGAAAGAAATATTATATCTTGGGAACATTATTGGGAAAGATGGAGTGAAAGTGCACATGGAAAATATCAGGGCTATCTTAGAATGGCCATCACCAAAAAACATCACAGAATTAAGAGGCTTCATTGGAATATGTACATACTACAGGAAGTTTGTGAAAGGATTCTCCAAGTTGACTTCTCCACTCACTAATTTGACTAAGAAGGATGCTTTCAAGTGGAATGAAGAGGCTGAAAAGGCCTTCAAAAAAATGAAAGAGGTAATAAGTAGTTGTCCCATACTTGAATTAGCTGATTTTTCTAATCCTTTTGTTGTTGAATGTGATGCCTCAGGTGAAGGAGTAGGGGTTGTCCTAAAGCAAGGCCAACACCCTATAGCCTTTGAGAGCACAAAGTTGCAGCATCATGAAAAGATTTACTCCATATATGACAAAGAGATGTTGGCCATCATGCATGCCTTGGCCAAATTCCGACAATACTTGGTAGGCAACAAGTTTGTGGTGAAAACTAACCATAATAGTATAAGACACTTCCTTACCCAAAAGGATATAAATGAAAGGCAACAAAAGTGGGTAAGAAAGATCCAATATTATGATTTTGGTATTGAATATGTAAAAGGAAAGAATAACATTGTAGTAGATGCATTATCTCGAAGACCTTCTTTTTCTCTTATGGACATTGCTAAAAATTGGAAATACATTCGACTAATTGTATATGCCAAAGATAAGTTTGGTTGTGATGTATTAGATGGAATCATAGGAGATGATAACTACAGAATTTTGAATGGGATGATATATTATAAGGGAAGAATTTATTTGGTTCAAAAATTTTTAACTTGAAATTCAATAGGTAAAAGGACTTGTTTGCCATATACTAGCTCATAGGGGGCATGTTCGGTAGTATTTCTCCATGTTATCCTATAGGCCCATAAACCCTCGAGAATTCTATCCACCCAATCCTTATGATGTAAGTGAATGGTCTTGGTTAAAATAGCTTATAATACTTTATTGGTTGATTCTACCTAGTCATTATCCTGAGGATGGTAAGGTGAAGACTTGCAATGTCGGACACCATACTTCGTAGTGAACTCTTGCATTAATTTGGAAGTGAATTGAGTACCTTGGTTTGTGACAATTTCTCTGGGTACACCAAATCAGGTAAATATTTCTTCATATATGAATTCTACTACAGATTTCTCTGTAGCCCTAAACAAAGCTTTATCTTCTACCCATTTGGTAACATAATCTGTGCAAACCAAGATATATTTCTTTTTACGAGACATGGGAGAGATTGGTCCGACAAAATCAAGAGCCCATTTTTCAAAAGGCTCAATCATGACCTGAGGTTGTAAAGGCATTTGGTCTGATGTTGTGGGTTTACCCATTCTTTGACAACTATCACATCCTTTAATGTACTTGGCAGCATCCTTAAAAATTCTTGGCCTATAATAACCAAAGTGCAGTACTTTGTATGCTATCCTTCTATCATAAAAGTGTCCTCCACATGGTCCATCATGGCATGCTCAAAGGATGTCTGTCATTTCATCCTCTCGCACACATATTCTACTAATAAGATCTGGGCCAATGCGAAAGAGGTCATTATCAACCCAGGAATAGTTAGAGCTTTGTACTATTATGCAGCGTTTCTCATATGGAGCCAAATGGTGTGGTAATTTTCCAGTCGCTAGATAGTTTGCAATATCAACAAACCAAGGGGTTTAAATAGATACAGCAAATAGATGTTCGTCAAGAAAAGTATCATCAATAGGTTTAGTATCACCATCGTGTTGTATACAAGAAAGAAAATCCGCTACTAAGTTTTCTTTACGATGGTAATATTAAATTCTTGTAATAGGAGAAGCCATAGAGTAACTCTACCATTGGTGATTATTTTATTCATTAAGAATCTAATGGCGGAGTGATCGGTGTACACAAAAAATTCGTACCCTGTAATATAATGGCAGAATTTATTAATAGAATAGACTACTGCCAAAAATTATTTTTCAGTAATAGTATAGTTTAATTCGACAGGAGAAATACTTTTACTGATAAAATAAATGGCATAAGGTGATTGTCCTTCTTTGGCCTAGGACTCCTCCTATGGTTGTATCAGAAGCATCAATAGATATATGAAAGGGAAGGGTCCAGTCAGGGCCCCTAAGTATTGGTGCTACTAATAGTTTAGCTTTCAAAATCTCAAAAGCATTTTGACAAGATTTAGTCCATTGGAATTCTACATATTTTACAAGCAATTTAAACATTGGTGCAGCTATCTTTGTATAGTTTTCAATAAAATGGCAATAATAGCCTGCATGACCTAGAAAGCTTCTCACCTCCTTTTGGGTTTTTGGAGAGGGAAGGCCAACTATTAGTTCGATCTTAGCAGGGTCTACCTTAATTCCTTGAGAAGAAATATGGTGTCCTAAAACTATACCTTCTGTCAGTAACATTTACACTTTTCATGACTAAGAGCTAAGTTTGTCTCTTGCATCGGATCAAAAATTTCTTGAGGTTGTCAAGAGATTCTTGGAAAGTATTAACATAGGATGTAAAATCATCCATGTATACCTCAACATAGTCATGTATAAGATTAGAAAAGATGCCTAAGACTGCTCGTTGAAAAGTAGCGGGTGCATTACATAAGCCAAATGGAAAAACTCGATAAGAAAATTTCCTCCAAGGACATGTAAAAGTGGTATTATCCTAATCTTCGGGTGCTATTAGGATCTGGTTGTATCCACTATATCTGTCAAGAAAGGAAAAATACAGCTTGCCTGACAAGGTATCTAATACTTGGTCAACAAAGGGCAAAGGAAAGTAGTCTTTAAGAGTGCCTTTGTTTAGCTCCCTAAAATCAACACAAATACGCCATTTCCCTACAACTTTCTTTGGAGCTACCACTAGAGGAGACACCCATTTGCTATTAGAAATAGGATAGATAAAACTGGAGGTAAGGAGTTTTTGTAATTCTTCTTTTACTATATCCTTCAAAGCAAGATTCATCCTCCTCTGAGGCTGTCTTACAGGTGGTATATTTGGATCCATATAAATGTGGTGAATACAAGTGTTAGGGTGTATACATGCTTCATATCAGTGTATTCCCATGTGAATGCTCCGGCTTATTTTTTAAGAACCTTAAGTAGTTGAGCTTGTTGATCTTCACTTAACCCTGCATTTATGTGCAGAAATTTTTCAGGGCAGACTTCACAAGGTATGGTGAAAGGTCCTATATGCTCTTCGATTGTGAAGACACAAGGTGCTTCTATAAGCATTGAGAGAGCCATAGTTTCCTAAAACTCATCTCCAAATATTTGATCAAATTTAGAAAACGACTCAGGAAAATCTATACTAGTGGTGGAGGAAATAAACTGATTCAATACATTCTCAGTAGTCTGATCCTGCAATGCCCAGGAGAAATCACTAGGAAAGGAAAGGTCATCAAAATATTCATCCCCAAAGGAAAAATTTAACCACCATGAATTTTCAGTTACTAGTTGTGCTGGGGGATATAAAATAAGTCTTTGGGTAGACAACCCATTGGAAATGGTCATCTCCCCATCCCTACATCCTATAAAAGCATTGGCAGTAGCTAACCATGGTCTTCACAAGATAATAGGATGTCCTTTAGAATGATCCTTTGATTCTATGACCATAAATTCAACTGGGTATTCCCATAAAGCTGCTTATACAATAATGTCATCTAGGACTCCAACAAGCTTTACCGTAGTACGGTCTGCTAGTTCCAAGATGGAAGGGGTAGGTCGAAGAAATTGTCCTAACTGTAAAACTTCTAAAATTGTGGTGGTCATCATATTGATGGGTGATCCTAAATCGATTAATGTGTTATCTATGGTAGTATTATTTATAATTACAGTCACTATTGGGGCTCCTGGATTTATATATTTTTCAATCCGGGACTGATCTGACATATATTTAGACATCTCTCTTATGACATGAATTGTAAGGGGGTCTTTTTGTTTCTTCCCTGGGCGTTTAATGCATAACTCCTTTATCACCTTACTGTGAATTGGTATATCTTTAATAGCTTGCAATAACAGGATTTTGATACATATATGCTTTAATTCATTCAAGATATCATACTCGAAATGAACTATGGGTTTTTCTATTACTAGTCTTGCTGGAAATGAAGGAAATATTTGTTCATGAATAGATTCTTGCAGAGGATGGGTAGGTACTAGAACTTTTGGAATGTTCACATCCTCCAAGATGGCATCATTCACGGGTTCATTTGAATCTTCTTCTTCTTCGTTCTCCTCACAAATGACAACTGATGTTATGGATTTATCATTAACAACTCTTCCATATCGTAATTGAATCTCATGTATAGGTACAGTCAAAACAAGGTAGGATGGAATAGTTTGCAACTCAATATTATTAAGAGCTTGAGTTGGTTTATTATTAGGGTTACGTATCGGTTGTGCAAGTAATAATTACGGTCGCGAAGGATTTGTATTTTGGAAGTGATGAGGATGTTGTGCAATGAGAGGAACTGGAGGTACAAATCTAGGAAAATGCTGCTAGAAATTTAGTTGATGCTGAGGATAAGGATGATTAGGTGGAGGGATAGGTTGTGACTGAGGGTATGGCTATCCTCTCCACCCTTGTGACCAATACTGTTGTTGTGGAAATTGAGGAGGAGGATACTGAGGTGGCCAACTCTACCAACTAGGATTGTTCCATTATTAGGGTTGTTGGTATGGAGAGTAATAGGGTGGGGATTGTGGTGGAAAACTCTAGTATGCTGGTTGATCTCTAGATTGCCAAGGAGGCCTCCTATATGTTTCACCTACATCCCCACTCTTATAGATGGCTTGCAATCTAGGAAAGAATGGACAGTTATCTGTTTGATGTTCCTCTATACAAATGTGACATAAAGAGATGTTGTTTAATGGACATTCCCTTTGGGGATTTTTTTTTCTACACCTCGGACAGAAAATACTCATTGCTTCCTGTTCTTCATCTTCCCTTTTTTTGGCTTGTAAAGCATCCAATTGAGAACCCATGGCTCCTAAGATGTCAGTCTTAAAATTTTCCAATAGGTTACCCAACTCCATCCTTGTAACCCCTCCTGAACTAGGAACATTTCCTCTTACATTTCTACTATAGGGCTCTTGAAATTTTTTCCCAACTTTCCCCCTACTTCTAGAATAATTTTTACACATATCACCGATCTGTGCAAAGGTTTTATGAGAAATATCACCGGCTGCCTTGAGATTAAGACTCTCTAGCAAGTCCTCGAAGATTCCTTTGAGAAAAAGTGTACGTACTGTATCTTCTCGAAGGTCATGACAATTTGATTTATGAAGTGTATAAACAAACCTTTCGAGATAATCCTTTAGGCTTTCATATTCAAGTTGTTGTATCTTGAATATATCATGGAGAGAGTCTTTAGGTTTGTAGTATTCCTGATACTTTCACAAGAATGAGGTTCTCATATCATCCCAAGTCCTGATAGTGGATTCACCTAATCTCATGAACCATTGCAAGGCGGAATCTTTTAATGTAGCGGAAAAGAGTTTTAGTTTGTGAGAATCTTGTAGATAATTATAGCTCCTACAGAGAATATCAAACTTGAACAAGAATGTGTCTGGGTCCTCATTATTTTTTCCATAAAAGGTAGGTAAAGAAGAAGGAGGGATTTTTTTCATATTTACATCCAGAACAATATTTAGAATAGGAAACCTGAAGGTATCCTCAGTTTCATTTTCTCCTTCTCCTTCATTATTTCTAACTTCGTTACGATCTTCGTTCTCTCTCGGTCCCTCCATATAGTCTGGGTTTTTAATATAAATATACCTAGGAAGATCCTTTTGAGGTGATAATGGAGTGTCCCAACGCTTTGTTTCGGGAGAGATCTTTCTCTAATCAACCATTTTCTTATTGAACCCCATAGGGAGAGTAGGTTCTACTATGGATTTCTCAATTTGTGAGATGATTGTATCTATGGTGTTTTCAAAGAGGGTTTTTACCTGTTAAGGATCAATAAAGTTCGGACTTCCTACTAGTGAAAAGGTCATATCCTTTGGTTCTGTGACTAGTGGAGAACTACATATTACTAGTGGTTGATCCTTCTGAATTTCTTTTAGAATGAGGTCCTTAGGACCTACGGTCAAGGTTCCTTCTCCTTCTATGGTTCCCTTAGTAAGATCTCTCGGAAGAGTTTCTTTAGGTTTCCAAGCAGAATTACTCCCTTCAGGTGTTTTTCAATACATTTCTAGTGAGTTAGTAGTTGGGGTATTATGTCCCCTGGAAGATTTAGTAATAATGTTGATAGCTTTTCTTATCTTAATAAATCTACCCTAAGGATCTCTAAGTTTGTTCATGAAAAGAAAACTAAATTAAAGGAAACTTATTCTATTACTATTGTTGTTGGATTTGGGGGCACCTGTTATAGCAAATGCGCCTGTTCTAGAAAAAGAAAAACAAGTACATGACAAATGTAGAAAATAACACACTTACAAAAACAACAAAGGAACAACATGGATTTGGGGCACCCCACTGTAGTGGATGCATATGGTTGTTACACCACGGAAATTCCAAGAATTTCGTAGTGAAGTCGTCTTTGCATCTTACTGTTCTTCCCTCCCACTTGTTGTGTAATATAAAAGAAATCTATCTATCTATATAAACTTCATAAAGGAACCGTATTTATTCTACCTTATAAAATAACTTCCGGCAACGGCGCCAAAAATGTTGGGTCTGTTATACTATCTTAAATACACCTAATATTAAATTATCAACCGGGGTTGGTAAGCTTAGAGTTGATACAAAATATATGCAAAGGTAAAAAGGCTCCTAGGGTGTCATGGAGGTATTTTAATAAACAAAAGATCGAAAGATCTTTCAAAATGAAAAACTGAGTCAAACTCCTAAGACTATCTGAATAATTAGACTAGATTGGAGTATCAAATTTTAAACAAGTATTAAAAAGAAAGATATAAACAATAATATTTATAACTTCAGACACTAACTCATACATAAAAGGAATTATAACAACTGAACTGACAAATAACCAACTAACTACTCATTAAGCGGAAAGTGGGGGTAAACATACAACTTATCTTACAGAAGTAGAAAAATGAAAAAGCAAGTAGAAAACTTAATAAACATAATAAATAGAAGCAACTAGAAAAATTAATAAAGATATTTAAGCTCTGTTCTTCAATAAACACATACAAAAAACAAGAATGATTCCTATGATTACAAATAACTTAACTTCCTCTTAAAAATAATACATCTAACCCTAAAGTCTGTATGCAAACAAAGACGTAAAACAACAGTAAAACAAAATCAGAAAATAAGAACAACTTAATCCATATTTAACTTAAAAAGAAAATAAAACAAGAATAATAAAACTTTAATCAATAACCTAAAACAATCAAACTTTAATTGTAATTCTTAAATAAAATGATCAACTACAAACATAATCCAAATATCTAACAAAACAAAACTAGAAATAATCTAAAAATACATAATAAAAAAATAGTAAAAATAGAACCGAGGGTTAAATGACAGACTCAACAGTAGGTCTATAAAGGGGTCTATATAGTAAAAAATTGTAAAAACTAACCTAAATGAACTAATTCTTCAGCTGAAGTTATGCAGTTCTAAACCTAATGCATGGAATCAATAAACATCAACAAATTAACATCAAAATAACTTTGAAACAAAAATAAAGCATTGCATTTTAAACTAATTCTTAAGCTGAAAATTAATTTAAACAAATTGGAAATTAACTTAAGCAAATTCATGGCAAGAAATAAATAAACAGAACTAAATCTAAATGAAAGCAAACTATTTTATATAAGCAAATTCATAATAGGAAATAAGACTAAATTCTAATGGAAGCAAACTATTCTATATGTTTGGAAATAAAAACTAAAAACAATACTGGAATTAAATGGCTGTAAATAAACTAACTAAAAGCAAATAACTGAAAATAAATGACTGGAAACAAATGACTGAAAGCAAAGTTATGCACGCATCTACTTATTTAACTGCTGAAATAAAACTAAGCTAATGCAATACAAGAAATAAAATCGCATTTACTATTATCTAATGAAAACAAACTGGAAATTAAACTAAACTAACTAAAACAGAAAAGAAAGAACTGAATTAAATAAAGAAATGAACCTCTGGCTGATGAGGGTCCCTCTCAATAATCAGGGGTGAAGCTTGCTAACTCCTACTCAAGTGCAATCTTCAACAACAATGCATACAACTCTTTATTCAGATTCAAAAACAAAATTACAGTGATTATAAAAACTATGACTACCTGACTAACTCTGACTAACTTTGCTCTATATTCAGAGACTGATATATATAGTTTACATGAGAGATGAGCAAGTCGACCCTAAAGGTCGAATGCTCTCTAATTTTAGTCAATCTTTAAAGCACATAATTGATTTCAGTCCAGCGTATAGTCTGGTTCTTCCTTCAGCGTGATCATGGAACAATGTGGTGAGTCTGCTCCTTCTTTAGCGTGAACAGATCCTCTTCAGCGTGCTTGATGTGGTGATGATCCCTTCCTTAGCATAGAGGATGGGATGTTTTTGAGCACAGGATTGTACACAGCAGCAGTCTTCTAGAACGCAGGTCCCTTATCAGTGTGAGTGTGTGAACAGTGATGTTGTGGAGAGCAAGGGCGATGACACAGGCGGTCTTCTAGAACACAGGCCATTCTATCCCTTAAATGCACAGGCTTGTGATAGTTTAACATTAAATCAGAGGAGGCCGTGAGTAAATAGCAAATGTCCATCCCTTTGAACGCGTGGATAATGAGCAGCTAGGTGGCGATCCTTCCAGAGCATGAGTTAAATGCATCAATCCAGCACAAAGATGGTTGATGTGGTGGTGAGCGAAGAAAATTGTAAGATTTTTTATGTTTAAATGAACAAAACCGATTATGGGCAGCGTGGCAGGCTAATGGGCAAGTTGAATGACGAGCTAAACAGAACATTGAACCGTGATTTGGGTGTCGATCTAGGGCAAACATGGCAAACCACGAGTGAATTTCGCACGATGGCTGGATGACGAGTTGAACACCAAGCTGGATCGTGAGTTGAACATATTGAGTGAAAGGAAGGCTGAATGTGTTTTGGTGTTAATTTACCCAAACGAACTATAAAATATGCAAACAAATATACATATCAAATAATACACTAAATATGCTTTAAATAATATACTTTTGAGTTAATAAAATCATAAAAAATGATATTAATAACCAAAGTTATAATAACATCAAATTTGTTCTTACCTTGTGTTGAAATAACGATCTGCATGACATAAAACATATTGAAGATAATCAAATATGTGTTAAAATGTGTTATTTAATCGCAAAAAATAATAACAAAATGAAACTCAACCATTCTCATGAATAACAAATTACATACTTTTTTAGTGAAAAAAAATCCAATGTAGCATGCATTCAAACGCATGGTAAATAATTTATCAAGTCACGATGGGACCAGGGCCATCCAATGAACCCCTTCGTCACCGATACACAATTCACATATACTATAATATTAACCCTCCATCTGAAATTTAAATGGTTAACACCAAAAGTTTATACCTACACCATATAGTACTTAGGCTTGATCACCAACTAAGTAATATGCATAAAATTACAACCGCATATATTAAAATGTACACTAAAGTTCGAATAATTTTATGAAAAGGAGTTTAAGACCGTTCTTTTGTTAATATGAAAAGTATAGGAAGAGCATTCGAGGGTTTCGATCCACCATTAATAGCATAAAGCAATTATATACAAATTAAAGTAAAATACATGGTATTGCGTCTAAACCATTATTGGTGTCATAAATAGAATGGTTAAATGCATTTACTTGAAGTTTGCATATCAGTCATAAGTGAAGCTTACAAGCTTAATTCGAATGACAATTTCTTTATGTAATAGAATTCCATATAAGAAAAAATATAGATGTAATATTTTATATAACAGATGGCTATTTTTTGCTACGTTGTGTTATCTTCATTATATATATATATTCATTATATATATATGTGAGACGTTATATATAAAATCCATGATTGTTTAGAAGAGGCATATTCTACGGTCCAGTAGGAGGAGATGTGTAACTCCTTCTCTGTTCATCCCAGAGTTGACACGTCTTTTTTAAATAATAAAATATTATTAAATAATAGCATGTCTACTTAAATTAGAGTTAAAACACTTACTAGGGCATATATTTAAAAAGAAAACATTAGATAAATTGGAGATCTGCAACTCCTTCCATGCTCTAGAGTTGATAGTATCATTTAAAAAAAATGGCTTAAATTAGAGTTAAAACATTTACAATCGCATATATATATATAGATAGATAGATAGATAGATAGATAGATAGATAGATAAACACAAATTAGATAAATTAAAAATCTTCCTCAACATTTACACTTTAAAAACAGGTTTGCATCTCAATACATTTGATCACTCTTAGCACTCGGTAATTCCCTTTAAGATGGATCTATGCCGATAACTTCCTCAATGGTTTTGTCTTATACCCTAAAATTAAACACATCAAGAAAATGACTTCTTTGGAAATATAGCTTTCTCAATGGTTTTGTCTCATACCCTGTAATTAAACCCATCATGGAGATGACTTCTTTGGCAATATCGGGTAGAATGTCATACCTATAGGGTGGGGATGCATTATGGACAAGAGATACTATAGCAATGTATCTCTAAATGTTTCCTTTTTTTTGGACTTGGTCTATATATTTATAATGATTCATTTTTATTGACTTAGTTAATAAAGATCGTCCACATATCAGAGTTTAACTCCACATGTCACGAGGTTGTTTTTCTTGAACTTTGACCATCAAACATTCGCTCACATAGTCCCACTTTGAGGATTAATTGCATCGTTGTTCTCCATTTTCTTTTCTTGAACTTTGACCATCAAACATTCGCTCACATAGTCCCACTTTGAGGATTAATTGCATCGTTGTTCTCCATTTTCTTTGTAATCGTCCTTTCCTTGCATCTTCATGATAGGGGATTATATATCTAAATAGGACAGTAGACAGTTGTCGATGTAGTGACAACTTCCAGCATATGCTCCCTCATCACGTTGATCTCTCAAAACAATTCTATGCATTTTGTCAATCGTTTAATTTTTCCACTAAAATTGTCGTACAATATAGTATAATCTCGAAGTTGATTGTGTTTCATAGTATCTAACAACTATTTATTTTTAATTTTCGTTTATCCATGCATGTTTTCCCATGCTTATATAGTAACACAGTGGGCGAGGCTCTCTCTAACACACTCGTTCTTTGAAATTAGTCAGTGATATTGAGATTAAAAAAAGATATCGAACATATATACTAGCAACAACTATATTAATAAGATTAATATGTTTGGAATACTTGCCTACAAGTATATATTTGAAATATAAATAGTTGTTTAATAGTTAATTTAATATAACTACGATTAGAGTTGAAGTTAACCTAACAGTTGTAAAATCATTGAAGTTAAGCTAATAGTTGTATCTAATAGTCAATTTAGAATTTAATATATCAGCGATTGCAATTCAAGTTAAAGTGTTGATTGAAGTTGAACTTAAGAAAAAGTTGTATCATCATTGGAGTTTTAATTACCAAGTTGAAGTTGAAGTTTAATTTTTCCAACTATCACATAGTGTACTTATCACATGTTAACTAAGCTATTTTTTATTTTTTTTGCAATTGTTAATTATGAATTTTGAAAGACACGTAAAATCAATCTCGATGGTACACTTGTATCATTCTCGTCCATATATCAAAAATCATAGATGGTAATCCACCCCAAAATTATAAGATATAAACGCATGTCAGTGTAATTAGCTAGATGCCCAACTGCCAAATAGAATTGTTTATTAGGAGTTCAAACGATTTTATTAGGAGTTCAATCGATTTTATTAGGAGTTCAATTTTTACACGAGTACACATTAGCTAGACTCGTAGATGCCAAATGTACTTAGACTAAGCCTTAAGCGATTAAAGTTGAAGTTAACATATAGTTGTAGAACCATTGGAGTTAAGCTAATATTTGTATCTAATAGTTAAGCTAATAGTTATCCAATATAACCGTGAGTAGAGCTGAATTTAAGCTAATAGTTGTAGAATCATTGGAGTTAAGCTAATAACTTTGTATCTAACAGTTAATTTAAAAGTTAATTACGTCGATAGATGTTTTTATTTGAGATTTGGGGTGGACTACCACTTAAATGTGTTTTTCATCTATGGACAAGGATGAGACAAGATTGATTCTATGAAAGTCGTTCAAAATTCAAAATAACCAATTATAAAAAAATGAATATAAAAAATAACTCATAGCTAGCTGATGAATGGATATTTGGTAGCAACGCATGGATAACTCATAGTCGATGAATGGATAATTGAGAGTTCATGGCATATAACTAGAAGAATGTGAGATAAAAAGAAAAAGAATATAAAAAATAACTGATAGTCAATAAATGAATAATAGGAAGAATGTTGGTGATAACATGTAGCTAGGCATGGATAACTCGTAGTTAAACCTATTTAACTAGAAGAATATGAGGAATAAAAAAAATATTTCCAAAGTGTCTCCCATTCCATAACTATCTCTCAACCATTTTATCCCTATCGACGTGATCCAACCACAAACTATGTGGGTGTGCTAGTTACGTTGACCTAACGTTTTTATTTGAGATTTGGGGTGGACTAAGGCCTATGCTCTTTCATCTACGGACGATGATGAGACAAGTGTACTATCGATATTGATTATATGGCAGTCGTTCATAATTTAAAATAAACAATTATAAAAATAAATAAATAAAAAATATAAAAATAATTGGTAGCTAATTGATGAATGATAACTGGTAGCAATGCATGGATAACTCATAGTTGATGAATGAATAACCAACGGTTCATGACAGATAACTAGACCAATTTGAGATAAAAAGAAAAAGAATATAAAAAATAACTCATAGTTGATAAATGGATAACATGAAGAATGTCGGTGATAACATGTAGCTAGGCATGTATAACTCACAATAGAACTCGTTTAACTAGAAGAATACAAACAATAAAAAATGAAACTGTCCTTCATTCTATAAATATCTCTTAACCATTTGATCCCTATCGATGTGATCCAGCCACAAACTATGTGGGTGTGCTAATATATCAGCAATTGCATTTCAAGTAAAAGTCATGATTGGAGTTGAAGTTAAGCTAATAGTTGTATCATCAATGGAGCTAATCTCGTAGTTGTATAGATGTATCTACTACTCCAACAATTGAAGTTGAAGTTTAATTTTTTCAATTAATAGTTGTATATAATAGTTAATTTAAAAGTTAATATCTCGACAATTACAGTTCAAGTAAAAGTAATGATTGGAGTTTACATTAAGCTAATAGTTGTATCATCAATGGAGTTAAGATTATAGTTGTATCTATTAATTGAATAGTTGTATATAATAATCGAATAGTTGAAGTTGAATTTTAATTTTTCCAACTATCACGAAGTGTACTTATGAGATGTTAACTAATCTATTTTTTTTTGAAATGATTAATTATGAATTTTGGACGAAGCCCATAGGATCAATCCGGACAGTACACTTGTCTCATTATCATGTACACGTGTCTCCAATATGTTCGGAATACGCTGACATGTATATATTTGAATTGTCAATAGTTATCTCATAGTTAATCTAGAATATAACTACGATTAGAGTTGAAGTTAACCTAATAGTTGTAAAATCATTGAATTTAAGCTAATAGTTGTATCTAATAGTCAATTTAGAAGTTATATATCGGTGATTGCAATTCAAGTTAAAGTCGCGATTGAAGTTGAAGTTAAGCTAAAGTTGTATCATCATTGGAGTTAATCTAATAGTTGTACATCATGATTGGAGTTTTAATTACCAAGTTGAAGTTGAAGTTTAATTTTTCCAACTATCACGAGTTGTACTTATCACATTTTTTTGTAAGCAGCAGTAGATATTGAATTTAATAGAGAAAATGTGTACAAAGCATCAAAATCTTGCTACTGGGGCCTTAAACTATGAAGCCACCCGCCCATTATGTCCAAAAAACTAGAGTTGGGGTTTTCTAAAAATAGAAAAGTTTCCCAAAGCTATACACTTCGTTTGACATATTACAAATTAGAAAATGACTGTGCACAGACATGAAAATTACACATTTTAAAAACAAAGAGAAGTAGAAAAATTGAGTCGTAGAGGGAACCAAGGATGGAAGTGGAGCGTCTAGGGTGTAGCATCTCCTGCAAAGAAGTCTAGTGTCTCCTCTAGGATCGGGAAAGGTCCATAATCATCCACTCGATTTAGTCAAGAAGTAGGTTGCATATCCTATATTGGTTGATTAGAAATGACATTGGTTGGAGCCTCGCGGTCACGCTTTACAGGTGTTGTGATTTTGGTGTTCTCTCGATGCTCCTGCATCAGAACATTGGGATTTCCCGTAGCTGTAGAGGTCATACCTCCCTTCCCATGCTTGTCCTTGTCGACATCACCTTCCTCATTGCCTGCATTGTGAAACACATAATAGTTCCACTAGTTGATTTTTTTTCCAGAGTGCTTATTTGTGCATATATCTAGTTGAGGCAGGTGCATATGCTCTATGCCATATCCTTGGAACCATTATATTTGTCTGTCATGCCCTCCATTAACATGGCCAACATGTTTTTAATCATCCAATAGTGATTTATTCATCCACCACTTCTTATGGAGGATAAATGTTCAGAAACCGCCTTAGATTCCCACTCATCAATAATATATCTAACATGCATGGATACATGTGTTACATATCTGTCAGTATCACCAAGGTTTACCTTACGGCGACCACCTCCACGACCTGTACTGCCTCTAAATGGAGTGTCGCGTTTCCTGGGTATTTTCTCCTTCAACTTTGCTAGTAGGCTCACATAGGAATAAACACTAAGCAGAAGCAGGAAGAAAAGCAGGCTGGGAGAATGGAGGTTAGCAAGCCTCAAGGTTTGAAATACCGGCTTCATGTGGCGCTGCGTTAACACACACAAGACTTAACTCGTATGCTCTACGGCCCAGGATGGAATGGACATTCCAACTGCTTGCGAGGTTGGAAAGTAGTTCATCACCCTCAATATTTAATTCAACCATGCTGTTGTTAGCTCTATTTCCCGTGCCGAAGCCACGTGTCCTGAGCGCTAGATAGCCCATGTGAAGCCCTCAGGTGACACACTTGTCTATGCACATAATCTTATGCTAATATTAATATCTCATATAAAGAATATTCTCTATATGATATAATATAATATTCTATGTAAAAAGAAAAATTCATAATCATATTCTTAATATTATTATTATATATAATAATATTATAAACATATTAATATAATTAATTATAAATATTAGATTAATATGCTTAATAATATTATTAATATGGAATATTAATAATAATATATTACATATATTAATAATATTAATATTAA
>LPNX010869720.1:535412-547269 GCA_001517045.1 Pseudotsuga menziesii | reverse complement strand
GTACCCCAGGAAAATGCACTTTCTGCTTCGAGCACCAAGCTTGTTTCTTTTCTCCTTCGGAATCAAGGCATAACAGGTGGAACCAAAAACTCTGAGATGACTGACTGAAGGTAGATGGCCAAACCACATTTCATGTGGAGTCTTGTTATCAAGTGAATTTGATGGACTTCTATTTCTCAAATATGCTGCACATGTTACTGCATCACCCCAAAACATTAGTTTTACATTCTTGAAAAACATCATTGAGTGAACCATATTCATTATGGTTCTATTCATTCTCTCTACTACACCGTTTTGTTGAGGATAGTAGGGAACGGTAGTATGATGTGCAATTCCATGTTGACGAAGATAGGCTTCAAAAGCATTTGAAGTGTATTCTTTTCCATTATCAGTACGAAGTGTACCATTTTTTTATTGTGCTTGTTTTTCAATCAATGCATGAAAGTCTTTGAATGTTTGAAATGCTTCTGATTTTGTCTTTAAACAGTATGTCCAGCACATTCTTGAGTAGTCATCAACAAATGTCATAAAATACTTGTTCCCATTTGCTGAAGGAGTTGGCATTGGGCCACACAAATCAGAATCTACTAACTCTAATTTCCTACTTCCATTGAAATTAGATTCATGGAATGGCAGCTTACTATGTTTCCCTAAAATACATGCATCACATTTATTCTTCTCTTTAGGAATGGTGGGCAAGCCAAATACACCATTCTTTCTCAACAAATGAAGACTGTTATAATTTAGATGACCAAATCTTGCATGCCACAATGAGATAGATGACATATTACCTTCTCCATGCTGAGAGAGGTAGGCATAGTTCTGAAATCTTGCGGATGAACAATTGAGCTTCAGCAGCTTTCCATCTTCGTATCCAGTCATGATGACTTGGTTGTCAGAGGACTTTCTTATTTCAACGATTCCATAAAACATGTGGATGGAATGGCCTTGCTGTCGAATCTCCACCAAGGACAGCAGGCTTCTCTGCAACTCTGGAAGATAGAGAATGTTCTTCAACAAGAAATGAGGGAATCCAGGCATCTTCAGTCGAATGGTGCCCATTCCTTTTGGTTTAATACTTGACTTATCTGCAAAGTAAACTATGCCATCTATTGTTTCATTCAGTTCTTCAAAACAGTCTTTTCTAAATGTCATGTGTGATTTTGCACCAGTATCAAGCAGCCAACAATCTTTGTAAGATGAAAGAGAAGACATTTCATTAAATCCAAGATTACAATGTGCAACAATACAAGAATCAGAAGATTTACTAGCATCTTGGTCATCTTTCTTCTGGTTATGCTTGTCTTTGATGGAGTCCCATGAAGCCCAACATTGATCTGATGTGTGCCCAGTCTTTCCACAACGCTTGCACTTTGATCTTTTTCTGGAGTTGTTTCTGCCCCCTCTGCCTCTCTTGCTGCAATCTCCCTTGGAGGGATCTTTGGATTGGTCTTTGCCAGCTAAGGCAGCACCAATACTAGATGCCAAAGAGTGCATCTTTACAACTGTTAGTGTAATTTACAATAATGAACTTGATATGACAAAGAGAAATAGAAAAAAATAATAACCTTGCAGGTCTACAGTCTCTGCCAAGGTGAATACAATGCAAGCTTCAGGTGAGCATACACAAGCTTCTTCAATATACAAAATATATCAGTCATTATGCAATATATCAGTCTCAGTATCACAATGCAATATATCAGTCTCAGTATTCAGAATTTACACAGGATCTCTTGATTTCGTAGGCAACTCCACAGGTTCAGCAGCATTTCAGAAAGTTGACATCAGCATGTATACACTAGCAATCACATATATCTTCCACGCAGTATCAAGTAGCAACCAAGAGCTCATTAAATACACAACAAAGTGTACAAGTAAAACGCAGCAGTCATAGCTCATTTTCCAAGTTCAGGTTTCAAGGTTCATTCATATAGATATAGGTTTTATCTCACAGCTCCAATACATCACTCACGGGCCTCTTTAATAAGCAGCATATATACAGCTCATACAACAGACTCGAGCCTTGCTTGGTTTTAAAAAGTATTCATGACTCCATTCCTAGCACACTTTCTATGATATGATGAACTCAAAACCTAACCAAATAGGTGTTCAGACTGCACGACTACCCAATAGTAATGCAACTACTCATAGACATTGTCTGAGCTTCATTAAACATGCTGGAGCTCAACAATAGCATTCATAACAAAGATGGCGTATTCAAGCAACAACACCTAACGCAAAGGTTACCAAATATGCTTCATTCTTTTAAAAAACTTTCAAACAAAGCCCTTGCACCTCAAATAGTTGATCTTTCTAACAGTAACGCAAATGGTTACATCAAATCTATGTATTAACAAGGTAACCAACCAGAATACCTAGAATACCAACAACCAAACAAAACAGGATGGCAAAGCGAGGCTTGGTGTTTTCAGTTCCATGGCGCATTGATTCCAATCCCTGACGTAGTTGTTGAGTTTGTTGCACAACTGTGTCCCTTTCATCTCCACGCTCCATGCATTCACGCAGAAACCTTCAACGCCTTCAGGCAGAAGCAATAGGCCTCAATTCTTCAACGCAGCATTATTCTTCAACGCAGTCTTCACGGTGATGTTCACACAGCAGCAGGATATCACGGTCCTTGTATGAAGTCGCAGCACTACATGATTTCTCCAGCGCACAGTTCTGAAAAAATTAGGGTTGCAGTTTCCAACGATCAGTCTTCACACAGTCAGCATTCTCTTCACAAGGTGTGGTCAAGCACGCAGTAGCTCATTGAGAGATGGTACATGGAGAGAAGCGATGAGAGATCAAGCTATAAGGTCGCAGTAGCAGCTCAAAATAAAATGATATTAAGCACACTCTATTCTTTGAGTGGTCTTGCAGTGATGCCAACTTCCTCAACATAGAGTGTCACCATAGCTCAACGCTGCGTGTCACCCAACAGATACACGCATGTCCTTGGAGAATTCACCAACGATATACACCAACAAACTAGGGTTTCATTAATCCACGAGGGAGCTCAATAGAGTCACCATATTTTCCATTCAACCATGGACTAGATTTAAACAGAAATTAGGGTTTCACAATAGATAGAAACGCATATGGAATGAATCTCAGGTGAATGGCAGAGAATGCAGAGAACAGATGCTTCACGGAGTCTTCAATTCTACAGCACTATGAGTTCTCAATACAAGAGACTATTTAAACAAAGAGGTCGCTTTTCTCATACAATATGAGAAATTTTCAAGAGAAAACACACAGCTTCTGCACTGAACGGCTTACCAATTAAACTCCACCAATTAGTTGATATCACAGCTCGCAGTTTAAACTTGGATGTCGCAGCAAAGACATTGCAAGGAACATCAAGGGAATAATCAACAGGCAGGCCACTCATAGGAATTATCACATCACGCAGAGGATGGATGGGGCTGAGCGGAGCGTTAGAACAGCCAGCGCATGCACCAATGCATGCAATCTGCAGACTGAGGAAATGGCAGATGAATGAGTAGACTGGCAACAGGCAGGAGTTATGGCAGGCAGGCAGCCAAGCTCTAATACCACTTGTTGTTAATAACTCCCGATTCATCCTATTCCATTGACATATCAGATATTTATACATTTAATGAGGCGGTTGAGTACCAGCCTTTTCACCTTCCTATCTAGCTATTCATATTCCTATAATTTATTTATTTACAATATATAATCCCCGACGGATTATATTCTAACAATTATAAAAATAGCAGTTATAAAAAAGGGTCATAACTTGGTCAATTTTTACCGGAATTTTTATTGTAACCTGTTTATGGAATTGGAAATGTCATTATGGGTCTACTTTCGCGACCAAAATAGAAAACTGGGTATTTTTGGGCTCTCTTTCGGTAATAAAAATGACAGTTATACAAAACGACCATAACTTGGTCATTTTTTACCATATTTTTAATTATAGCCTATTTTTGGATTGGAACAACCATTCTGGATGCACCCACATGATCAAAACATAAAACTGGGCATTTTTGGGCTTCCTTTCGGTAATAAAAATGGTTGTTATAAAAAAGGGCCTTAACTTGGTCATTTCTATCTAGATTTTTTATTATAACCTATTTTTGGAATCGGAATAGCCATTCTAGATCCACCTACATGACCAGAACAGAAGACTGGGCTTTTCTGGGCACATTTTTGTTTTTCACAGGGTTGTAAGTGAAAGTTTCTCCTCTTTTCTTTACTGTGTTTCTAACTGTGCTTTTGCAAATTCAGATCAGTAAAGTGTAACTGTTTTCAAGTTCTTCACTATTTTTATGTTATTTTTCAGTATTATGGTTTCTTATTTCTTGACAAAATTTCACTCATTATGACTTTTGAAGTAGCTTTTGTTCCTAAAATTAGTTGGTTCTAACTATCTTCCCTGGAAGAGCAAGATGATTGATGTTCTCAGGAGTAAGAATATTTGGAGGCTAGTTAAAGGTGAACATAAGACACCTACTGCTACTGATGATTTGGCTATATGGGAATCTAAAAGTGATCAAGCAAGGGAGCTCATTGGTCAAATTGTTGCAGATAGTCTTCAGGTAAGTACTGAGGCAGAAGGCAGCCCGGTTCAGGTATGGAAAATTATTTCCTCTTTATTTGATAAATCTGATGATGTTTCTGCATATTATCTTGAAAAGAAGATCTTTGACCTCGAACCTATCGACTTTGAAAGAGTTGAGTTATATCTTACTGAATTGTCAAATAAGAAATTAAATAGTTGTGGTAAAGATTACAAGAAAACCGACACTGCTCTTATTATTCTTGTAGAATGTAAAATGCCATCTTGTTTTGATATGTTCACCCAAACTAGGAATAGAGCTCTAGAATTGTCTCAAAGTACTACGAAGCAATTTTTTGATGATTTTTGTAAAATATTGATCAATGAGTAAGAAAGGTTAATTATTTCAGAACAACTCACACCTAATAAAGCTTTAACTGCACTTAATAAGAATCATAAGAAAAGTTTCAATAATGCTAAAGCTTATAATCTTTCTAATACTAATTCTACACATGCTTGTCATGCTTCTAATGAAAATAGTAAACAGAAGAAAGTGTATGATCCTTGTAAACATTGTGGTAAAACGAACCATCCTGAAAAGAATTGTTTTAAAGCAAAATGTTTAATGGCTAAAGCTAAAAAGAAAAACTCTAATGACTCTCAAGTAGCTTTATGTGCATCTGTTGTTTTTCCTAATAATTCTTCTTCTAACGTGGAATGGATAATGGATTCTGGTGCATCTAAACATATGACTGGTGATTCTTCTTTATTTACTTCCTATGACAATCGTAAACACATCTCAAAAAGTTTCTATAGGTGATGGTAAACAACTTTCTGTAATTGGTTCCGGTAATGTTAATGTTACTAATGGTCAATTGGAATATTTTTTTCATGTTGAACACATGCCTATTAACTTACTTTCTATTTATCATGCTTATCAAAAAGGGTTTAAATTTGAAGCATGGCCTGACAAATATGTTCTTAAAGATATGAATCAAAATTTCAAAGTGGTTTCTTCTGGTCTTGTTGATCATACTATTGGTCTATATAAATCTATTGCTTTTAACTCAATTAAAATACAACCTTTTTATTCCTATGTTGCCCATGCCGATGAACAAAGTAAATTATGGCATGAAATATTAGGTCATTTGAATTATGGTAAAATGCAATTATTAACTAAAATGGTACATGGCTTGCCTCATATTTCTTCTACTAATGGTGTTTGTGAATGTTGTGTTCTTGGTAAACATCATAGAGAAATGTTTGAGAAAGGTAAAGCTTGGCGTGCTAAAGAACCTTTGCAATTAATTCATAGTGACATTTGTGGTCTTGTTGAAGTTCCCTTTTTATCTCGTACAGTCTATTTTCTTACTTTTATTGATAACTTTAGTCGAAAATCATGGGTTTATTTCTTGAAAAATAAAAGTGAAGTTTTTCAATATTTCAAAATTTTAAATCTTTGATTGAAAATGAGTCTGATAAGAAGATTAAGACTTTAAGATCAAATAATGCGGGGGGGGGGAGATTTGTCAAGAATGAATTTGAAGCATTTTTATACAAACATGGTATTCAACACCAAAAGATTGTAGCTTACACACCTCAACAAAATGGTGTTGCTGAAAGGACAAACAGAACTTTAGTTGAAATGGATACATTAGAGGAAATTTGGGGTCTAAAATGCGCCTTATAAGAAAACGTGCCAAAATAAGTTTTTGTGAGTTGGAATTCAAGAACCAATAGAATTTCAATAAAATAAGTCAACCATAATGGTTGAATTGACATATTTGTCATTAAAAAAACTACTTTTTTTGTTCGTATTTTCGACATATCTCATTGTGTTTTTACTCAAATTTCGATCGGGAGAGCTCGTTGGATGCGAAATACATCATCATCACGTTTTTTTCAGGTATTTCTTGTTTTTGGGGTAGCGGGGTCCGTCAAAAGTATGCAGTGTGGGTACTCGTTGGATGCAGAATCAAATTTCGCATCCAACGAGCTCTCATGATCAAAATTTGAGTAAAAACACGGAGATATGTCAAAAATACAAACACAAAAAGTAGTTTCTTTCTTTCTTCCTCCAAAATTAATCACTATTATTTTATTATTTTAACTATTATTTTATTATTTTAACTATTATTTTATTATTTTCCTTAGGAGGCCCATTTTAGACCCCAAAATTGCTCTAATGGATGTATGCTTTATTCTAAAGGATTACATAAAAAAAATTGGGCTGAAGCTGTAAGTTGTGCAAACTTTATTTTAAATTGAGTTCCTACAAAAGCCGTTAAGCATGTTACCCCCAAGGAAAAATGGAGCGGTTGAAAACCTTATATTAGTAACTTTAAGGTGTTTTGTTGTGAATGTTGGGCTCAAATTATTGACGATAAACGGAAAAAGTTAGATCCCAATTCTCACAAATGTCTATACATTGGTTATTATGAGGATTCTAAGGCTTACATGTTATTTCATACCTCTACCTAGAGTGTTATCATCCGAAGGGATGTTCACTTTGCTGAAGTATATTCACCACCTGAGTCTGTCAAACATCATGTTACACTGAATATCCCATTGTCTCCTGTTACTCCTATCTCAATTTCGTCTTCCGTTTCTGTGCCTATTACTCCTATCTTATGTAAAATAGTAATACATTTAACCCATAGTTATATGGTGTTGTATTTACTTGTGTAGAGTATTTGTCCATGGTATTGTATTAAGAGATGTTATTTGGGAGGATTATATTATCCCACATGCAATATGTGAGAGTAATTCCTCCTCATCTCTTAGTATATAATAGGGTCAAGTGAGTCTCTACATATCATGCATTCTTGATGTAGTAGTGGTACTATTGTGACCCTGTTGTACATCATCTATATTCTTTGGGGTATTTGTGCTTTGCTCTCTTGTAAGATTGGAAAAGACATTCTAGAGATAATAGAATATTGCCTTCCCATGGATGTAACTCATCAGGGTGAACCACGTATATCGATGTTCTCTTGTCCTTTCCTTTTCATATTCTTATCTTTTATGATATGTTGTTGATTGCTTAGATAGTTTAACTAGTTTAGCTTGACTCTACTATTCTAACAAGGTAACTTGGTCAGTTTTTACATTTTTATTCCTATGTTTCCCACGCTGATGAACAAAGTAAATTATGGCATGAAAGATTAGGTCATTTGAATTATGGTAAAATGTAATTGTTAACAAAAATGGTACATGGCTTCTTAGTTTTTCAAAATTAAGCTAGCATTATGTTAGGATCTTTACTGAGAGAATAACAAGCAAAACAATCAAAACACAAGAGACAATGAACACAGTGTTTTCCTTGGGGAAACCATAAAGCAGAAAACCCCACAACTTCCTCAGAGATAGAATTAGCACCAAAACAGTAAAAGCCCCAAAAATAGTAAGTGATCTCCCAATAGCAGTAATCTTCTTCTTGACTAGCCCTAGTAACTTCTCCTTCCTCAACTATGAGCTGCACTTGAGTGTGGATGAGTTGTGTGATAAATAGAGACTCCAATTCTCTATTTATACTAATCCTGAAATGACTAAAACCCTACTAGGGCCAACCTCTACTAGGAGAGTCTAATAACCCTAGTGCCCTGAAACTGTGAGGACTTTAACCCTTAGACAATTGGAGGGTTGCCCACTATGACTTGACATGACTTGTTTACATAATTGATCCTCCTGATCGAAACATCGAGACATGACAATATGACTCAATTACATTATAGATACATCCCGGAATAAACATCGGGTTACAATACATAAGATACATAGATGAATACATTCCAAAGTTACAAATACATCAACACTCCCTCTTAACTAGGAAGGTATTCTTTCGACACAATTTTTAGCACTGGTCTTCTTCTCTGTATCAACTAGATCATCTCATCATCTGCATCTCTGGTCTTCTTGAGTCTTCAAGTCATCTTCTTCTTCAAGTCATCGGATCTAGATCATCTCTCTATCTGGATCATCATAGGACATCATCACTCGATCTGGATCATCATGAGGCATCATCACTAGGTCTGGATCATCACTTGATCTAGATCATCACTAGCTGTCATCACTGGATCTCAATCATCACTCGATCCGGATCATCATTGTTGGATCATCATCACTAGATCTCGATTATCACTCGATCTGGATCATCCCTGGTGCTATCTCATGATTCTTCTCATCATAGGAAGTTCTACAGAGCCAGCCCTTTTTCATGCTGGTTGTAGGCCTAGCCTCCATGTAGGTCTTATTTAGCACTTATATCTGACCTGCTCGTCAGAAGGGCCCAGCACTCACATTCACCAGCATGATAGGACACAACTACTATCATCTATGAAAGGGCTTCAGCACTTACATATGACCTACTCATCAGAAGGGCATAGTACTCACATCCATCTGGGCTGGAACACATCCTACTCACAATGATGGAAGAGTCTTGCACTTCCATCCAGGCCGGAACCACATCCTGCTCACAATGATGAAGGAACTCTGTTCTTTCACCCAGGCCGAAACCACATCCTGTTCACAATGATGGAATATTTCCTCACTTTCATCCAGGCCGGAACCACATCCTGCTCACAATGATGGAAGAAATTTGTTCTTCCACCCAGGCCAGAACCACATCCTACTCACAATGTTGAAAGACTCTCATCCAAGCGGGAACACATATTGCTCACAATGATGAAAGATTTCTGCACTTACATCCATCTAGGCGGGAACACATCCTACTCACAATGATGGAAGTCCTTGCACTCACATATTATCTTGTAGGAATCAATCCTACAATCATATCAGATTGGCCCCCAGTCCTCCTTGACTAAGCTACCTGGTAACTGACCAGGTGCCTCCATTCTCCTAGAGAATGGCAGTTTCCCTTACATCCAACCTGCTCGTCGGAATGGCCAACACTCACATCTGACATGGAAGGAACTTAATCCCTTAGCCATGATAGAATGGTTCATCCCTTACATCTGATTAAGTGGAAACACATCCCTCTATCACATCAGAATGGCTACTCAGTCTTAGACTGAGTGTTCCCTGTACCTCACCAGGTAGCTCCATTCAAAGAATGGCAATTGCTCTTACATCTGTCCTACTCAATAGAATGGCCAGCACTCATATCTGACATGGAAGGAAGAAATCCTCTCACCATGACAGAATGGCTCAGCCCTTACATCTGACCATGGAAGGAACCAATCCTCTCACCATGTCAGAATGGCTATGGGACTCATCATTTTCCCTTGGAGGAAACATCAATTTGGATAACACCAAGCTTCTCCCTGAAGTACTCAAACTTCACTCTGGCTAATGGCTTCATCAACACATCAGCTACTTGTTCCTCTATCGCAACATACTGGAGCTTCATTGCTCCCTTCTGCACCATATCCCTAATATAGTGATACTTGATCTCGATATGCTTTGACTTGTCATGGAACAATGGATTTTCTAACAACTTCATGCAACTCTGGTTGTCACAATGTATACAAGTAGCATCCAACTGGAGATCAAATATATCAGACAGTAGCTTCCACAACAATACTGCCTCACAACTAGCTGAACAAGCTGCGACATACTCTGCTTCAACTATACTTAGTGCCACACGGGATTGCTTTCTGCTAAACCAAGAGATCACACCTGACCCCATACTGAAACAACAACCTGAAGTGCTTTTCCTATCAATGGCACTACCTGCCCAATATGAATCAACATAACCCTCCAGGTTAATCTTTTGATTTGCATCGTACTTGAGTCCATAATCAACTGTACCCTTCAGGTACCTCAGAATATGCTTTGCAGCAGTCAAGTGAACACTCCTTGGATCTATCAAGAATTGGCTCAAGGTGTTCACAACAAAGCAAATGTCTAGTCTCATGTTCGTCAGGTACATCAATGACCCAATCATCTAACGATACATCATAGCATCAAATGACTTTGATGAAGCATCACTCAATAAATTCAAGTTCGATGCCATAGGTGTGGCCATAGCCTTGCAGTCCATCATCCCAAACCTCTTCAGGATCTCTACTGCATACTTCCCTTGTCCAAGGAAGATTCCATTTGCACTCTGCCACACCTCCATACCTAGAAAGTAATGCATCATCCCCAAGTCCTTCATTTCAAACTCAGCAGCAAGCTTTCTCTTCGTATCAGCAATCAACCCATATGTACCCATCACAAATAGATCATCTACATATAGTAGTAGCATCACTGGGTTGCCATCTTCAACCTTGTAGTAAAGGTTGGAATCTGCTTTACTTTTGGTAAAGCCCAAAATGGATAGAAAGCTGTCAATTCTGCCATACCAGGTCCTGGGTGCCTGTTTCAAACCATACAGTATTTTCTTCAATCTACACACATGAGACTCCCTGTCATGTGTCTCAAAACTGAGTGGTTGTTCTACATACACTTCCTCTTCTATTACACCATTCAAGAAAGCAATCTTGACATCCATCTGGTGTATCTTCCATTTCATCACTGCAGCCAAAGAAAGTACTAATCTAATGGAAGTGTATCTCACTACAGGTGCAAAGTTTTCTTCATAGTCTATTACTTCTTTCTGAGAGAAACCCCGAGCTAGAAATCTTGCCTTATATTTTTCAATGCTACCGTCTGCATCATGCTTGATCTTGTAGATCCATTTGGAAGTTATAACTGACTTCCCATTTGGTCTTGGGACAACATCCCAAACATCATTCTTCATGATCGATTGATATTCTTCGATCATAGGATCCTTCCATTCTTTCTGTTCAACCACTTCTTCATAACTGGAAGGTTCTTTATCAATGAAATCACATAGTAAGGCTGATAGGTATAACTCCCGGTTCAATATTATTCCCTTGCTAATGCATATATTTATACAATTCATATGACGGTTGTGTTTCACCTTCCGCCCAGCCTTTTCGGCTTCCTACATAACTATTCAGATTTCTTTCTTTATTTACAAAATATAATCCTGACGGATTATATTCCAACAATCCCCCTCTTAATTAGAAGGGGTGTTTGTAAGTCCGAGCATGTTTCTAAATCTTTCAAACTTTTCTCGTCCAAGCGCTTTGGTGAAGATGTCTGCAATTTGATCATTTGTGGAACAATGTCGCAGATGGACTATCTTGGCCTCTACATGATGTAGAATCAAATGATACTTTGTGTTGATGTGTTTGGTTCGATCATGGAATCTAGGATTCTTAGCTAGCTTGATTGCAGAAGTATTGTCAATCAATAATGGAGTGGAGTTCTCTTGTTTTTCTTGTAAATCTTCAAGTATCTTCCTGAGCAATACTATTTCTTTCATTGCTTCAGCTGCAGCCACATATTCTACTTCTATTGTTG
>LPNX010869720.1:266642-535105 GCA_001517045.1 Pseudotsuga menziesii | reverse complement strand
AACAAAGCCTTCTGGCTGGGACATGAAGACATTCTCTTTCAAGTCTCCATTCAAGAAAGCAGTCTTCACATCCATCTGATGAACTTTCCACCCTTTCTGAGCAACAAAAGAGAGTAAGGTACGGATGGTAGCCCATTTTGCTGTAGGAGAGAACGTTTCTTCATAGTCAATTTCTTCCTTCTGTGCATAGCCTTTTGCTACAAGCCTCGCTTTGTGCTTGTCAAGTGAGCCATCTGATTTGTATTTGTTCTTATACACCCACTTGCAGCCAATTGGTTTGGTTCCAACTGAAGGGTCAACCAGCTTCCAAGTTCCATTCTTCATGAGTGCATCATACTCATTCTGCATAGCTTCTTTCCACTCAACCCGAGTAGAAGCTTATTCAAAGGAAGTTGGCTCAAAGTTAGCAGATAAATTAAATTCACAATCAAATGATACATCCATGTCATCACCTGAATTATATGCTTCTCCTCCATCTTCATGTCTTTTCAAACTTCTCGTTCCCGTCTTTCCAACTTAATTTGGATGGACACTTTCAAATGTCTTTGTGGCAATTTAGGAATCTTCCGTGATGGTCCTGGTTGATCAGCTTCATCATTGATTGAGAGTCTTCCAATTCTCTCAATCAAATTATCCAGTTGAACCTCTTGTTCAGGTGAAGTAGCAGGAACTTCTTCATGCGGGGGAGTTGGTGCTTCATATGGAAATTCCAAAGGTTGATCCAGAATAGGAATCCCCCCTTCAAGGTTTGGAATTTCATATTCATTTTCAGAATATGTCTTTGGATGAGGATATTTTTCCAAATGATCAAGCTGTCTCTCAATGGACTGGTCATTTTTATTAGTTTTAAGAAAAATGACATCTCTGGAAATAAGAAATTTCTTGTTTACCTCATCATACAGACGGTATGCCTTGGAGTATTCTTCGTACCCCAGGAAAATGCATTTTCTGCTTCGAGCACCAAGCTTGTTTCTTTGCTCCTTTGGAATCAAGGCATAATAGGTGGAACCAAAAACTCTGAGATGCCTGACTGAAGGGAGATGGCCAAACCACATTTCATGTGGAGTCTTGTTATCAAGATCATTTGAGGGACTTCTGTTTCTCAAATAGGCTGCACATTTTACTGCATCACCCCAAAACATTAGTTTTACATTCTCAAAAAACATCATTGAGCAAAACATATTCATTATGGTTCTGTTCGTTCTTTCTGCTACACCGTTTTGTTGAGGATTGTAGGGAACTGTAGTCTGATGTGCATTTCCATGTTGGGGAAGATAATCTTCAAAAGCATTTGAAGTGTATTCTTTCCCATTATCAGTACGAAGTGTACCAATTTTTTATTGTGCTTGTTTTTCTATCAATGCATGAAAGTCTTTGAATGTTTGAAATGCTTCTGATTTTGTCTTTAAATAGTAAATCCAGCACATTCTTGAGTAGTCATCAACAAATGTCATAAAATACTTATTCCCATTTGCAGAAGGAGTTGGCATTGGGCCACATAAATCAGAATGCACTAATTCTAATTTCCTACTTGCTCTGAAATTAGATTCATGGAATGGCAGCTTACTACGTTCCCCTAATATACATGCATCACATTTGTTCTTCTCTTTGGGAATGGTGGGAAAACCAAATACACCATTCTTTCTCAACAAACGAAGACTGTTATAATTTAGATGACCAAACATTGCATGCCACAATGAACTAGATGACAAATTACCTTCTCCATGCTGAGGGAGGTAGGCATAGTTCTGAACTCTTGCATATGAACCCTTTAGCTTCAATGGCTTCCCATCTTCGTATCCAGTCATGATGACTTGGTTGTCAGAGGACTTTCTTATTTCTACGATTCCATCAAACATGTGGATGGAATGGCCTCACTTTCGAATCTCCACCAAGGACAGCAGGCTTCTCTGCAACTCTCGAAGATAAAGAACATTCTTCAACAAGAAATCAGGGAATCCAGGCATCTTCAGTCGAATGGTGCCCATTCCCTTTGGTTTAAGACTTGACTTATCTACAAAGTACACTATGCCATTTATTGTTTCATTAAGTTCTTCAAAACAGTCTTTTCTAAAGGTCATGTGTGATGTTGCACCAGTATCAAGCAGCCAACAATATTTGTAAGATGAAAGTGAATTCATTTCATTAATTCCAAGATTACAATGTGCAACAATACAATGAGCAGAATCAGAAGATTTACTAGCATCTTGGTTTTTATTGTCATCTTTCTTCTGGTTATGTCTGTCTTTGATGGAGTCCCACGAAGCCCAACACTGATATGATGTGTGTCGAGTCTTTCCACAACGCTTGCATTGCAGATCTGATCTTTTGCTGGAGTTGTTTTTGCCTCCTATACCTCTGAAATTTCTTCTTCCTCGTCCTCTCTTGCTGCAATCTCCCTTGGGAGGGTCTTTCCAGAGAGAGTGGCATCACCAAAAATAGATGCAAAAGAGTGCATCTTCTGTGATGAATCTGCAACTAAAACAAAAAGAAGAAAGAGTAAAAGTGCAGGTCTAATTCTCTGCCACCTTCCTCAAGCTTTACAACAATGCCAATGATAATAAGTCTTCAAAGCGGTCACAGCAAACTGCAACAATCTTCTCCTATACTGGTCACAGTTTCGATCCTATGAGTGGACTCAAAATGCAGCTACTTTACAATCAAATTATGCAGTTTATTATTGTTTATTCTAGAGTGATATTACATATGAACTACATTTTAATTACATCAATAACTTGCAGCATAAGTCACAGCACTCTACAGAGAAGAAATAACTCTGATGGAACAAAAGTTTACAGCAATTCTTCAGTCTCCAATACTTCAGTCTTCAACGCAGCCACACCAACGCTTCAGCTTCTATTCTTCAACGGGACAGTCTTCTCAGCTCTCTGGTTCACGCTCCAGTTTTTTTCAATGTTCCAGCAGTATGCAGCTAGCTCCAATACGCAGATTCAAACTCACATCCCAATACGCAGCACACATATAAAAAATATACTTAGAGTTTCCAATTAAACTCACAGCTCAAATATGCAGCATAAATACTCACAGCTCCAATACATCAATCACATCATACATTATTTCTCCAATGCATCAAATATCAGTGATAATCTCATCAAATTCATAGAGGCAAACGCTGCAATGAGCGTTTATAGAGGCAAAGGATGCAGACAGGACTGATAAGAAGCGTAGAGCTTGCACGTTTTCCTTCTTATCGTCTCACGGTTTCTGATTCAACAAAACCAACTACCAGAACACGACATGAAGATGACATTCAATTCCATTTCATTGCAATTTACTGGAGACAGCGATCGCCAATGTTTTACAAAAATAATTGTAAAATGCATTGGGGTTTGTGCACTTCACCGAAAAAACTAGGGTTTTTGCATTTTCACCAAGCAATATAACAAATTACCTCTATGCACTGAGTCTTCACAACGCCTTCATACTTTAAGATAATTGCAAGAGAAATACTATTCCACAACGCCTTCATACTTTAAGACTGCTTTCAAAGGAATTACATCAACGCTTTCAAAGGAATTACATCAACGTATTCAAAGGAATGCCTTCACGCAGCACTAAAAGAGTGCCTTCAACGTAGCATATAAATTTCATCAACACAGTCAAGAATTTTGGGATAGGCGTGAATCTTCAGCCAACAATATTCAATCACCGGTCTTCAAATACAACTTCACACGGAGGGTTTGAGTCTCCACCACGTTCTCTTTCATTTTAGCTCTCGTTCAGACCACAGGTTCGCAACTTTCAATCTCTTTACAATGCAGTCTTCACAATATTCGTAGCAAGCTGCTTCCTTGGGGTTTTTCCTCCAGTCGACTTACGTGCTGTCTGCTTAGTACGAGCCATGTCTCAAAAAGATTAACAACCAAAGAGAAATCTATGCAGAAAATTCACGCGCCAAAATTATATTCCAGCAAAGATAGAAACTCTGAGATAACAAGAAACCACAAGCACAAATAATAAATGGCAGTCTTCAACACATAATATCACGAGGAGTTCACCCATAGAATTTCGCTCACACTCAGAATGTGCAGCCCTCAATGCACACAATATTATTATGGTATCAAATATGGAACTCGCAGGCTCTTTACATATATCAGAATGAGATCATTTTAAAATGGAAAAAAATGAAGAAGCTATGCAGAATTAGGGTTAGGGTTAGGTATTATGCAATCCACAACGGTTACATCTGATATGGCAAGAAATCGTTCTACCTCCACATAAGGAGAACGCCCACACACCACAAGCGAGCACAGCTCTCAATGCACAGTGCAGGCTTGGACTAGTAACGCACACAATGAAGTATGCAGGCTGGTAGGAGAAACTGAGTGAGCAGAGTCTGGCAGCCAGGAGGGCGCAGACTATGCACGGCGTAGAATGGCAGAATGGAGGTCTGGCAGGTAGGAGTTATGGCAGGAACTTGGCTCTGATACCACTGATAGGTATAACTCCCGATTCAATATTATTCCCTTGCTAATTCATATATTTATACAATTCATATGACGGTTGTGTTTCACCTTCCACCCAGCCTTTTCGGCTTCCTACATAACTATTCAGATTTCTTTCTTTATTTACAAAATATAATCCTGACGGATTATATTCCAACAAAGGCTACATACTGTAGAAGGAGCAAGTCTACATAAGTCGACTTGAACGAAGACCGACTTAGTCGATCAGCCTACTAAGTCGATCAGCCGACTAAGTCGGTCGGTCGACTAACTAGAAAGATTAAGTCAGCTAACTAACAGTCGTGTCGGTTCACCGAACCAACAGGTAGTTATTTTGTAACTGTTTGTAAATTGTATATATTAGGCTATTGAGCCAAACAAGAACTCAGTTCAGTTCTGTTCTTTGTATGAACTCACTATAATAATATATTCTGTTTCATCCTATCTGTTCTTGTCTCTTGTCTCTGTTTATATTTATGTATGTTTTAGTATGTATTATTGGTAACCTTATGTGATCTGTGAGATTACAACATTGGTTTCGTTGCCGGTAGTACATGTCTAGAATATATGCTCACATATGATACTAGAGCAGGAGATCAAGGACTGGTGGGAGCGTAAAATTGCCAATTATTTGCAAAATTATGCACATAGGAACAGATTAACAGTCACTAAAGCCAAAGCAATATTGTTCACCGAGACACATGAAAATTTCGTCGAATCCGTGCCACAACTACTGAAGCAACTTCTGGATGAAAAAGACCGACGCAACTAAAGAAGAACAATTGCTGGAGAAGCTGATTCGAGGGGGCTGAACAAATCTGTCGGAGCGGTGTGAGAAAATCGCCGACGACTTCTATGAGGAGCAGGCAATCGAAGACAGAACCTCAATGGAAACTGTTAAAGCTAAATTCTACATAGATTCCACCGACCAATTTTTGTGCTCCCTACCGACCCTGCTGTTCAAGTTCTTGATAAAGAAAGGAGCAGGCCACATCGTCGAACCTCGACCACCACTGTGCGAACAGCCACTGAACACCAACTGGGCGGAGAAACAGAGGAAGTGGGAGAAATTCATTGCTGAAAAAGAGTAGGAATACTTCCTGAGCAAATAGACAGAACTATCCGAGCTTTCTAAAAAGCGTCGGGTAGGCTATGGGGGGGTAGCTGGTCGTGTGTCGAAGATAGAGCATAGTGGATCCTAGTCGACCAGATTCCAGTATTAGTCACCAGTAATGAAAATTCGATCGAAGGGGACCCGAAGGAATAGTATTGTATGAAAGTATGTCAGACATTAAGAAAATTGAAAGGGATGAAAGACAGCAGAGAAGGGAATCCATACGTGAAATAGCCGCAGGGATGAATCAAGGACAAAACCCTAGGGGGACCGACCGTGATGAGATTCCGCTAGAGTCAGGTCATGATCGACACGGAGAGGGTGTAGACGAAGAGGCGGCCCCTAAGGATGAAGAAATGTGGATAGAGCAGCCAGAAGCTCTCCAAATAACGGTTCCCGACGAAGGAGTAACCCTTTCCCCAGCAAATCCGTGTACCAGAATACAGACTATTGTTGAAAATGACCTCCGACTGCGAGCTGGTGACATCACTATCTGGAGCCGACTAGGTGATGAACCATAACCGAGACGACATCTTGTCATACATCGACCGGTCGAAGGGAACTGGGTGACCTTTCAAACGGCACCCTCCTTTCGAAGTATCCACTTGCTCTTACCGACACATGAAGGAGCACCCCCCCGCCACATACAGCTCTAGAAGAAATCAAAGAATCAGACCTGCGCACACAAAGTTGCATTGGACCATCGACCATACAAATCCACAACAACCCAGTGTTCGTCGAAGAAGTATCGACCACTGACGGGAGCACAAGTTCCGTCGACCAAAATTACGTAGGAACGCCTACATCAACAACCCCACCTTCACCACCACCCACACCTCCAACCCCGCCAACTTCTGAGAGCAGTGATAGTGATTCAGACATGGGTCACGGATCAGCTCACATTCCTCTCTACGAGGGGGATGAAGACCCCAGACAACATTGGTTCGTCTGCGAGTCAACCTGGGAAGCAAACCAGGTGACGGATGAAGAACGACAAATGGATCAGTTCGCAGGGGCCTTACGGAAATGAGCCTTGACATGGTTCATGACATTCTCAGAAAGGACACCCAAAGCAACGAAAGCCAAGATAAAGGTGCAGTTCTTATCCTTTTTCAAAACCCTAGACGCCAAACACCTGGCAGCCAAAAAGCTTAAAACAACACAACAAAAGCCAGGGGAGACAGTCCGCGACTATGACAAACACTGGAAGGATCTATTAAGTCAATTAGATTATGTTATTGATGAGAAAATACAAATTCAATGGTTCCTTGCAGGATTCTCACAGAAAGTACGACGACATATCAGTCTGGAAACGTTCAAGACATATGAGGATGCCCTAACTAAAGCTCTGCAGGTCGAGATGGACGAAGATACCTGCATATCCGACAGACCACAGATTAGAGGAACGGCTAGAAAATGTGCAGAAGTCTTTGAAAGAACTGACCCTCAAGAATCAAGAAATCTGGTGCACTAAATGCTTGACGACCGGGCACTCAAAAGATAACTGTTGATGAGACTATAGTCGACAGGACGTCTGCTTTGTGCAAACAAAATCATTTTGCGACATTTTCCAGGAACACGGAGATCATTCTATGAGAGATTGTCCATATAACATGAAGAATGGAAAGGCTTCCTGGTGCGCCATTTGTGAGACAAAAAGTCACAACATGGCCGACTGTCAATTAAACATGAAAAACAGACAAAACTATCAGGTGGTCTACCAAACAAATGCAGTAGCGTAGAACAATGAGAAAAGTATTACAAACAACCAGAACGGGCAAGGATATGATGGCCGACGATATGAGCGCCGGTACGACAATCGACGAAAAGGATATGGAGGCCGAGGACGATTCATCGAGAATCATGACATACGACCACGTCGATCTACCCAGTGCTTCATTTGTCATAAAGAAGGTCACTGATACGCCGACTGTCCATACAAGGACAGAACTGATCTTAAATTCTGTAACCATTGTGGCATAGGCGATCACTCCCTGGAGGATTGTCCTACCATGTTGGAGAAAATCAATAATAATAAAAAAATTTAATGTCTTGTCTTGTGTCCAGAAGCATGATGTCTTAACTACTAAAAATATGGATATTGTCACTCGACAAGGCACAAAAACAGGCCCCGATAATCCTCAAATTAGTAAAATTACAAACACAAATGGTTATCCGGACCCTCTGAAAGAGAAACAAATCTATCAAGAAGCCACCCACGTATTTCACGACATTGCACAACACGAAGACACTGTTAAAAGTTGACTTAGCACGACACAGCAATTAATCCATCTCACTTAGACAAACGAATCCGTAGCCCAGTTCATTGATTTATTGCATAAAATAAAAAGTACTAACTGTGGTAAACAAACTAAGAACATTTGCAGCCTAAATCAAAAAGACAAAAATGATGTCGACCCACTTGTCGACCTGGAAGTCGAAGGTTACCACGTCCGACAAGTAGTACTCGACTTTGGGTCTCAGGTAAATATCATGACCAGGGATACATGGGAAAAGATGGGAAGACCTCGACTCTATGAGTCAGGCATCTACCTAAAACTAGCCGACCAAGGCCTCATTGAACCCATTGGGGTTTGGAAATATGTCGACACGACCATCAAGGGCATCTCTACCAAGGTTGATTTTGAAATTATTGACCCAAAAGAAGGATCTAGCTCCTTCCTAGCGCTAGTTGGTCGACCTTGGGGACAAAAGATTAAAGCATCCATATCTTTAGATAAGGAATGAATCAAGATAAAAGGAAATGGTCAAAAAGTAATTGTACCTATTAACCCATCCCAAGGACAACCTTGGACAGAACCCATTGATGAAGAAGTCGATGTCCGACAGCTCTACCAGATCCATAACAACACTGACTATACTGAACCAAACATCTATGGGGAACTTCACTTAGGTAACCAAGACTCAATTGGGTATAACTCAAATGCTGAACTATATTATTGGGAGATGGAAAATTATGAAACACAAGCAAGAGGGTGCTGGACTATACAAAAAGTACAGAAAAAACTCACCCGACAGTGCTTCATAGTCTCAATTATCCCCAAAATATTTGAAAAGAAAGTCAAGGAAAGACCTACCTTACAACCAACTAACTTACACACTACACAAATGCCCAGGTATAAGGAAAGAGAATCCCCAATCATGCATGTCGAACAAGTATCTAAGAATATTGGAGAACATGGTCGACTTCAAAGCTTAGTGGAAATGTTTACAGGTCAAGCAACTAGATGGTGGGACACCCATCAGACAAAACTCTAGACCTGGACAACTGCTTCGAATTTCTTTGTCTAACGATTTGGTGGAAAAAATTTAACCCAGGAATCCCAAATTCCTATCTTTATCCAAGGACAAAACCCAGAAGAACATATAAAAAGTTGTGAAAAGGAGTGGAGAAGACTTGGATACAAAGATGAGCGAGCCTGGCCACATTTGTTTCCTTCAACCCTAGCTGACTTACCTAATAAATGGTATAAGATGGAGGAAGCTAGAGGAGAAACCTTCTTTTGGCATGAACTCAAAGAAAATTTTATTAAAGACTTCCAGTTTATACCTCAAAATGAAAAATTGGCTGAGACAGCACAGCAAATCAAACAATTTCTCCAACCGACAGAAAAACAACCCTCCCAAGACCCTCACCAAATCAAGGATTGTAACAATATCCAAACTGATTCAAAATCACAGTCGACACATTTACAATTAGAAAATGAGCACAAAGAATGTAAGAGCTTTAGATGGAAGACCGACCACATTGAAACAACAAAACCTCTCTACTCACTCCTGAAAGTCGAGACCACTGACAAACCAGATCTTGACATAATGACTGCAGCCGACTTTCCTGCTACATTCTCACAGTTCAAAGAAGGAATTTGGCCCATCAATGAAGCTAAATATCCATAGTGGCTGGATGCCAAAGTGAAAACTAAGGAGGTCGACATTTCAAATGACGACCGACCAAAAATAGCCAAGATTGGTGACTACTGGAATGACCAACATACCACCGAAATAGTGAACTTACTTAGAGAGTTCCAGGATGTCTTTGCATGAGACTACAAATACTTAAGAGGCTTAGTACAGGAAATGGGTGAAATGAAAATAGATACTCAACCTGATGTCCGACCTGTCAAGAAAAGACCTTATAAACTAGCTCATAAGTATAAAGAAATAGTTAAAAAGGAAATCGACAACATGTTAGTAGCAGGGATCATTTACCCAATCGATCAGTCTGAATGGGCAAGTCCCATGGTCGTACAGCCCAAGAAACATGACCCGACAAGGTTACGAATTTGTGTCAACTTTAGGGAGCTCAACAAAGTCACATTGACAGATCCATTCCCCACCCCTTATGCTGATGAAATCTTGAATGAAGTTGCAGGCCATGAATGTTATTCATTTACAGATGGATTTTCAGGGTATAACCAAGTACCAATAGCAAAGGAAGACCAGAAGAAGACAACATTTGTCTGTGAATTTGGCTCTTTTGCTTATAGAGTTATGCCTTTTGGGCTAAATAATGCACCTGCAGTGTTTTCCCAAATTGTTGTCAAGACTTTCCAAGAATACATATATAAGACCATGGCAGTATACTTCGACGATTGGACAATATATTCCACCCTAAAAGATCACTGCCAATGGCTTCGACTTATGCTAGAAAGATGTCGACAAATCCAACTCTCCTTGAACATTAAGAAATGTATCTTTATGACTCCCATAGGGATACTCCTAGGACATATTGTTTGTAAAGATGGTATTAAGGTCGATTTTTCCAAGATTAAAATCATCCTTGACCTGAAGTCGCCAATAAATCCTAAACAAGTCAGGGTGTTACTTGGCCATACAGGCTATTATAGAAAATTCATAAGACACTATTCAGACATGACCTACCCTCTGGAAGAATTAATGAAAGACGACCAAGAATTTAAGTGGACCGAAGAATGCCAAATCTCCTTCAACAAACTAAAACAAAAACTGGTCGAAGCCCCCATACTCAAATTTCCAAACTGGACGACCAAATTTCATGTGCATATTGATGCATCAGGAATAGCAATTGGAGCCATCTTGACTCAACCAGGGGACGATGGGATGGATTACCCTATAGTTTACAGCAGTCGAAAACTAAATAAGGCTGAAAAGAACTATTCGACCACCGAGAGGGAAGCCCTAGGTATGGTCTTTTCCCTTCAAAAGTATCAACATTACCTTTTAGCCAACCCCTTCATATTTTACACCGACCATCAAGCTTTGAAGTATCTTGTTAATAAACCCATTCATCATGGAAGAATTTGTCGATGGCTACTTCTTTTTCAAGAATTTGAATTTGAAGTCGTTGTCCGACCAGGAAAGCTAAATGTCAGACCCGACCATCTATACCGTATAGACACAGGGGAGGAACCGACTGGAGTCGACGACGACTTACCAGATGCACACTTATTTCGTATAGAAGCAGTGCCAAAAGAATTGGAAGAAATTGTTCAGTTCTTAGAGACAGGTCAGGCACCAGAAGGTCTGAACACTAAGAAAAAACAAATCCTAGCTATGAAGGTTGCACCCTATAGCCTCATCAATGGATTTTTATACAAAATAGGGTTAGACGACATTCTCAGAAGGTGTGTACTCGACCATCAACGAGACCAAATCATGCACGAAGCACACTATGGACCTGTAGGAGGACATTTTCAAGCAGACACAACTGCCAAGAAAATCCAACAGTCAGGGCTATGGTGGCTGACACTCCACAGAGATTGCAAAAACTTTGTTAGTCGATGTGACAGATGTCAACGACTGGGTCGACCACTACTGAGCACAAAAATGCCCTTGATATCTGTAAACCCTAGTCTCACATTCGAAATTTGGGCTATAGACTTCATAGGACCATTCCCTATCCCATCCAGACGATCAGGTGCAAGATATATTATCACTGCAGTGGAATATGTCACTAAGTGGGCAGAAGCTGAACCTGTCGATACATGTTCAAGTGAGGTAGCCGTTAAGTTCATCTATGAAAACATCATTACTATATTTGGATGCCCACTGACATTGATTAGTGACCAAGGGTCACATTTTATTAACAAAACTATCAAACAATTCACTGACCAGTTCCACATCGACCACCAACGAAGCACAGCATACCATCCTCAGTTGAATGGTGCGATTGAAGCCTTCAATAAAATATTAACGAAAGGGTTAACCAAAATATGTAATACCGACAAAGACGACTAGGAAGATAAAATCCCTATAGTCTTATGGGCATACAGGACAACGTATAAGCGGTCGACCAACCAAACTCCCTTTCGACTAGTTTATGGACAAGAAGCAGTCGTCCCCCTACATTTTCGACAGCAGACACCTATTGTAGCCCAACTACTACATGTCGATGTCGAGCATGCAAGGAAGGACCGACTATTTCAACTCAGCAAGCTAGAAGAACATAGACTCATGGCTTTCCAGCACCAGGAAATTCAAAAACAACAACAGAAAGCATGGCACGACCGTAACATCAAGAACAAAAACTTGTCGGTTGGTGACCTTGCTTTACTTTATAATAGTCGAGTCAAAGGAAAACCAAAGAAACTGCACACAGAATGGATGGGACCCTATGTTGTCGAAGAGATACACCCCAATGGTTCAGTCTGACTGAAAACATTGCAGGGCCTAGTATTTCAAAAACTCGTAAATGGAGCCCGACTTAAACGTTACAGAAATTGAAAAAAAAAATCATATAATGACCGTAACTATCAACCAAAACCCATAAAAAGCTAAAAATTTCAAAAAAACAAAAACAAAACAATACACTCAAAAACAACCAGCATGACAGCAACTCACTACTTCGACAACCGACATCATCATCATCGACCATCCTCATCGACTAGTCAGGCCGACCATTTTCACCACCGACACCGACCATCGACTTCGAGAGTCCCATCACACATTAATGGCCTCGAGCACCGAAACAGCTCCCCCATTAAATCACACTCAATTATTGCAGATGGGCTGTCAAGTCCACCATTAATACACCCATTTCGCCACTCAACCACAACCACGCCTCTAAATAATGGACAGATGAAGGTTCATTCACCACACCATTTACCCACATAGCATCCTCACAATCAGTCGACCAGAACCCACAAACCCTGTCAAAAATCCGACCAGTCCGACATCATGGCACCCAAACTAACCCGAGCAGTGACCAAGGTGAAAGAGCTACAGGCTGAGGATACCCCCTTGGTCCAAATACTAAAGCATATCAAAAATTCCAAAGTACAGGAGGGTCCATTCCAAAAACTATGGACAGAAATCCAAGAATGGGCCTATGTCGACAAAAAGATGACCCAAGCCGCGGAGAAAATTTGGAAAAGCACCATCTTCAACTACCCTAACGCACCACTGATGGCAAGCTTCGGTGGGATGAAGGAAGCAGCATTCAAATTCATTATCAATCGTTACCATAACGACTGATTTTATTTCGACCAATCGATTGACATCACCGGGGATGTTATCTCCAAGCTTACTGGTCTGTCTAACCAAGGCAGCCCAGTACCTATTGGGATCAAAGAAGGGTTGGTCCAAGAACTTACAGGCACACCGACTGGGAAAAACTCTAAGGGATTGATGATAGGCCATATTGCGACACGAACGCCACAGATTGTGGCTAAAATCATAGCAATCACCCTTACCTTGGCTGGTCGAGGTAGCGACGTCAAACTAGAAATGCTCGAGGCCGTCGACACAATCGCGACCGACGGTAGGGTTTACCGATGGGGAGACTATGTCGCCGACATGGTCAAAACCATCTGTGAACACTGCCAAGAGATCGGAGGTATAATCAAATTCCCATCCCTTATTCTCTGGATTGTTATGTATCACATTTGTCCAGAAGGCAGTCCAGTCTTCCGGGAGCCGACAAGGTTTGAAATAAACAGGTTTAAACCCTTCTCACAAAAAGGAACCCTGCATGAACTCGCACAGGGAAAAGTCTTTTTAGAGACTTGGTTTCAGCAATTAAAATTTTGCACGATGAGATGGAGGGTGCCTCAAAACATCCGACAAAATATCCCTGCGGACTCTCATATACAACTAGAACTCGACCACACATCGTTCTGGTACATGCAAGGTCAGGACCCCAAAGAACAGGACCTCGACTACTATCCAACGGTCGACCAGATTTTTTGAGAGTTGACCTGATAGGAAAAGACTAAAATACCAATTCCAGAGGATGCCAAACAGGTCGACTTCTCCATCATAGAGCCACTTACAGACCAGGAAAAGGAGGAGGACTACGAGCTTAACCTATACATCAGCACATTTGTGTCGGAGGATACCCCAACCGTGCCCACTAGTCGGGTACACATCACTGTCAAACCTCCAACTGCAAAGGTAGTCGACCCCCAGCCGACAGAACAACAACAACCAACAGTACAACCACATCCAACAGTGCAACAGACAACTCCTCCGACTCCAGCAGCTATCGACCCAGTTCAGATACCGACAGGTGAAGTCGAGGATGCCGACCCCGAGTATGCTTTATCCAAAAGCATCATTAAGAAGCTAGCTAAGGAGATAGTTGTCGCCAGAAAAAGAATCAAGGCCCAAAAAATACAACAAGGCAAGGGTAAGTGCAAGCTTATTCTTGCTGACTCATCCGATGATGAGGAGGAGCTAGCAGCCACGGCCGTCGACATTGTCGAGGATGCCCGCGCAAATAAAGTATCCGTTGAAACCCAGTTTCAATGGTATCTAGACGCAGGAGCTCCGGAGGGTCGGCCAAAGAAATCCAAAACGCACCCGACACCTGAAAACATCGTCGACCTTGTGTCGACCCCCCCACCTCCATCACCGACGCCCATAGTCAAGGAACAAGCACCAGCAGAACAGTTGGGCAGCCCCAACGAAGTATATCAAAGAGCAATCCCGGAGGCACTCAGAGCCAGGGTCGACAAGGATGCTGAGCTTAAAGCTTTCTTCACGACACTGCCTGCACTGTTTCAGTCGGCGCAGAAAATTTAAACGACGGCTCCCCTCAAAGCAAGAAAAAAGGTCTATGCCAACATCACAACTACATTCATCCGAACCCCACAAGAAGGCAACGTGATTGGACACACACAGTCTTTCATGAATCCAGTCGACCCAGACACCCAGGATGACCTACCCACTACACCGCCGGAAGACGATATCTCTTCCGACCAAAGTTCACAACACACCCCCGTCAACCCCTCAACCCCTGTCCATACCCCCACTCCATTACCACCACCATCATCAAACCCTCCCTCTCCACCCCCACCACCATCATCCACACCACCTCCGCCACCCCCTGATTCACAGCCAAACCCTTCACAACCACCGTCATATTCACAGCTGGAAGTGGTCATACCACCTCCCCAACCAGAAAAACTCCTGACCTCCATTCCACCCACCACAGAACCAACATCAACTACTGCAGGTACCCAGGAGCAAGAGACGGACAAGCACAAGAAGAAGAAATAGCATCACACCAAAACTTCCACTCCACAGATTATCCTAAGGGATGCAAGTTCATTGACCGACACAAAAGTTGGCCAACTCCTCAAAACCTTGGCCAAAGAGTCAGAGAAAAGGACGGTCACAAAAAGTAAAGAGCTCAAAGACAAGGATGCAGAAGAGGTCGAGTTTCTCGGCAAATGCAGGGCTCTTGCACAATCTGTCGTTCCAGGCCCTGTCGAAGTCGCTACAAATCAACCTCTGGAAAGGGCATATCAGATTTTTGAGGGCATGGTGTCGACCATCCAGGCACATCTCCAAGAGACTAAAGAAGAACAAAAGGAAGAGACTGCCCGACTACTCCTGGCCCAGCACACTGCATTCTCGCAGGCATACAAGGTTCTACAAGATCATATGGAAGAATCAGTTGTCACTGAGGAAGTATTAAGAGACTCGCCTACTCACTATGGGTAGGTTTACCAGCAGACAAGGCAAACGCAATAGGGCATTCAGGCTTTGGAGAGCCGGAAGTCGACAGAGGCAGAACTGAGGCAGACCATTGAAGAGCAGATTGTGATGGAGACCAACAAACTGCAAAACCTAGAACGAGAGGCCCATCAGTGGGTTCAATAGGCCCTTCCCAATTTAGAGAAAGTCGACATCATCTTCCCACAGATGAAACGACTCATCAATGCTGTAGAAGAGCAAAACCAATTGTTGGGTCCCAACATGGAGAACATCGTAGAAATTCCCATGGCAGAAAAGATGTCGATCCTTTTAAGTCTAACTACCCTAACGATCGACATCCAGAAAGCCTTGCAAAGTTGGACATATTTTCAGCATCACCTTGCCGTCACAACACCAGCCATTGTGGAGATCTGCGTCCAGAAAATACCGACCATCCGTCTGCACAGTCCACAGCAATAACTATTTTGTACCTCCCTGTTTCTTCGAGACGAAGAAACTTTTTGTTCGTGGGGGAGATGTAGAAGGAGAAAGTCGACTTGAATGAAGACCGACTTAGCCGATCAGCCGACTAAGTCGATCAGCCGAATAAGTCAGTCGGCCGACTAAATAGAAAGATTAAGTCATCTAACTAACAGTCGTGTCGGTTCACCGAACCGACAGGTAGTTATTTTGTAACTATTTGTAAATTGTATATATTAGGCTGTTGAGCCAAACAAGAACTCAGTTCATTTCTGTGCTTTGTATGAACTCACTATAATAATATATTCTGTTTCATCCTATCTGTTCTTGTCTCTTGTCTCTGTTTATATTTATGTATGTTTTAGTATGTATTATTGGTAACCTTATGTGATCTGTGAGATTACAACACATACCCGGAGCAGGATCTAGTCCTCTTTCTTTCTCTGTGATTCTCTTCTGGAGCCCTGTATCTTTCTCCACCTTAGATAAGTTCACGTACCCAAGTAGGTTTCCTCTTATGAGGATTCTTCTCCAAAGGTGGATCTACAGGTCTTTGTGGTTGTTCAAATTCTAGATCTTCTTCTTGATATTCTTCATTCATGGTTGTATCATGAATTCTGGGTACTTCTGCTTCTTCAAGTTCTTCAGCAGGTCTCTTTCTGGATTTTTTGTAAGTTGTGTCTTCATCAAATGTCACATCCCTGCTGATTTCAATCTTCTTGTACCTTGAAAATATATTCTGTAAGCCTTCGAGCTTTCAGAGTATCCCACAAATATACCCTTCTTTCCTAAAGGATCTAATTATGTTCTCTTCTCTTTTGGAGTGTGTATGTACACAGGGCAGCCGAATATTCTGAGATGGATAACTTCTGGTTTCTTACCGGAGAAGTCTTCTTCAAGAGTCTTGTTCTCGAGTACTCTATGTGGAGTATGGTTCTGTACGTACACCGTTGTTATGGAAGCTTCCACCCAAAGATGCATAGGAAGATTTTGATCATGAATCATGGCTCTTGCAGCTTCCATGATAGTTATGTTCTTCCGTTCTGCAATCCCATTCTGTTGTGGATTATAAGGAGTGGACAACTCCCTCTTAATCCCTGATTCTTTACATAGCTCTTTGATATCATTTGACGTGAATTCTCCGCCATTATCTGATCGAATGGTTTTGATCTTCTTTTCAGTATGGTTCTCGATCAAGGCTTTGAATTCCTTGAACTTACTGAATACTTCATCTTTGTTCTTCATGAAGTAAACCCATATCTTTCTAGAAAAATCATCAATAAAAGAAACATAGTATGCATACCCGCTTAGTGAGTTTGATGACATCGGAGTGGATGATTTCTAGTATGATTTTGGCTTTACTTTCGCTGCTAGGAAATGTCTTCTTTGTATTCTTCCCTCTCGCACATCCTTTGCAAACCCCATCATGTTTTGCTTGGAATTCTGGAAGACCTTCAACAGCTTTGCTTGCAGCAGGTAGTGCTCTTTAATGCACATGTGCAAGCCTTCTATGCCAAAGCTCATTTGGCTCTACTGTGTCATGGACCAAGGCTTGTTCTGAATGGCCCTTCAATTTGTACAATCCTCCTTCTTGTTCTCCAATCACTACCACATCATCGATAGTCTTTCCTTTAGGCCACATAATGACTTGACCATCTATGAATGCAACTCGCATTCCTTTTGCATCCAATGCTGATATGGAGAAAAGGTTCTTCTTGAGTCCTGGCACAAACAATACTTCTTTCATTGTTAGAGACTTGCCAGAGTCTAGCTTATATGAATATTCCCCGCTACCTTTTATTGGATATTTTTAGTCATCTCCTAGATTCACCTTGTGAGGTGATTCATGTTCTAACAATATTACAAAGGATTCCTTGAATCCAGTCATATGTTTGGAAGCCCCACTGTCTATAAGCCAATCATCACTACCATGAGTAATGTTACCTGTGAGAGCGGAGATTAGAACATATTCATCCTCACTTGAAGAATCTTCACTTTCATATCTTGATCTCTTCTTGGATGGTTCATCATCCTCTGCAGCATGAGCATGATGTCTTCTTTTGTTCCCCTTCTTCTTATGAGAGTGGTTCTTGCTCTTAGGACAGTCTTTTTCATAGTGCCCTATCTCATCACATGTATAACATCTTATTCTAGATAGATCCTTTCTATTGTTCTCTTTATGATGAGGATTCTTACCTTTGAAGTGATGATGTCTTCTTCTGCCTCTTTTGGAGTGAACTGTGAGAGCTTGATATTCACTTCCCATCTTCTCTTCTCGAACTGCTATCCGAGCTTCTTCTTGAGAGCACTCTTCCCATAGTCTGCTGAGATTGACTAGCTTCTTTCTAGCATAGATTCCTTGGATGAAAGAATCCCATGACCTAGGAAGGCCATTCAAAGTAGTCATCACAATCTCTGCATTTTCTACTTCTTCATCAATTTCTAATTGTTCCTTGATCTGAGAAACCCTTGTGAAGTAAGATTGGATAGTTTCTGCATTTTGAATCTTCACATTCTTTAGTTGATTCCTTAGAGTCATTTTCCGGTTTATGTTCTTCCCTTCAAACAATTTGGTTAGGGCATCAAACATAGCTTTAGCTGTCTTGAGAGAGGACACCTGTGGGATAAGGTGATCCTTGATAGAATCAGCAATGATCCTCTTTGCCATAACCATATTTTTCTTATGTAAGGCCTTTGCCTCATCTCCCTCTAGAACTGGAACCTCCTCATGAATGTAGGAGTCTAATTCATTCTCTTCCGGGACTAGGGAGATCCTATACTTCCAGGATCGAAAGTTATGAGCTCCCTCAAGTTTTTCATCAAGCTTGGTAGGGTGAGACATCTTAACTGAGAACCTCAAATGGAAATACAAAAGATTTTAGATCTGACCAGGTTCGAGATGTCGGATCTGAAACTTGAGCTGAAATCCTGCAGAGCTAGTTCAGGAGAAAACTAGGGTTTTTCTTTTCCGGAGTTCTGTCCACCCAAATGCTTTAAAATTTGTCCCTAACTTCGATTTTGGGGAGGATATCAATCCAGGCCTGGGCTCACTGAGAAATTCATCTTCTGTGAAAATCCCTAATTTTCGACAGCAGTGATAGGTCCAAAACTGAAATACCTCATAATTGAATTCTGCTTTGACAGAAAGATGTGCCCTAAGGAGGAGAGTTGTTCCACCTTACTTTTGCTGAAAATATATGGAGGAAGATCGACAAACTAGGAAGCCCTAGCTCCCGCAACTGCACAGTGTCTTGTTCTCAGTTTAGCTCTGATACCTTGTTAGTTTTTCAACATTAAGCTAGCATTATGTTAGGATCTTTACTGAGAGAATAACAAGCACAACAATCAAAACACAAGAGACAATGAACACAATGTTTTCCTCAGGGAAACCATAAAGGAGAAAACCCCGCAACTTCCTCAAAGATAGAATTAGCACCAAAACAGTAAAAGTCCCAACAACAGTAAGTGATCTCCCAACAGTAGTAATATTCTTCTTGACTAGCCCCAGTAACTTCTCCTTACTCAACTATGCGCTACACTTGAGTGTGGATGAGTTGTGTGATAAATAGAGACTCCAGTTCTCTATTTATACTAATCCCGACATGACTAAAACCCTACTAAGGCCGACCTCTACTAGGAGAGTCTAATAACCCTAGTGCCCCGAAAATGCGGGGACTTTAACCCTTAGACAATTGGAGGGTTACCTACTATGACTTGACATGACTTGTTTACATAATTGATCCTCCCGATCGAAACATCGGGGCATGACAATATGACTCAATTACATTATAAATACATCCTAGAATAAACATTAGGTTACAATACATAAGATACATAGAAGAATACATTCCGAAGTTACAAATACATCAACATGGCTTGCCTTGGTATTTCTTCTACTAACAGTGTTTGTGAAGGTTGTGTTATTGGTAAACATCATAGAGAAATGTTTGAGAAAGGCAAAGTTTGTCGTGCTAAAGAACCATTGCAATTAATTCATAGTGACATGTGTGGTCCTCTTGAAGTTCCATCTTTATCTCATACAGTCCATTTTCTTACTTTTATTGATGACTTTAGTAGAAAATCATAGGTTTATTTCTTGAAAAATAAAAGTGAAGTTTTTTCAATATTTCAAATTTTTAAATCTTTGGTTGAAAATGAGTCTGGTAAAGATTAATACTTTAAGATCAGATAATGGGGGGGAATTTGTTAAGAATGAATTTGAAACTTTTTTATCTAAACATGGTATTCAACGCCAAAAGATTGTACCTTACACACCTCAACAAAATGGTGTTGCTAAATGGAAAAACATAACTTTAGTTGAAATGGCTAGATGTATGCTTTATTCTAAAGGATTACATAAAAAAAAATTGGATGAAGCTATAAGTTGTGCAAACTTTATTTTAAATCGCGTTCCTACAAAAATTTTTAAACATGTTACCCCCGAGGAAAAATGGAAAGGTCGGAAACCTGATATTAGTAACTGTAAGGTGTTTGGTTGTGAATGTTGAGCTCATATTCCTGATGATAAACAAAAAAAGTTAGATCCCAAGTCTCACAAATGTATATTCATTGGTTATTCTAAGGATTCTAAGGCTTACAGGTTGTTTGATACATCTACTCAGAGTGTTATCATCCGAATCGATGTTCACTTTGCTGAAGTATCTTCACCACCTAAGTCTGTCGAACCTCATGTTACATTGAATATCCCATTGTCTCTTGTTACTCCTATCTCGGTTTCTTCTTCCAGTTTTGTTCCTGTTGTTCATCCTAGTTCACACTCTTCTTCAAGTATTCCACCTGAATGTACTGAAGCTAAAGAAACTTATGTTCCACTACCCTTCCTGTTTGGGCCCAGAAAACTCTTGAATCTGCATGTATTGATGTCGGTAACACTTTCGACCCTCGTAGAACTAGATCTAACTTTTCCCTTATGACCAAAGCTTTGGCCACAGATGATCCTACCTCTTATGCTCAAGCTCAAGGTAAACCTCAATGGGAACAAGCTATGGCTGCTGAGTATGAGTCTCTTATGAAGAACAAGACTTGGTCTCGTGTTCCTCTTCTTGTTGGTAAGAATTTAGTTGGTTGTAAATGGGTTTATAAAACTAAGTTCACTGCAGAAGGACAGATTGAAAAGTATAAAGCTAGGTTAGTTGCAAAAGGTTCTAATCAACTTGAAGGTATAGATTATAATGAAACTTTTGCTCTTGTTCCTAAAATGAATGCAATAAGAACCATTTAATCTATTGCTTCATCTTATAAATGGAAAATACACCAAATGGATGTTAAAAGTGTTTTATAAATGGTGATCTTAATGAAGAAATTTATATGCAACAGCCTCCTGGTTTTATTAATGTTGAATCATCAAATTTAGTATGTAAATTACACAAGCCTTTATATGGTCTCAAACAAGCACCTAGGGCTTGGTATGATAAAATTGATGCATATTTTTTGAAGAATGGTTTTAAGCGTTGTATATCTGATCCAAATATGTATGTTCAAAACTTTGGTACTAATATTCTCATTGTTGTTTTATATTTAGATGATCTATTGATCACAAGCAACCAGCTTACATTAATTCAAAATCTAAAAAGCGATCTTCAAAAGCAGTTTGAAATGACTGACCTTGGTTTATTGCATTATTTCTTTGGTTTTCATATATGGCATATGGCAGGGTATGTTTCTCTCTCAGCTGAAGTGTACTACAGACCTGTTGGCTCATTTCCATATGAGTGATTGTAAATCTGCTCCTACGTCATTTTAGTCTAGTGTAAAGTTAAATGTTGAGTGTACCACACCGCTTGTTGATGCTACTCTTTATCGTCAGCTTGTAGGCAGTTTGATATATTTAACTCACTGCCAACCAAATCTTTCTTTTGCCGCCAGTTTGGTTTCTCGGTTCATGCAGCAACCTCATGAAATTCATTGGCAAGCAGCCAAGAGGATTTTGAGATATTTACAGGGGACATTACACTATAGTGCTTTTTATTCAAGCGGTACTACAGTTTCACTCTCTAGTTACATAGATTCTGATTGGGTAGGTGACTGTTCTGATCGACGGTCCACTGCAGGTTATGTATTTAAACTTGATTCAGGTCTAATTTCTTAATCAAGCAAGAAGGTGAAGACTCTTTCTTTATCTTCATGTGAAGCAGAATATAGAGCAGCTAAAGAAGTAGTTTGGTTACGGCATGTTCTTACAGATCTTGGTCTGGCTCCGAAATCGTCCACTGTATTGAAATGTGACAATCAGGGTGCAATCTATATTGCTTATAATCCGGTATATCACTCCAAGACAAAGCATATTGAACTCGATGCTCATTACATTCGTAGACATGTGGTAGATGATATTCTTTCTCTTCAGTATTGTCCTACCGAGCAGCAGGCAGCAGATATCTTCACCAAATCCTTCACTAAGGCGAAGTTTGTGCATCTTCGTTCCTTGCTTGGAATGTGGGAATTTGTCATCAAGGGGGAGGAGTAATGACTCCTTCCTCCCTTAGTGTTAGTGTGGGCCCTTCTCCCAGCCATTACTAAGGGGGAGTGTTGGAATATATTATATTCCTTGGAAGCTAATAATGTCTTTGTATTATGTCGGAAGTTGTCTAGAATGTTATGTAAAAGAGTAATACATGTAACCCATAGCTATATGGGGTTGTATTTACTTGTGTAGAGTATTTGTCCATGGTATTGTATTAAGAGATGTTATTTTGGAGAATTATATTATCCCACATGCAATATGTGAGAGTAATTCCTCCTCGTCTCTTAGTATATAATAGAGTCAAGTGAGTCTCTACATATCATGTATTCTTGATGTAGTAGTGGTACTATTGTGACACTGTTGTACATCATCTATATTCTTTGGGGTACTTGTGCTTTTCTCTCTTGTAATATTGGACAAGACATTCTGGAGATAATAGAAGACTATCTTCCCATGGATGTAACCCATTATGGTGAACCACATATATCGGTGTTCTCTTGTCCTTTTCTTTTCTTATTCTTATCTTTTATGATATGTTGTTGGTTGCTTAGATAGGTTATCTAGTTGTCTTGACTCTACTATTCTAACCCATGGGATCACACACGTATGAGAGCCAACATGATTTCGGGGCTCTCCTCGAGGATATCTTTCTTCCGATTATAAAAATGGAAGTTATAAAAAAGGGTCATAACTTGGTAATTTTTTACCATAATTTTTATTATAACCTGCTTTTGGAATTAGAAATGACATTTTGGATCCACTCACTCGACTAGAACAGAAAACTAGGTATTTCTAGGCTTCGTTTCGGTAATAAAAACGACAGTTATACAAAAGGGTCGTAACTTGGTCATTGTTTACCAGTTCTTTTATTAGAACCTATTTTGGGAATTGGAACAGCCATTTTGGATCCACCCACGTGCTCAAAATAGAAAATTGGGCATTTTTTAGCTTCCTTTCGGTAACAAAAATGACGGTTATAAAAAAAGGTCGTAACTTAGTCATTTCTTACCGGATTTTTTATTATAACCTATTTTTGGAATTGAAAAATCCATTTTGGATCCACTTTCACGGCTAGAATAGAATATTGAGCTTCTCTGGGCACATTGTTTTTCACAGGGTTATAAGTGAAAGTTTCTCTTCTTTGCTTTACTATGTTTCTAACTGTGCTTTTGCAGATTCAGTAAAGTGTAACTATTTTCAAGATCTTCACTATTTTTTTGTCATTTTTCAATGTTAGGGTTTCTTATTTCTTGACAAAAAACACTCATTATGACTTCCGAAGTAGCTTATGTTCTTGAATTAGTTGGTTCTAACTATCTTTCCTGGAAGAGAAAGATGATTGATGTTCTCAGGAGTAAGAATCGTTGGAGGCTAGTTAATGGTGAACAAAAGACACCTACTGTTGCTGATGATTTGGTTATATGGGGAGCTAAAATTGATAAAGCAAGGGGGCTCATTGGTGAAATTGTTGCAGATAGTCTTCAGGTAAGTATTGAGGCAGAAGACAACTCAATTGAGGTATGGAAACTTCTTTCCTCTTTATTTGATAAATCTAATTATGTTTCTGCATATTATCTTGAAAAGAAGATCTTTGACCTCGAACCTGCTGACTTTGAAAGAGTTGAGTTATATCTTGCTGAATTGAAAAATTTTAATGAAAAATTAAATAGTTGTGGTAAAGAATACAAGAAAACTGACATTGCTCTTATTATTCTTGTAGAACGTAAAATGCCATCTTGTTTTGATATGTTCATCCAAGCTAGGAATAAAGCTCTAGAATTGTCTCAAAGTACTACGAAGCAAATTTTTTATGATTTTTGTAAAGAATTGATCAATGAGCACGAAATGTTAATTGTTTCAAGACAACTCACACCTAATAAAGCTCTAACTACACTTAAAAAGAATCATAAGAAAATTTTTAATAATGCTAAAGGTTCTAATCCTTCTAATACTAATTCTAGACATGTTTCTCATTCTTCTAACGAAAATAGTAAACATAAGAAAATGTATGATCCTTGTAAACATTGTGGTAAAACTAACCATCCTGAAAAGAATTGTTTTAAAGCAAAACGTTTAATGGCTAAAGCTAAAAAGAAAACCTCTAATCACTCTCAAATAGCTTTATGTGCATCTATTGTTTTGCCTAATAATTCTTTTCTAACGTGGAATGGATAATGGATTCTAGTGCATCTAAACATATGAATGGTGATACTTCTTTATTTACTTCCTATGACAATTGTCAACACATATCTCAGAAAGTTTCTATAGGTGATGGTAAACAACTTTCTGTAATTGGTTTCGGTAATGTTAATGTTACTAATGGTCAATTGGAAGATGTTTTTCATGTTGAACACGTGCCTGTTAACTTACTTTCTATTTATCGTGCTTGTCAAAAAGGGTTTAAATTTGAAGCATGGCCTGACAAATATGTTCTTAAAGATATCAATCAAAATTTCAAAGTAGTTTCTTCTAGTCCTGTTAATCACATTGCTGGTCTATACAAATTTGTTTGTTTTAACTCAACTAAAAGACAACATTTTTATTCCTATGTTACCCACGCTGATGAACAAAGTAAATTATGGAATGAAATATTAGGACATTTGAATTATGGTAAAATACAATTGTTAACTAAAATGGTACAAGGTTTTCCTCATTTTCTTCTACTAACAGTGTTTGTGAAGGTTGTGTTCTTAGTAAACATCATAGAGAAATGTTTGAGAAAGGTAAAGTTTGGCATGCTAAAGAACATTTGCAATTAATTCATAGTGACATTTGTGGTTATATTGAAGTTCCCTCTTTATCTCATACAGTCTATTTTCTTACTTTTATTGATGACTTTAGTAGAAAATCATGGGTTTATTTCTTGAAAAATAAAAGTGAAGCTTTTTCAATAATTCAAATTTTTAAATCTTTGGTTGAAAATGAGTTTGGTAAGAAGATTAAGACTTTAAGATCAAATAATGGGGGGGAATTTGTTAAGAATGAATTTGAAGCATTTTTTTCCAAACATGGTATTCAATGATCAAGGAAACGTTGTTGCACCTTTAGAGGTCGTATCTTCCTACCCTGGGATCTATGGAAAAGAGGCATATCTAGGGTTCCCTGGGGAGCTTCTGGCTGTTAAAACCATGAGGGAAAGCTACAATTCCCACAGATTTAATGGACGGGAGTTTTTGTTGTTTACTATGTTGGAATATATTATATTCTTTGGAAGGCAATAATGTCTTTGTATTATGTCGGAAGTTGTCTACAATCTTATGTAAAAGATTAATACATTTAGCCCATACTTATATGGTGTTGTATTTACTTGTGTAGAGTATTTGTCCATGGTATTGTATTAGGAGATGTTATTTTGGAGAATTATATTATTCCACATGCAATATGTGAGAGTTATTCTTCCTCATCTCTTAGTATATAATAAGGTCAAGTGAGTCTCTGCATATCATGTATTCTTGATATAGTAGTGGTACTATTGTGACACCGGTGTATATCATCTATAATCTTTGGGGTATTTGTGTTTTGCTCTCTTGTAAGATTGGAGAAGAAATTATGTAGATAGTAGAAGACTAGCTTCCCGTGGATGTAACCCATTAGGGTGAACCACGTATATCGGTGTTCTCTTGTCCTTTTATTTTCATGTTCTTATCTTTTATGATATGTTGTTGGTTGCTTAGATAGGTTAACTAGTTTAGCTTGACTCTACTATTCTAACATGGTATCAGAGCAGGTTTCTATGATCTATTACCTTCTATAGCTTTCAATCAATAACGATTATCATTTGGGAATTGTCATTTTGTTGTAGATTTTCTTTCTATCCAGTAGTCATTAGGATTCTCTTCAGATCTGGGCATATTTTTGCATTTTTTTTACCCTAACCCTAAATTGTTGTGTAAGATTTTTGCAGAATTTTTTTAAGGGTTTCTTGATGTTTTTTCTGTAGATCTACATGATTTCATGGATCTCCTTAAAGAGATCTTTTTTCCAATTATAAAAATGGAAGTTATAAAAAAGGGTCATAACTTGGTCGGTTTTTACCCATTTTTTTATTATAGCTTGGTTTTGGAATTGGAAGCACCGTTCCGGATCCACCTACGCGACCAGAACAGAAAACTGGGCATTTATGGGCTTCATTGCAATAATAAAAATGAAAATTATAAAAAAGAGTCATAACTTCGTCATTTCATACTGGATTTTTTATTATAGCCTATTTCTGGAATTGGAATAGCCATTCTGAATCCGGGCCTACGCGACCAAAACAAAAGACTGGGATTTTTTGGCCACATTTATTTTCACGGGGTTGTCAGCGAAAGTTTCTCCTCTTTTCTTTACTGTGTTTCTAACTATGCTTTTGCATATTCAGATCAGTAAAGTATAATAGTTTTCAAGTTCTTCACTGTTTTCCTGCCATTTTTCAATATTAGGGTTTCTTATTTCTTGACAAAATTTCACTCATTATGACTTCTAAAGTAGCTTCTGTTCCTAAATTAGTTGGTTCTAACTATCTTTCCTAGAAGAGAAAGACGATTGATGTTCTTAGGAGTAAGAATATTTGGAGGCTAGCTAATGGTGAACACAAGACACCTACTACTGTGGATGATTTGGCTATATGGGAAGCTAAAAGTGATGAAGGGGGCTCATTGGTCAAACTGTTGCAAATTGTATACATGTAAGTATTGAGGCAGAAGACAACCTAGTTTAGGTAGGGAAAATTCTTTCCTCTTTATTTGATAAGTTTGATGATGTTTCTGCATATTATCTTGAAAAGAAGATCTTTGACCTCAAACATGCTGACTTTGAAAGAGTTAAGTTATATCGTACTGATTTGAAAACTTTAAATGAGAAATTAAATAGTTGTGGTAAAGATTACAAGAAACCTGACACTGCCCTTATTATTCTTGTAGAATGTAAAGTGTCATCTTGTTTTGATATGTTCATCCAAACTAGGAATAGAGCTCTAGAATTGCCTCAAAGTACTACGAAGAAAACTTTTGAAGATTTTTGTAAAGGATTGATCAATGAGAAAGAAAGATTAATTGTTTCAGGACAACTCACACCTAATAAAGCTCTAATTGCATTTAATAAGAATCTTTAAAAAAAAATTAATAATGCTAAAGGTTCTAATCCTTCTAATACTAATTATGGACATGCTTCTCATGCTTCTAATGAAAATAAAAAATAGAAGAAAGTGTATGATCATTGTAAACATTGTGGTAAAACTAACCATCCTGAAAAGATTTGTTTTAAAGCAAAACGTTTAATGGCTAAAGCTAAAAAGAAAACATTTAATGACTCTCAAGTAGCTTTATGTGCATCTGTTGTTTTTCCTAATAATTCTTCTTCTAATGTGGAATGGATAATGGATTTTGGTGCATCTAAACATATGACTGGCGATGCTTCTTTATTTACTTCTTATGATAATCATAAACACATATCTCAGAAGTTTATGTAGGTGATGATAAACAACTTTCTGTAATTGGTTCTGGTAATGTTTATGTTATTAATGGTGAATTGGAAGATGTTTTTCAGGTTGAACACATGCCCATTAAATTACTTTCTATTTATCGTGCTTGTCAAAAGGGGTTTAAATTCGAAGCATGGCTTAACAAATATGTTCTTAAAGATATCAATCAAAATTTCAAAGTAGTTTCTTCTGGTCCTGTTGATCATACTGTTGGTCTATATAAATTTGTTGGTTTTAACTCAACTTAAACACAATCTTTTTATTCCTATGTTTCCCATGCTGATGAAAAAAGTAAATTATGGCATGAAAGATTAAGTCATTTGAATTATGGTAAAATGCAATTTTTAACTAAAATGGTACATGGCTTGCCTCATATTTCTTCTAATAATGGTGTTTGTCAAGTTTGTGTTCTTGGTAAACATCATAGAGAAATGTTTGAGAAAGGTAAAACTTGGTGTGCTAAAGAACCTTTTCAATTAATTCATAGTGACATTTGTGGTCCTCTTGAAGTTCCCTCTTTATCTCATACAGTCTATTTTCCTACTTTTATTGATGACTTTAGAAGAAAATCATGGGTTTATTTCTTGAAAAATAAAAGTGAAGTTTTTCAATATTTCAAATTTTAAAATCTTTGGTTGAAAATGAGTCTGGTAAGAATATTAAGACTTTAAAATCAGATAATGGGGTGGGGGGGGATTTGTTAAGAATGAATTTGAAGCATTTTTATCCAAACATGGTATTCAACACCAAAAGATTGTAAATTACACACCTCAACAAAATGGTGTTGTTGAAAGGAAAAACAGAACTTTAGTTGAAATGGCTAGATGTATGCTTTATTCTAAAAGATTACAGAAAAACAAAAATTGGGCTGAAGCTGTAAGTTGTGCAAACTTTATTTTAAATCGAGTTTCTATAAAAGTCGTTAAGCATGTTACCCCCGAGAAAAAATGGCATGGTCAGAAACTTGATATTAGTAACTTTAAGGTGTTTGGTTGTGAATGTTGGGCTCATATTCCTGACAATAAATGGAAAAAGTTAGATCCCAAGTCTCACAAATGTATATTCATTTGTTATTCTGAGGATTCTAAGGCTTACATGTTATTTGATACCTCTACTCAAAGTGTTATCATCTGAAGGGATGTTCACTTTGCTGAAGTATCTTCACCACTTGAGTCTGTCGAACCTCATGTTACATTGAATATCCCATTGTCTTCTATTACTCCTATCTCAATTTCTTCTTCCAGTTCCGTGCCTGTTGTTGATCCTAGTTCACCCTCTTCTTCAAGTATTCCACCTGAATGTATTGAAGCTAAAGAAACTTATGTTTCCTCTAACCTTCCTGTTTGGGCCCAAAAAACTCTTGAATCTGTAGGTAGTGAGGTCGGTAACCCTTCCGACCCTCATAGAACTAGATCTTACTTTGCCCTTATGACCAAAGTTTTGGCCATAGATGATCCTACCTCTTATGCTCAAGCTCAAGGTAAACCTCAATGGGAACAAGCTATTACTGTTGAGTATGAGTCTCTTATGAAGAACAAGACTTGGTCTCCTGTTCCTCTTCATGTTGGTAAGAATTTAGTGGTTGTAAATGGGTTTATAAAACTAAGTGTACTACAAAAGGATAGATTGAAAAGTATAAATCTAGGTTAGTTGAAAAAGGTTTTAATCAACTTGAAGGTATAGATTTTAATGAAACTTTTGCTCATGTTGCTAAAATTATTACAATAAGAACCATTTGATCTATTTCTTCATCTTATAAATGGGAAATACATCAAATGGATGTTAAAAGTGCTTTTTTAAATGTTGATCTTAATGAAGAAATTTATATGCAATAGCCTCCTGGTTTTATTAATGTTGAATCATCAAATTTAGTATATAAATTACACAAGTCTTTATATGGTCTCAAACAAGCACCTAGGGCTTGGTATGATAAAATTGATGCATATTTTTTGAAAAATGGTTTTAAGCATTGTATATCTGATCCAAGTATGTATGTTCAGAACTTTGGTACTAATATTCTCATTGTTGTTTTATATTTAGATGATCTAATCATCACAAGCAATGAGCTTACATTAATTCAAAATCTAAAAAGTGATCTTGAAAAGTAGTTTCAAATGGCTGACCTTGGTTTATTGCATTATTTCTTGGGTCTTCAAATCTGGCATATGGCAGATGGTATATTTCTCTCTCAGTGGAAGTATGCTACAGAACTGTTGGCTCGTTTCCATATGAGTGATTGTAAATAAGCTCCTACGCCATTTCAATCTGGTGTAAAGTTAATTGTTGAGTGTGCCACACCGCTTGTTGTTGCTTCTCTTTATTTTTAGCTTGGAGGAAGTTTGATATATTTAACTCACAGCCAACCAGTACTCTCTTTTGCCGTCAGTTTGGCTTCCTGTTCCATGCAGCAACCTCATGAAAGTCATTGGCAGGAAACCAAGAGGATTCTGAGATATTTACAAGGGGCATTACACTATGATTTATTTTATTCCAGCAATACTACAGTTTCACTCTCTGTTTACAAAGATTCTGATTGGGCAGCTGACAGTTCTAATAAACGGTCCACTGTAGGTTATGTATTTCAACTTGGTTCGTCTGACATACACATTATAGTAAGAACAAAAAAAATAATGTGAAAGACTATTTATACCCTTAAAAATAAACACAATGGTAATGTATAAACTAAAACATCTTGTGACCCCATCGTTGAAACGTCATGAATCAATTGTGTTAAGTTCAATCATTACAAATTTCCTGAGATTAATATTGATGTACGCTTAATACCTTAGGCAAGGACCTTATTCAACAATTCCAACCTTTACTCCACATAATCCAACCATCTACCATATCAAATCATTGAAGTAAACAATCGTCACATGATTAGACCGTCTAATATATCATACACATTAAATAAACAATCCTCTTTTGTATTTAGCACACTTATGTGGAACCCCTCCACTATTTTCATCATCATTACTAAAAGAATGAAGTATATATAAGGAGAACATCCAGAGAACATAGAATTAACAAACACATCTAGAGAACATAGGTAATGACCTCGATTCAATAGAGGGTATCCCTATCAAAGAACAACTTTACCTTTGATACCACTTCACCACCACTGCTACTCTCAAGCATTCCTCTAGAGTTCAAATTTGCTTATCAAAAGATACCTGCAACATGTTAATTACTCATGACACACATATTTATATAAATCCATCATCTATGGAAGATTAATTTATGCATCATCATCTTTCCAACAGTCCTTTAGATTATAATTTTCCAATGCAGGTGTTACCTTGCAACTATGACATAACACACCTCCATTTGTGCTACAAATGCTAATCTTAATAAAATCATAAACTATATGATCTACAATGCCTTCTAATTAAACATCATATGTTTGATCTCAGTAGAGAGATTCCAACTATCATTTTGAATACATACTCATTTTCCACTAACAACATTTACACATACAATGACTTGTGACTAACATATAGGTCTCTCAAGTATCCGCAAGGTATTGAACTCGCCTTCCACTTACTACCTTTATCGCAATGAGACGGTCTTCACAAAACAACTTAAGTATAATTCTTTGAGTTTATGGAATGAAGATCACATAATACTTTTTATCTAACAATGCTTATTTAACCATGTTATCGTAACATCATTACTTCAGCTTTCTCTGAACAAATGTATTCATCATATATTTAAAGGCTACATTAGACATTACGGCGAGCATTCTTCGAAAACATTTCAGAATTTTAGAGTACTTACTTGAACATCTTCAAATAAATGGCACACATAAATCACAAAAGTAAGAGAGAGACACAACGATATACGTGGTTCACCCCCAACTAGGGGCTATATCCACCAAGAGAGTTGCTAATCCTTTAAGTATTTCAACCAATTGGAAGGTTACAATTATGCAGCACTTCAACTGCAATATTCTTTTCTTTCTCAAGGAAAAATAGAAGAGAGGCCCCATGATCTCTCTCTCATTAAACAATTCAATATCAATATAAAAATAAATAAATACAAGCTAACCGCCTACATTCTGGCCACGAATCCACTGGGAAAGGGTTACAAAAAACGAAGCAATTTAAGTTTTAAAACACCTTTTTTATAGGGATCCGATTCTCCCACCATTTCAATTAGCCATGCATATTTCAGAGCTATATTTTGTAAAAATGCATATAGGAAAAGTGTGCAATCGACAACAAAGGACTTGGATCTCTGGATTCACATCCTACTAGCTCAGGTTATAAGCTATTTCACTAATTACCATGCCCATTTCATACCTAGGTTTTGTAAAATCACAAATGTGTCTGTATACTTGACCATGCAGATCTTTTGTTTATGGATTCATATCCTACTATGTTCAGGCTACAAATCACATGCAGAGGTATCATCTTACCTGGGTGAATATCTATGCAACATTTCAGAACCTAGAGACGGTATTAATGCCAAAAGATGCAGTGACTTAGATCTACACCTCTAATGGAGAGGGTATCATGCAGATCTAATTTAACTTAAAGCGTGAAGATGATCCTCATCTAACAGACGGGGTATATTGCAGAATTTAGTTGCCATCAAAACCTATAGGCAGTTTTGAAACCCACAAGCATATCAAGTTTGGAAACAAAGTTAGAGGCATTTTGAGCCAACACGCAGAGGTGTATTGCCGATCTAGATGTATCAAACTTAAAGGGAATTTCCTGAAAATCATACCAAGAGGTATGATGCAGATGGAGTTGGAAGTAAAACTTGAAAGCATTATGAACCAACACGTGGGGTATAATGCAGAATTAAATGAAAAATCAAAACGTAAGGCAATTTGAAACCCACACACAGCTCGATTTTGAAATCTAGTTAGAGACATTCTCAGACAATACGTAGAGCTAGCTTCAATTAGATGTGTGCAAGGGATAACCCACTAAGTATACCCAAACTGCAGGCATCTTATTTCAAACCCCACACCAGGGTTCTAAATGTTGTGGATCAAGTCATGGTAGACATGGACAAGGAGTTAACACATGCATGCCAGGTAATTTGAAAGGATGTGGATTTAGTATCAAAATCTATCCACAAGAAGACAGAGGCAAATCATAGAGAAAAAACTGTTAGGGTTCGGATCCAACCGATCCACCACAGGACAAGGCAAAAGAAGCTTGGAATAATAGGGCATGGATTCAGATCCAACCTATCCACAAAAAAACAAGGTAAATTGCAGCTTGGAATGAACTCAACGGAGTTAGGTGCTTAACGATCCCCAACACATAAATAGAAAACACAACTTGGATGTGATCTTTTGGAAAATCACCAAGCATTTAGAACATAAAAATGCCACTTCAGAAAACAACATACAGGTCAAACACATGGGCATCATAGGATTTATGGGTTTTTATCCAAAACGTAGGCATGGGGAATTCTTAACATACCTAAACCTCGTACCGCATGACCTAGGATCAAAGGTTCATTCCTAGAACGAACACCCTTTGAGCAACCCACGCCTTTTCCAACTGAACTTGTTGTTTGCTAAAAATGGGACCCCTCCCAAGGCCAAACTTATTACCATGCCTACAAAAAACCCTAACTCTCGTATTGGTTGTTTCTCTTGCAGGTCGTGGAGTTGGTTCTTCCCCGTCCCCTAAGGAGAAGTAAGCATTCTACTTATAGCGTGTTGTGGACTGCCTTCATAGCTGGAATTCCCCACTATAGTTGGGATTCCCCCCCTACTCATTTATTATGTTTCTATTTCTAAAGATACGTCCACCTACTCTACAGGGATATGTTTTGGAAATACATGACAGGTAAATTGAAGACCTTGGTAAAACTCTCCAAAAAGATCTTCTTAAGTATATCTGTTACCCATTAAAACATCCCTGAGATTGCTTGCATGTGTGCTCACTATCATGTGGCTATTACGATACTAAATAGGGAACAATATCAAGAAAAATATTTTTATGGGCAAATAATTATTGCCCATCCATCAACAAGCCTTATTGCTTGCTTGAGTGAGTTGTATTTTTTTTCTTTCCTGCATGTTCCTCAGCATGAACATATTACACATGGAACTATCATGCCATCATACATGTGATGATCAGGTTAACAAATAAAGGACTATGTTGGAAATTATTTTCAATTGCCATAATATGTATATCGATATATACCTCTATATATATATATATAATAAACTATAACAAATATGCATGCTCATCTAGGAGCTATACATTTATCACTATGATTTCCTTCTAAGCTTTGCCTATGGGATTAGGAAGCATGATCCATGCTAGCCCACATACTTAAAGTTCTATGAGTCCACAAAGCTCATATTCCCATAATCTCTAAAGGGACTAAAGGCATGACTTTACAGAACCATGAACATCGACCAAGATGAACGAACAACCCTTGGCATGTAATGGCTTACATTTAATATTACATTCTGAAAAATACTTCAAGGCCAGCCAATAGTATTATATGCATGCACATCACTAATCTCTCTTGGGTTCTTTCTAGATAAATCCTTGTCCCTTTTTTTAGAGGTTAAAATGATGATACTGTCTTATATCGAGGCTTAATTATATTAGAATTCAATGACTAGGCTACGGTGTTCTTAATTGGGCTAATTATGGAAAAAATGGAAATCCCAATAGGATGCCATAGTTAAGACGATACTAAGACTGCAGCATTGAATTTAAGTTTTACTAACAATGCTCTTTCACCCTCATGTGTTCAATTTCCCATCATTAAGCTGTGTTTAAGTCTCCTAAGTCTTCATCTTAGGAACTTAGATCGTATTTATTACAAGGTTTTACTAGTGGGGCCTTGGCCTTGAGCTCCTCACTAGAAAATGAGTACAATATACATTCATAATTACAAATATTTAGGGTATACAAGGGGGATATTACATCCTTTCCCCCTTAGAATTAACATCGTCCTTGGTGCTACCTATTTTCCCTAGCCTTGTCTCCATTCCTTATTCAAGTTCTCATTGCTTGCTTTCATATTTCTTAATATTTTTAGATCAATTGGATTAGGTCATCAACTTGCACGATAAACATACATATGCATGTCTGCAATATCAGCATCGATAACAATGTATAGCTCAGAATCGAACACTATTCCAACTCACATTGGTTCTATTCACCAATAAATAAACATATTACCTCAGAGGAACGAGTTTACATGCAGTGCATATACTTCTTCCAAGTATTATTCCTTGCAAGTGCCTTTCTAGTCTTTCTGGATGTCCTCCATCCCAGCAAGCACTCCAAGTGCTAAAAGTACTCTGAATACTGATCCAAGCTACCCAACACAAGGATTATACCCTTCTTCAGGTGCATATCCTACCTGTGCTATTCAGGGCTCTTAACCAAGCCGAGGAACTTCCTTTCTCACACACCATAACACCTAGATGTTATTCTCTTCATGGAGCCCCCACTCTCGTGACAGTCCTCTTACGCGGTGTGCATGTGTGCGGAAAGAGTCTTAACCAAAATTTCTTACATCCAGGTGTCCCTAGAATGCATATTGGTTCCTAGCTGGTCTAGGGAAAAATATGTACCTCTTGTCCACTTTCTTCATCACCACATTCCTCGTGGTAACCACTTTATGCGCATGAGATTTTCTCATATCTTTCGACTTATTATTGTCATGGAACCCTCAGTTTTCTTCATGGCCATAGTTCCCATGCTTGCCACAACTCCACAGGTGGTCACTTTATCATATTGTTGATTATAATAACGCTAATATTTCAGAGTAAACTACTTACCATCATTTTGCATCTCAGCTACTTAAGTCATGTCTTATGTCATTTCTTGTTCATCAAAGATAAGAACCTTTATACTAGTGCACTATTTCTATATAACTAGAAGCATTTTTATGTACGACACATTTCATTATTCATCTTGGCTACACTGTAGCCCAATTTTATAAGTAATCTAGTTCCATTTTCCCTTAAAGAAATAACTTTAAAGAATTGTTGTCGTACTAAGGAGGATGTATGAAAGAGCAATAATGCGCAACCCAATCCTGAGGATTCACTTGTATGCCATTTTTTTTAACAATAGTTGTATTATTTCCATTAACCTGAACCTCTTTGCCACAACTTTAACATTCAGGTCCTACCTTCACTTAGCATCTATTTAGTAAGCTAATGAAATCCACTCATACAACAATCATGGATTAATGAACAATTCTTATAAGAAAATCACATTATCTTTATAATAGTTACACAAGATAGCAATTTCCTTTAGAACCAATTTATACTCACTACTCTAATCATTCATTGTTATGCATAATCACAAAATAACCCTTTTCCAGGTCTATTAATTTATGAACTATGATGATAGCAAGACCATAACAAAACATAACTCTTCTTTAGATTTATATCCATTTAATATTCAAGGTTGTATGCTAGTGATGTGCACACATATAGGAGGAATATCAGAGGTCTGGTCCAAACTAATTCCCCATATTTTCTTTATGGGCCAAATCTTGAGAACCGGTAGTTTCTTCGACCTAAAATCTAATATGCCCAACCAAGACAATTTTTTCTAGTTATAAACAATTGTTCATATTTAATACAATGTTAGTGTTTATAAATTTGTAACTTTAACACTGCTTAACATTCATTTGACACAATGTACTTTTTAAGCATTCAATTTGCATAATCCTCTCAATAAGTGTTTTTAACATAGTTACCCTTTTTGCATCACTTATCTTCCTAGTTAGATCTTATACATGATAACTTTAGCTACTCTCCACGAGAGTTTAGGGGTAGTGTATTTACTTGTTCCTTAAGTGATCAACTTATAGAATTCCATCTATGAATGTATACAATCTACATCATAAAGGAACAAGTCGTGATACCTTACATAATTTGCCCAATTACTTAATTCTTAGTAGTAGATACCACACTTGTGTCATTATACATTTTATGGAATACACCAATACCCTATGGGGTATTATTTTTCTAGGTTTCCCACTCTACTTCTACTCGTAGTAATTTAGCTTTGGCCTATAGTGAGCTTTTTAATTTACGCTTCCATTCAAATTATAGTTGGTGTGTACGAGTTTTCTTTAACACATACAAGGAACGATTAGTCCTGAACCAAATCTTATGATAAGCCTAACCTTCTCATGCATATAACCCTCTTTCCATGTGACGAGTGTCATGAAAAATATTCCTCAACCAGTGGTGATTTCTACTCTACCCCTTATTTAGAGGTGTTGGAATTTTTGCAAGAAATTTTTTTCTTTATAGCATCAATACTCTTCACAAGCACCTTAGACACATGGTCTTCTATTATTATTGTTTATGCCCTCATACATATTTTAACCAACAATTCTAAGAAATTGTCTATACTTATTCCTTAATGTATCAGGAGAAAAATTTATAGTCCAACCTTCTATTGAGTGTGTAAACATAAAAAAAATCCTTACGACCAGACAAAAATGACTCATACACTTTGCCGATAACGTAACAACATACCTTTGCAAAGTTACCTCTTTCTATTTTCCTTTTTAGGGCCCACTTGGAGGAGTTACTTCCTCTCGTCCATCATTGTCATACATCCACAAAATCATTGATTGGTTAATTTTTAATCATCTTCATGCTCCCTAACTTTAGGTTGAGCCCAAATAGGCCCAAGTGTTTTCAACCTAGCTCTGATACCATTGGTGACATACCTATTATAGTAAGAACAAAAAAAATAATGTGAAAGACTATTTATACCCTTAAAAATAAACACAACGGTAATGTACAAACTAAAACACCTTGTGATCCCATCGCTGAAACGTCATGAATCAATCATATTAAGTTCAATCATTACAAATTTCCTAAGATTAATATTGTTGTATGCTTAATACCTTAGGAAGGGACCTTATTCAACAATTCCAGCCTTTACTCCACATAATCCAACCGTCTAACATAGAAAATCATTGAAGTAAACAATCGTCACATGATTAGACTGTCTAATATATCATACACATTAAATAAACAATCCTCTTTTGTATTTAGCACACTCATGTGGAACCCCTCCACTATTTTCATCATCATTACTAGCAGAAGGAAGTATATATAAGGAGAACATCCAGAGAACATAAAATTAACAAACACATCTAAAGAACATAGGTAACGACCTTGAGTCAATAGAGGGTATCCCTATCAAAGAACAACTTTACCTTTGATACCACTTCACCACTACTGCTACTATCAAGCGTTCCTCTAGAGTTCATATTTTCTTATCAAAATATACCTACAGCTTGTTAATTACTCATGACACACATATTTATATAAATCCATCATCTATGGTAGAGTCTTTTATGCATCATCATCTTTCCAACAGTCCTTTAGATTATAATTTTCCAATGCAGGCGTTACCTTGCAACTATGACATAACACACCTAAATTTGTGCTACAAATGCTAATCTTAATAAAATCATAAACTATATGATCTGTAATGCCTTCTAATTAAACATCATATGTTTGATCTCAATAGAGAGATTCCTAATATCATTTTGAATACATACTCATATTCCACTAACAACATTTCCACATACAATGACTTGTGATTGACATATAGGTCTCTTAAGTACCCGCAAGGTCTTGAACTTGCCTTCCACTTACAACCTTTATCGCAATGAGACACTCTTCACAAAACAACTTAAGTATAACTCTTTGAGTTTATAGAATGAAGATCACATAATACTTTTTATCTAACAATACTTATTTAACCATGTTATCATAACATCATTACTTCAACTTTCTTGGAACAAATGTATTCATCATATATTTAAAGGCTAGACTAGACATTACAACGAGCATTCTTCGAAAACATTTCAGAATTTCAGAGTACTTACTTGAACATATTCAAATAAATGGCACACATAAATCACAAAAGTAAGAGAGAGACACAACGATATACGTGGCTCACCCCCAACTAGGGGATACATCCACCAAGAGAGTTGCTAATCCTTTAATTATTTCAACAAATTGGAAGGTTACAATTATGCAACACTTCAACTGCAATATTCATTTCTTTCTCAAGGAAAAATAGAAGAGAGGCCCCATGATCTCTCTCTCATTAAACAATTCAGTATTAAGAGAAAAAAAAGAAATACAAGCTAACCGCCTACATTCTGTCCAAGGATCCACTGGGAAAGGGTTACACAAAATGAAGCAATTTAAGGTTTAAAACACCTTTTTGATCGGGATCCATTTCTCCTACCATTTCAATTTACCATGGATATTTCAAACCTATATTTTGTAAAAACGCATATAGGAAAAGTGTGCAATCGACAAGAGAGGACTTGAATCCCCGGATTCACATCCTACTAGCTCGGGCTATAAGCTATTTCACTCATTACCATGCCTATTTCATACCTAGGTTTTGTAAAATTACAAATTTGTTTGTATACTTGACCATGCAGATCTTTGATTTATGGATTCATGTCCTACTATGTTCAAGCTACAAATCACACGTAGAGGTATGATTTTACCTGGGTGAATATCTATGCAACATTTCAGAACCTAGAGACCGTATTAACACCAAAATATGCAGTGACTTAGATATACACCTCTAATGCGGAGGGTATCATGCAGATCTAATTTAACTTAAATCCTGAAGACAATCCTCGGCTAACACGCAGGGTATATTGCAGAATTTAGTTGCCATGAAAACCTACAGGCAATTTTGAAACCCATAAGCATATCGAGTTTGGAAACAAAGTTAGAGGCATTTTGAGCCAACACGCAGAGGTGTATTGCCGATATGGATGTATCAAACTTAAAGGGTGATTCCCAAAAATCATACCCAGAGGTATGACGCAGATGGGGTTGGAAGTAAAACTTGAAAGAATTATGAACCAACACACGGGGTAAAATATAGAATTAAATGAAAAATAAAAACGTAAGGCAATTTGAAACCCACACACAACTCGATTTTGAAATCCAGTTAGAGACATTCTGAGCCAATACGTAGATCTAGCTTCAATCATATGTGTGCAAGGGATAACCCACTGAGTATACCCAAAACACAGGCGTCTTATTTCAAACCCCACACCAGGGTTCTAAATGTTGTGGATCAAGTCGTGACCGACATGGGCAAGGAGTTAACATGCATTCCAGATACTTCGAAACGACGTGGATTCAGGATCAAAATCTATCCACAAGAAGACAGAGGCAAATCGTAGAAAAAAAACGTTTGGGTTCGGATCCAACTAATCCACCAAAGGACAAGGAAAAAGAAGCTTGGAATAATAGGTTGGGGATTTAGATCCAACCTATCCACAAGAAAAAAAGGTAAATCGCAACTTGGAATGAACTCAACGGATTTAGGTGCCTAACGATCCCCAACACATAAATAGAAAACACATCTTGGGTGTAATCTTTTGGAAAATCACCAAGCATTTAGAACATAAAAATGTCACTTCAGAAAACAACATACAGGTCAAACACGTGGGCATCATAGGATTCATGGGTTTTGATCCAAAACGTGGGCATGTGGAATTCTTAACATACCTTAACCTTGTACTGCACGACCTGGTATCGAAGGTTCATTCCTAGAATGAACACCTTTTGAGCGGCCCACAATGCTTCCAACTGAACTTGTTGTTCGCTGAAAGTGGGAGCCCTCCCAAGGCCAAACTTATTACCATGCCCACAACAAACCCTAACTCTCATATTGGTAGTTTCTCTTGAAAGTCGTGGAGCCGGTTCTTCCTTGTCCCCTAAGGAGAAGTAAGTATTCTACTTATAGCATGTTTTGGACCGCCTTCATAGCTGGAATTCCCCACTATAGTTGGTATTCCCCCCCCCTACTCATTTATTATGTTTCTATTTCTAAATATATGTCCACCTGCTCTACAAGGATATGTTTTGGAAATACCTGACAGGTAAATTGAATACCTCGATAAAACTCTCCAAAAAGATATTCTTAAATCTATCTGTTACCCATTAAAACATCCCTTATGTTGCTTGCATGTGTGCTCACTATCATGTGGCTATCCAACAGTATTATATGCATGCACATCACTAATCTCTCTTGGGTTCTTTCTAGATAAATCCTTGTCCCCTTTTGTCGAGGTTAAAATGATGATACCCTCTTATATAGAGGCTTAATTATATTAGAATTCAATGACTAGGTTATGGTGTTCTTAATTGGGCTAATTACGGTGAAAATGGAAATCCCAGTAGGATGCCATAGTTAAGACGATACTAAGATTGTGCATCGAATTTAAGGTTTACTAAACATTCTCTTTCTCCCTCATGTGTTCAGTTGCCTATCATTAACCTTTGTATAAGTCTCCCAAGTCTTCAACTTAGGAACTTAGATTGTATTTATTAAAATGTTTTACTGGTGGGGCCTTGGCCTTGAGCTCCTCACCAAAAAACAAGTACAATATACATTCATAATTATAAATATTTAGGGTATACAAGGGGGATATTATAGTTCAGGTCCGATTTCTTGGTTGAGCAAGAAGGTGAAGACTCTTTCTTTATCTTCATGTGAAGCAGAATATAGAAAAGCCAAAGAAGTAGCTAAAGAAGCAGTTTGGTTATGGGATGTTCTTACAGAGCTTGGTTTGGCTCTGAAATCGTCCATTGTGTTGAAATGTGACAATCAAGGTGCAATCCATCTTGCTTATAATCGGGTATATCACTCTAATACAAAGCATGTTGATGTTGTCGCTCATTACATTCGTGGACTTGTGGAAGATGGTATTCTTTCTCTTCAGTATTGTCCTACCGAGCAGTAGGCAGCAGATATCTTCACCGAGGCGAAGTTTGTGCATCTTCGTTCCTTGCTTGGAATACGGGAAGTTGTCATCAAGAGGGAGCAGTAATGACCCCTTCCTTCCTTAGTGTTAGTATGGGCCCTTCTCCCAGCCATTATTAAGGGGGAGTGTTGGAATATATTATATTCCTTGGAAGGTAATAATGTCTTTGTATTATGTCGAAAGTTGTCTACAATCTTATGTAAAAGAGTAATACATTTAACCCATAGTTATATGGTGTCGTATTTACTTGTGTAGAGTATTTGTCCATGGTATTGTATTAAGAGATTTTATTTTGGAGAATTATATTATCCCACATGCAATATGTGAGAGTAATTCCTCCTCATCTCTTAGTATATAATAGGGTCAAGTGAGTCTCTACATATCATGTATTCTTGATGTAGCATTGGTACTATGGTAACACTATTGTACATCATCTATATTCTTTGGGGTATTTGTGCTTTGCTCTCTTGTAAGATTGGAGAATACATTTTGGAGATAATAGAAGACTGCCTTCCCATGGATGTAACCCATTAGGGTGAACCACATATATTGGTGTTCTCTTGTCCTTTTCTTTTCTTGTTATTATCTTTTATGATATGTTGTTGGTTGCTTAGATAGGTTAACTAGTTTAGCTTGACTCTACTATTCTAACACTTTAGAGGTCGTATCTTCCTGCCCTGGGATCTATGGAAAAGGGGCATATCCAGGGTTCCCTGGGGAGCTTCTGGTTGATAAAACCATGGGGGAAATCTAGAATTCCTACGGAGTTAATGGACGGGAGTTTCTGTTGTTGACTGTGTGGGATCCGAAGACCAAATCTTGCTACACATTGGTATAATCCTTTGTGTCATTGTCATAGTGTTAAATGCCCCATAAATAAACATATATTTGGGCAAGGCTTAAAGTAGATTTAGGCGCAAGAGATACAACTTATATCAAGCCCATAGCTACTTCCTATATAGAAATTATTTACTATTTACCAACTTTAATACACATTCATTCAATGTATTTCACATTCTTTACAGAGATTAAAATTCATTATTTCATTTCTATTGTGTCAATTTCTTCCACATTCTTTATAGAGATAAAAACACGCTTTTATTCTGTTGTTTCAATCATTTCCACGGGAAATGAAGCAATACGAAAAATAAGGATCGAATATTTCACATCAACAATGCTTCACCTGATGCTTCCAATTTCTTACCATATATGATTTATGGATGTTTGATAAATATTCCGCTTTGACGAGAGAGAGTTTTGAGAATGCCCATTTCTAGATTGTTTCATCAAGGGCTTTCCGATAGATGCCAAGGGTTTCCCCTCTTTTAGTTTTATAATTTTATGTTGTAACAAAACCAATGATTGAAACTGAATAGTAATATTAGATATCGATATCAAATTGGAATATTTCATACCATAATTTGTTGGCACAACTACAAAGCCTCGAGACGGTGAAAGGGAGCTCTTTGTCGTAGACAATACACCGCTTAATTAATGGTGCCAGATGAATTCCAATAAACAAAAAAATATCACAAATATATTGTCCTCGCATGCCAATAATACATCATTATCATTATTCATATTCATCCCCCCTCTCAAGAAGAAATATTTAGCAATTCGAGGCAATAAAGATCGAAGGCCATACATTACATTGGATTGTTTTTATTAAGATTTATTTCCTTAGAAAGTTTCTCATCTAGATCATCTTGTTCATCACATTCATTATAAACAAATGTTCTTTTGTTGCAAAGGACTTTCGATTCTTGCATGTCATTTATACCTACTTATCTGAACTTAAACTTGCTCCACGTTTTACAATCCTAAAGGGAGGGAATATTAAATATCATTAATCTACATATAAATATAATATGGGAGGATTAAATTATATTAATGGCATGGAATATCAATAATAAGATGTTCTAATTTATTAATATTAAGATAGATTAATATAATATTAAGAATATGAATATTATGTTAAGAATATAAGAATATTAATATTACACATATATTCTCATAAAGTTGTATGTGCTATGTAATATTAATATTTATTAATGGCGGGGAATTAGTTTTTTTTTTGTTGGCAAAGTGGTGGAACCCCCCTGACTAGCAGGGTTTCCATTGGCTAAGTAACCACGAACCAAGGGCATCTAATCCATCAAAATCACCCGGGGATCACACCCGGCCTGGATCGCACCAACCCTTAACATGGTTGGATTTTTGGTATCCGACGTGATTAGAACCGGCGACCTTCCAGCTTAGGGGGCGTCTTAACCATACCCCGCCACCAACTGTTCTACATCTCGCAGATAATGGCGGGGAATTAGTTGAATAAGGTATGAATAGAAGTTTAAAACAAAAAAACCCAGGTTTCATTTAGGCTAAAAATGTCAATTATAATTATGCAACAAGAAATCATCCATCATTATATAATAATAAATTAGAGAAACCTAACCACATCAGAGATGAGAGATAAGTTAAGGAAGGGATAGGTTAACAAAGAAATATGCATAACATCTTTGTATATATACTCATGCATATAAATAATATGCATTTGTATTAAATACTTCATTCAATATGGTGCAAGATCATGTCTCTGAGCCAATTTGTCATGCAACAAGGAAACATTACATTGTTCCTTTTACTTAGGTTAAGCAGCTATTGGTAGAAGCTCATAGGGAGAATTAGGCTTAAAACCATAGAATACCTAAACAGGGAAAATACTACTTGATTATATCGAGCTTCAAAATCAACAAATAATTATTCCATTGCTTATGCATATGATAGAACATGTAAAGGGAATGAGGGAGGGCGTGATTGGCCATATTTGTCTGGTTATTCATCTGAGGAAGAAAGGTAGTTGAAAATGGGAGATTCATCTAATGAAGAAAGGCAGTGGAAAATTGAATTTTGTAGCCCAACAAACTTGGTTAAGAGTTTCATTCATACATAATAAAGAGGGAGGCCAAAATGTGGATATCTTTTGCAATTTATCGAATTGTTGTAAAATCTTAAATGTGTATTCAATTTAAACTATAAGGCGTTCGGTGGGATAGATTTTGTTGATCCAAGATAGAATTTATAAAGAAAAAATCTAGGAGTTATCTTATGCAATTTATTGAATTGTTTCAAAGTATCAGATGTGTATCTGGTTAAACTATAAGGGATTCACTGGGATAGATTTAGTTAATCCAAGGTGGAAGTTATAAAGAAAAAATTTAGGAGTTTCAACTTTCCATTGCCTCAAAAAATTATCTTGTCTAATACACTTGTATTATGATTATTATTAGAGCTTATGATTATAATATTTATAATACACCATATATAGATGATGCACCATAATGATGAAAACAATTGCATCCTTCCAAATTTAATAACTAAAATCAATTAAAAACAAAACAAAAGACATAGTTCCAACTTCTTTTCAACTACATGGAACATCCATCCCTTCATGATTTATTCATGGTGGTTGTCTTTCTGAAACAACACATAATCTTAGGCATTTATGAGTATGAGGAACACCTTCACCAGGGATAATTTTAGGGGCGAATTTTAGCCCAGTGAGCTATTTTTCCATGTTTTTCTCCCCAAAAAGATTTGCCTTTTTGCAATTTTTGAAGCCCTGTTTTGCCCAATTTTGTTGGGGTAGAATTTTTTCACCCTAAAAATAGCCGAATTATTATATACCTGNTATCGCCAATCATTTTATAGTTGGCGTTTTAAGAATTGGTAATATTCGCCAACATTTATACACTTTTAAATAAGTATGGTTCCTTAAAATCATCCTTGACCTTCACTAGCGATCTATGCCAAGTTTTGATGTTGCAATTTTTGTTTTATATTAGTAATCGATAGCTTACACCCACTTTGTGAAATATCAACTACAATGCAATTTGTGGAAACATATTTTCTCTTTACATGCACACGAAGAGGGTTTCAAATACATTGCTAGGGTTTTAAAGAAAGCAAATAGCTTGAAATATTTAAAGGCTTTCCATGAAATTGGGTAACTTCTAAAGTTTGAGGTAAAGTTATTCGATTAAGGTTGTCAAATCTATATGGTGTTCAAATTTATCAACTCTCTTATGAGGTTGATTATGCTTCTTCACTTCAAAATCCATTGAAAAATATGTTATCCCATTGAACTAAAACAAGTCCCACTTTCGTATGTTTTACATTCTATTATATCTAGCGTTATTCCTTCATGATAGATATCGAAGGATAAACAAATATTCAATTGTATAATTTTTTATATTTGTTTTTACTGAATCGACCTTTATAAAATTTTGTAACAATTTCATTTAATTTACGAAGGTAATTGTATCTGTATTCTTATAAACAAAAATAGAGGGAATATATAAAGGTAATTACTTCATTTTCAAGAGAAACTTAAACAACAATATATTTTTAATTCGCGATCTAAATTCTTTAGCTAACAACTCCAAAAGTACCTCGTATTCCCATAGTTGACAAAATGTAGTCAAAGAGTGTGTTAAACATCAATGGAATCCTTGACCAATGCCACACACCACTACAGAGGAGCATATGAGAGAAATAAGTGCTTTACTATTTAGAATGTGAGGAAATGGAGGAGAAAAGTTCATCTAAAATGCCCTTTTTTTTATCAATTATACCTTGATAGGAAAGTTCTGGTAAATCACTAGTCATGTAAACACTTCAAGTTTGTATCCCACTTGAATTAATCACACACTTTACAATCTCTTGATCCACCATATCTTTACAAACCATCATGAAGATGAATAGGGTGAATTCATGCCTTTCATGAAAAAAGAAAATACAACCTCATAGAATGTACATTATTTTGACTTACATCTAAAGTTTGAGGTGAATCTATTCTATGAAGTAAAGCTATATAAAATTTGTATGGTGTTCAAATTTATCAAATTTCTTGCGAGGTTGATTAAACTTCTTCACTTCAAAATTCATTGAAAAAATCTTATAACCCCCCTTAATTAAAACATGTTCCACTTTCCTATGTTTGAGATTCTCCTTATGTAACGCTTTTCTTTCATGATAGATATCTATGGTTAGACAAATGCTCACTATCTATGATATCTATAAAAAAACATAGATATTTATGGATAAATATCTTTGTTTTTTCTAAAAAAGGTAACCATGTTATTTAATTTAAAAATGTAATTGTATTTTTAATTTTATAAATAAAAATAGAGGGAATATATAAAAGATAATTCTCTCATCTTTTTTTAGATAAACTAAAACAACAATTAAATTTGAATAAGCTAACAACCCTAAAAGTACCTTTTATTCACATAGTTAACAAAAATATAAAAAAATAGGTGTAAAGCATCATTGAAATCCTTGAGCAATGCAACACACCACTAGTGAGCAGCCTACCAAAGAAATAGGTGCTTTATTATTTCGAATGTGAGGCAATGGAGGGGTAAAGTCCATTAAGAGACCATTTTTTCAATTGTTCCTTGATAACAAGGCTATGGTAAATCACTAGCCATTCAAATACTTCAAGTTTGTAGCCAACTTAATCAGCTACACACTTTACAATCTCTCTCTAGACACCCTCATTAATTATGAATAGGGTGAACTTAGGCCCTTCATGAAAAAGAAAATACAACCTCATTTTTCAACCTCATAGAATATGCATTATTCCTGTAATATAATATTCAAAATTTTGAATAAATTTGTTCCTTGTTATCATCATTATTTTAATATTTAAAATTATTTTCATTAGTATCCATCCAAATTAATCTCACAAATATTTTATTTTTTCATAATGATGAATTTTAAAATGTGAGTAAATATTTTCTCGTCTTATTGTTTTAATCTTTATCTCTCATTAAGCTTTTAAATTCATCTCTATCTTTCATTAAGCTTTTTTTTTCTATGAAAAAACTTTACTATTATTAAGTATATGTCAAGAATAGTTACAATACATAGTCTAATGATATGGACTAAAATAGCCAAAATTCTATATAATACTTCCAAAACTAAGCTTATTTAAACAAAAAAAGATTGTTTAAATTTAAAATTGTTATTCATGCTTACGCAGGGAAGTGATTAAAATATATGTGGAATCTCCGTTAAAATTTGGTTGAATCTCAACGTTTCGAGCCACTTGGGCTCATCATCAGGAGCTAAGTGCTCAAAACGTTGATGATGAGCCCAACAAGTGGCTCGAAACATTAAGATTCAAACAAATTTTAACGCAGATTCCACATATATTTTAAATTTATTTTTTAACTAAATATATAAATAAATAATTCTAAATTTTTTATGTAATTTGGAAATCCATCGTTTGATTTTTTGTCAAATTTATTATTTCGTTGATAAAACTAATTCTAATTAGCACCCCAAAACCTTATTCCTCATTATGATAAAAAACTAAGCCATAATATTATTCTGATATTACAACTGAAGCCATAATAATCTATTCCCATAATAATATATTACTACTAAGCCATAAGGAATAATAATTATGATAGTCTAAGCTGTTGTAATAGATTATTCCTCATTATGACTAAGCCTTCAGTTGTAATGTTCTGCTATGGCTGAGTTGGTTTTGTGGGAAAAATAATATTTAAATAGAAGAACACATGAGGAGTAATCTATTACAACTGAAGGCTTAGTCATCCTTGATTCCAACTCAAGAATCTACTCCAAGTTCCCGAGTCCATCTCAGACTTCCTACCTCAACACATGAGCCAAAAATATTCATTGCACAAGGCTAGCTTGGAGAATGGTTCATGATGTTGTACATTTAACATTCCCTCTCAGCGAGAGAGACATTCTCTATCATACCAAACTTGCCTCAGAAGAAATTGAACTTTGTCACTGACAAAGACTTTGTTAACACATCTTCAATTTTCTTATCGGTAACAATGTAATTAATTTTCAATGTGTCTTTCTGGACCATGTCTTTGATGAAGTGATACTTCATTTGATGTGCTTTGACTTATCATGAAACACAGGGTTTTCAAAAATCATGTTGCATGTTTGATTATCAAACCTAATCATTGTAGGTTCAAGTCTCATTGAACAACCCAACAAGGAACTTCCTAAGCCACAAAACTTCTTTGCAGGAAGTATTAACAACAATGTACTTTGATTCTCTAGCGCTTTGGCCAACTGAGCCTTGCTTCCTACTAGATCAAGAGATCATAGCAAAACCCAAGATAAAAAATATCCAGGTGTACTCTTATGGTCCACAATGTTACTACCCAATTCATACTCAGTATAACCAAGTAATAACACCCCTCCACTGGAGGCATGCCTAATTCCATAAGAAATCGTACCTCAAAGGTACCTAAGAACATGCTTAGTAGCAACCCATTGTTTGTGTCTCCGATCATACATAAATGACTCATAATACAAATAACATTAAAAAATATATGGTCTTGAGTGTATCAAGTACATAAATGAGGCAATAAGCTATCTATACAAAATGGGGTCAATTGTATTTGATACAGTATCAGACTCATGAATATTCCTCAAAATGGAAACCATCAGAGTACTCGTGGATCTAAAATATACCATGCCAAACTTGCGTAATATATCAACAATGTAGTTCCCTTTATAAAGAAATATCTCATATTTTCTTTGCCAAATATCAAGGCCAAAAAAATAGTGCATCAGACCTAACTATTTCATCTCAAACTCATAAGTGAGCTTCCTCTTGCACCGAGTAATCAATTTTTCCTCTCCAGTGAGGAACAAATCATCAACATACAGAACCAATATCAACAGTTGGTTCTTCACTATTTTGAAGTACAAATTTGGATAAGCTTCACTCTTAAAGAATCCCAATCTCTGAAGATGGATGTCAATTATTGCATACCAAGCTCGGGGATCTTGCTTAAGACCATATAAGGATTTCTTAAACTTTCACACATGGGACTCCTTCCCATGAATCACAAATCCCTCAAGTTTCTCAATATAAACCTCATCATCAGCCTCACCATTGAGGAAGGTTTTCTTCACATCCATTTGGTGAAGCTTCCATCCTAGAATAGATGCAAGAGAGATCATCGCTAAAATAGTGGTATACATGGCCATAGGAGCTTTCTTAAGCCCATACAAGCATTTCTTTAAATTTCACACATGGGACTCCTTCCCATGAATCACAAATCCCTCAAGATGCTCAATATAAACCTATTCCTCAACCTCACCATTAAGGAAGGTTGTCTTCACATCTATTTGGTGAAGCTTCCATCCTAGAATAGATCCAAGAGAGATCACATCTCGAATAGTGGTATACATGGCCATATGAGTGGATGTCTCCTCATAGTATATTCCCTCCTTTTGAGAGAAACCTCAGGAAATAAATCTTTCTTTATAATTCTCAACATTGCCATTTGCAACATGCTTGATATTGTAAAGCCATATGAAAGTAACTATGGACTTCTCTTCAGGTTTGGGAACAACCTCCCAAACATCATTAAAGCCATATGAAAGTAACTATGGACTTCTCTTCAGGTTTGGGAACAACCTCCCAAACATCATTCTTCAATATATATTTGTATTTGTTTACCATCACATATTTCCAAACTTGATGCTTTGCAACTTATTCATAGGAGGAAGGCTTTGAATCACTAATGTGACTCATCCAACCAACATACTCTTAATATATGTCAGGTTTCTTTCACTTTGTAGAATATCTCATTGGTGCTCATTAGAGGAAATTTGGGGTCTAAAATTGGTTTCATAAGAAAACACGCCAACCATAAATTTTATGAGTTGGAATTCAAGAACTAATAGAATTTCAATAAAATTAGTCAACCATAATGGTTGAATTGACATATTTTTCATAAAAGAAAACTACTTTTTTGTTCATATTTTCGACATAACTCCCTTTGTTTTTACTCAAATTTCAAGCGAGAGAGCTCGTTGGATGTAGAATTTAATTCCGCATCCAACGAGTACCCACAATGCATACTTTTCAATTGTCTACAAATTCTTGCATCACTATAGAATTCATTAAATGCATGTCAATCAAATTCACCTCCATTGTTAGACCTCAAATCATGGATTTGCTTTCATGTTTGATTCTCTACTAGGGATTTGAATTCCTGAAACTTGATAAAAGTTTCGATCTTAGCCTTTAGGAAATAAATCCATGATTTTCTAGAGAAGTCATCAATGAAAAATACATAATATAAATAGACACTCATGTAAGGGGATGACATGGGACCACATACATAAGAATGTATTAAATCTAAAATACCTTTTATATCTAGTAGTATGGTTAGAGAAACTCTTTTTAACATTCTTCCCAAGTGCACAACTCCTACATACATTATCATCCTCAAAATCAAATACGAGCATACCTTTCACCATTTGGTGTAATCCCGATAGCGCTTTGTAGTGAAGGTGACTAAGCCTCTTGTTCCATAGCTCATATGTACTGATAGTGTGATGAGCCATAGATTGAATGTACTTCCTGGGTACCTTGTAGATACCTCCCTCTCTAACTCTAATTAATGTAGTATTTTATAGGATTTTGTTCTTCGGCCATAATAGTGCTTGATTATCCATGAAGATAAGTCATAAGCCCTTGTCTTCAAGGGTTGCAAATGATAGTAGGCTCTTTTTCAAGACTAGGACATAAAGAATGTCCTTTGGCACATGTAAAATATATCCTAAACCTAGGTGGAAGGACGTGGATCCAACTCCTTAGATCAAATATATTGATTTGTCCCCCAACTCTATCATGAATGGGAACTTTTTATCCTTTAGGTGTATTCATGTGTTTTTTTACATACTTAAGAATCAATATCTCTTATAGCATATGCCAACATACAATAAAATGACAAAAAAACTTAAAATACCTCATAAATATAGTTTATCGTCATATATATTGAGGTATACCTCATACAATTCAATGGAATTCATCATCTTCTTTATCCAACTCTGAATTTATATCATCCGATCTAGATTCAACATTGTAAGGATTGGCCATATCATCATAGTCATCGATGTCATTTTCGATCATCATGTCATAGTCGATATTACCTTCATGGACATTATCTACTACATCATCTGAATCAACTAATTCTCCATCATCTTCCTCTGGAACATGATGCTCTAAATCATGGTGATCATCCTCAACATCGTCTTCTTCTTCAAGACCCTATTCATTATCTTCATCCACATTATACTTTACCGGCATTACCCTTGGATCATGTCTCACGGAAAATGACCAACCCCCTCTACCTGGAACCTCAGAGTAAAATACATGTTCACATTAGATTGGAAGAACAGAGGGCTTCGTTCCTGGCTTAAACATCCTTATATTAACCATGCTAACTCCATTATCCAATGTTCAATAATAGTTCTATCAGGATCATGTTGATTCAATTGTAACCTATACCATTTAACAACGAACATAACTAATTTGAAGGAGTTAAAATCACACTGAATATATCTTTAAAATTCCATAGTATTGATTTTCTGAGATTTATGGATGTATGTCACTTCTAGAGGAAACATTGGTCACCTCAAAGACTGTAGTTATCTCACAATCATAATTTTTATTCGCTTCATCCAACTTTTTGATGCAAAATTTACAACCATTTCACCACATTATGGTTTTTTACTTGCAAGAAGAATGATAATTGCTTCACAGTGAGATCTAGGAGCTAAAGAATTCTTCACAATCTAATTTATTCACAAGATATGTAAGAAAATAGTAAAAGAGAGTAAAATAACACACATAGATGGTGCCAATAACTAATGTTTCTATTAGTGTGCAACTTATATATATGTATGATACATACTTATAATACATTGGGAGAAAATCATTAGCCTATGGAGGCCATTTGGATGCATACATGTGTCCTGCTAGGATTTGACCCCAAAACCCCCCTAGGTGGACCAATGAGATCCCAAACCATACCAAACAGTTATGAATTCCTGTGTGAACATGGCTTGAGAATGATGAGTCATAAATGAGGGTATACAAGGCATGAGTGAGTATATGGGTGAGTGGGAGTGGATATAGGAGGCAATAAATGCCCAAGAAACGCCAAAAATCACCACATGCATGCACTAGCACCCACAGTCAAACAAGTTCCATGATTTAAGGGATGGAGAGCACTCCAAGGAAGACTGTCATGAATGAGGGTCCATGGTTTGTCAAGATGATCAACCAGATTTCCTGAATTGTCAGAATGATCAAAGTGGAGCACCTCAACTATCAATAAATGAGCCAAAATCATCTAATGGACCAAGATTGATCAATATAAACTAAGTTGGATCATATGACATAAGAAAAACACAAATGAAAATGTATCCTAGGTGTATGACCATGGTACTAAGATAGATTAATGCTCTAACACTATACACATAAATATTACATCCTAAATTGATCATGATTAAGTGCATGTTTATGCTCTGTGGGGTAAGAAATGAATGTGTACATTGACATATTTGAAAAAAAATAGTATGGCTAATTAATATGCTTTCCTGCATATCTTTTACACAATATGTTAAATCAATTTCCCTTTATGTAAGATTGGTATCTCCATTGTGATGAACTACTTTAACCAATGAAGCCACACCTTCCTGTGATATTCCAAGACCACATTGTTCACATCCTTTGATACATACCTTTATCTAATCAATATTGTTTTCTATGTATAAATGAAGTGCATCCCAATCACAACCAACTGCTTCATGAAAATAAGATTAGAATTAAGAACAAATGTATATTCACTTAACATGTAAGTATACACTTTTAATTGATGCTTATTGAATATTAAAAATGAAATAAGTATAATATATACATAAAAATAAACAGTCAAATGTACTATAATCAATCTCCACTAGATAATAATTACCTTTCACCTTCCTCAATCTGCCTTTCCCAAGCAGGTACTCCCCTTCAAAATTGTTATTGGATTCTGGATCACAAATGCGGCCTAAATTGAGCTTTGATTCTATTTTAGGAAGGTATTCACTAATATACATCAGGTTCTAGTATACCATATATCCCTTTACCATATAACCCTCGGGACATGCTCATTTTCTAATCCCCTTCAAAAATTTCAAGTGCCTCTCAACCATCGACATGGACCTTGAGTTTACAGGTCCACACAATTCAATATCCTCAACTTGGTGTATGAGGCAATGTTCTTGTGCATTCAAAAATTCCAAAGGTAGCTTATTTTTCATTTCACACATCATACGAGGAATTCCTCTCCTCCAATGCTTTATATCTTCTTTATGGATTTCTTTAGATGACAACCATCTACAAGTGATGCAAACAAATCATGAGGTTAAGTTCTACAATAAATTAAACAAACACTTTATGCATGAAAAATATCGCAACTTACCTCATATATTTCTAAGATCATATATAACTTGTTTGACATTGTTGTTGAAGTTGTCCGCGAGAGATAGAGGTAGAACATATCGTAACAATATAAAAATTGTTTCATTTTTTTTTCAAAAAGTAAACAAAAAAATACCAACAATATGCACTAGAATAAAAAATATATAGCAATATATATATACCATAATAATTACCTTGATGAATACATGCCAATCATGTGTTTTCACCCCCACAAAATCACCTTTCTTCGTTATGATATGGTTCATGTTCGAACAAAATCAGGTAGGAAATTTAATTTTTCATATGACTTCTTTTACAAAATTGCTTTGTTGTTCTATTAACAATCATGGAAGTGAGTTTATATTAATTTGGTCTTAGTTTCCATGAAATTGAATGACATCTTTCATTACATGATTGGCTTCTTGAATTTCATTTCAAATTTTGACATTTTTTTCTATGTCACTCCTTAGATCCAATATTTTCCATAATGTTTCAACCACATTCTTTCGGGTCTGCATTGTATCAAACAGATGAAAAATTTAAAGGTGCTCATAGTACAACAACCTACTGAATTGTTTAGGATAACTTTTCATTCCTCATGGAATCCCATTAATGCCTTCATAATCACGACGACCATCATGAATCATTGTTTATAAATAATTTACAAAAATCAATGTCAATTACAGTAAACAACACACAATAAAAAATCATTCAAAAAATTTCATATATGATGATAGATAGATAATTTGATATGTACGTACCTTGACAATTTTTATTATATTGAAACTTCCATAGGTGGGGTGTCATTCTTTGTGGTTTTAATGCGGTCTCTTGCTTCCCATTGAATATATGTTTTCAGTAGTTTGATACCAATGATTCTTAGATAGGAAGTGCCTATACTCATCAAACACCTCCTTCCGTAAACTTTTTGAACGACGAGATTTGATCTTAGGTCTACAAAGTGGACATGCAAATTGTTCCTTTGTTTGAAGACCTACATAAAGAGTCCATGGATTAACGTTGTCAATTATACTTATATAAAATGAATGAATTATTTCAAAAACATGCATGCATAATATATCAACTTTATAAAATTAAATATTATTAAATTCGATGCTCTAATTACATACCTCAAAAATGGGTTAACTTTGGGGCATCATGTACTTTCCATACAAGCATTGCATAGAATTGAAATTGTCTTTGTCGTATTGGTCTAGATACATCATACATAGTGATATCATACCATAGCTTTAGTAGTTTATCAATAAGAGGTTTGATATATACATTCATATATTTAACTTGGTACTTACCTGATTGATTTGAACATATAAAATATATAATTATTACGACCATTAATGTATATAAATAATACACAAGAGTAAAAGAAAAAATATATATGACATTATGCAACAAAATACAACAAATGAGATGCCACTACATTAAAAAAAAGTTGTTGTAGACACATACCTGGAATAATCATTGCCAACATTGTGTGATCCCTCTTTATTGACAACCATGGATGAATGTTATTGTTGATAACAAAAATAGGCCACACTAAGTAAATAGATATCTTCTCTACATATGGACTGACACCATCTACTGCCAAATAAAGCCTAACATTATGAGGTTCTTCTTTAACACTACTACATATGGCTCAAAAGTCCCACAAAATTTTGCCACAAATAAGTTAAAATCAAATTTTTCATGGAAAAACAGTTTGAAATTTTGGAAAAAAATGAAAATGTCCTCGATGATCATCGCTATAGCGACGCATAGTCCATAACGTTTCTATAACGATGGAGGTTCGTTTCTATAGTGACGGTCGTGGAGACCTATATTACATTCGTTAAGAAGAGAATCAACCCCAAAAAGAAAAGAAATAAAAACAAGTGGTTTTCTATTATCATGTGGTTCTTCCTTGCATGTTCCAGACTAACAAGACTAATAGAGGGTTTGAAGGCATTGCTTATTTTCAGGGTTAAAAGTTTGGGGCCTAGCCCTTTCTCATAATCTCTCTCTCCAATCTCTGCACAGGACGTTACGATCCAACACTGCTCAATATTTCCAAGAATTGAATCATGCTTAACACTTTGAATGTGAAGCGATTCTTTCAATTTTTGTTGAATTGAATTATTTTTTGGGGGGGTTAATTCTTTGTGAAGAAAGATTCTTTAAGCGGCTCTAAAAAACAAAGGACGTTAAATATCAATGATTTGTTGGCACAATGGTGAAATTTTATGTGGATTCTTACATATCGAAGTTGTTTCAGATTTAGCCGTGGAGAACTAGTTTTAATCGTCTTGAAATAGCCATGGGAAGAGGCAGACAAGACTATGGCACTTAGAGCCCTACAATAACGGCCTTTGGAAGGAAAAAATTCTCGCTTAGGACAAATATGAAGAGGATTGTGCTAAAGAATTCGAAGTAGATATTGGACGGGGGCTGAGCGACGAGGATGTCGAGAGACAGCGGCAAAAATGGGGTTGGAACGAGCTAGAAAAGCATGTTGGGCCCTTAGTTTGGAATCTCATCATGGATCAATTCAATGACACGCTGGTAATAATTTTACTCATGGATTCGGTTGTTTCATATGTTCTTTCTTGGATTGATGGCAATGAAGGTGGTGAAATGGATATAACTGCTTTCATAGAGCCGCTGGTTATTTTCTTGGTTTCTAAAAATCCTCTCAACTCGAACCAGAACCTGGGTACAGAGAATAACACTCCTCTCAACTGGAAACTGGGTACATAGAATAACACTCCACAACCTCCTGGGATAGATTCAATTAATGAAACACTACCTCTTATACATATTGAGAAAAGTTCTTAGAATTCCACATTCTGATGTCTTTTTGAATCCTAAGTATGACAATAGCAATAGCAGATTATACAGAATGCGCAAGGAAATTCCCTACGACTATCTATAATATTTATTCAGTGCAATTTAGGTAAGAATATCCTATTACCTAATATATGAGATATTTGGTTGTTTATATTGGTTGTGTATAGCCATCTAATACTGCAAGTCTTCTTCATTCTTAGGTGTTGGTTGAAAAGATGAAATTACCAGATTCAGGGGAGCATGTAAAGGATGAAAGGCATAATGGTCATTCAGATTCTGCAAAAGTCCCATTAGGTATGATCATTGAAATGAGATTATATAGTTAAGTATATAATATTTGATAGAGTGGGCATGAATGTCTTTTGTAATTTTATGTATCTATAGAAAAACATCATATATTTCGAAGATATTTTAAAGATTGGTATTTTTTTTAAGCTTATGTTACTTTTTTTTGTATGTTGCCAACTATAAATCCTTGTTTTGTGTTACATAGGTTGTTGTCAGTAGTGGAGTGAAAGAGAAGACAGAGTTGCTACTTTAGAGTTCGATCGAATGCCCAAGTCTATGGGGATTATTGTTAAGTCAAATACAGGAAAGAACACGTTGTTAGTGAAGGTAATGGTAGCTTTAACATTGGGGAGGATAAATTTAATTGTTGCAAATGATTTAGGATGCACGATTGCTTACTCACATGAATTCTTAAAAGATAGTTGTAAATTTGTAACATGCACAATTGATTATTCTCATGAATGTTTAAATGATGGGTATAAATGATCACATTATTATTGGTAATAGGACAATTAATGTTGTTTTTAAAACATAACTGCAAATCCCCAATGGGGGCTTGGTTAGTTGGTAAAGTGGGTGTGTTAATATTCTACCCACCAAGGTAGATGCTCTCCAGTCATGGCATCTTATCTAAAGGGTAGCTTCACTGGGTCATGAGATGTATCTATGTCATTGCGCTAAGAGATTCATTCTATCTTCTAGTAAGGGGGGTTCAATATATAAGAAATTTGAAGAATAATATACTTCAATAATATTGTTTTGGGGGGCTTGGTTAGTTGGAAAAGTGGGGCTGTTAATATTCTTCCCACCAAGGTAGATGCCCTCCAGCCGAGGCATCTTATCTGAAGGGTAGATTCAGTGGTTCATGAGATATAGCTTTGTCATTATGCAAAGAGATGCATTATATATTCCAGTAGGGTGGGTTTCAACATATAAGAAATTTGAAGAATAATATACTTCAATAATATTTTTATTAATGGATTTCTTATTCACCATTTTCAAATTGAAGTAAGCCATTTTAACTAGTTATTGAAATATATATAAATCTACTTAGATCCATCCCATCCGCCAAGTTGGTTCGCCTACTTGAAAATTTGTCTCGGTTCACCTCCGAGGGGAGAACTTGCACTTCATATTCATCATTAGACTTTGAGGAGGGAGTATCCATTTCTAGGAGGGGATGTTTTTAGAACTTAGAGGAGGCATAGCATCCAATTCTAGGGCATCTAAATCACGACCTTCATTGAAGAATATCTAAACCTTTACAGAGATATTGTGGCCAAGGGGGTGCGTTCCACTATGCTAAATACAACCACAAAAATACTGATATACCACAACTATTTGTTCACAAATGGACTTAGAAATATAGTTGGGTGCATTCTCTTTCCCCCACACTTTGCTATCTACAATAACTAGCGAATTGAACTATAAGGAGAACTATGTAGCTGAAGGAGGCATTGGGTATCAATAGTAACCTACATGTCAGAGCATATAACAAATCAGATTGTTAATTCTAAGTTTTTAAAGGTTGTCATAAAAGTCTAGAATTATTTCTGCTATTTGCTTGACATGTAATCTTTCTTTTGATGATTGGGTGCAAGATATTATTCTTGGATGCCAAAATTTTGTGTGTATGCAAACTGTTTTACAAAAATCTAAAACCAGAGATATGCTAAACCCATCAACCGTAATTAATAATTTATATCAACATCATATTCAAGTAAACAATAGTCTCTCAACGATAATCATTAAAGCGTTTGACGAAATCATTAAGCCAAATATGTAAGCAATGAACAAAAAATTAGCCCAGATCAAGCAATGAACACTACACACTTAGAATGTGGATGTCAAAGGAAATCAACTCCCAACAATCTGATTTGAATTTACAAAATGTGGTCATAAAGTAGAGCACCCTAACAAACTGTGCCAGGAAGTTATAGGTATTCCCATATTTAAGGATTTCTTTCCAATGAGTTAGGTTGGTAACAAAACCCCAAACATATATCAATACCCTTCCTCATTTGATCTTTATGGCAACCAACAATGTTGCTTGTTGTTGTAGCACCCTCTCCCATTTATCCTTGTCCTTATATCACTCTTTGAAAATGGAGCATTCTCCTCATTCATGCTGGGTGACACCAATATTCCATAGATGGCCTCTCTAGAAACTGATTTTGCAACCACCAATCAAATTGAGGCCTGTCAGGTCTATTTGGTGCACAAACTGAATATGTTGTTGGAGCATTAGATGTTGGTAACCCCAAGAATTATACCATATGGACAGATTTGACATAGTGTGTAGATTATCCTTTCAGCACATGATATATGTGATTCCAAATGTGTTTAAATACTTCTTCCAGAAGCCTTGAACGAATGCCATTTCAAAACATGAAACTCTAGAGATAGAAACATAATGAAACATGTAATGGTGATATTTTGTCATGCCACTTACCAACTATACGTTTCGAATTTAATTCTCATAGCATCACTATTCAATTCTTATTTGACAAGCATGTGGGATGGCCTGAAAATGATGGATTTTAGCACATTAGAATTGCCTTACAAACAGAATTGACATATTTCCTTAGGTAATCTACATAATCTTTGAAAATTTAATGTTCCATTTCCTTCCAAAACAACTTAGAACATGCAACATTGCTTGCATTAATAGAAGCTTCAGCAGCCGCTACAATTTCTTCATGACCTTTATCTATTTTTCTTGCAAAGTCTAATGACATCCTAGTTATTGTGCACCTTCATAAAGTAAAGAATTTGTGACTAGATGAACCCTTTCTGATAAGAGACTAGTTTAACCTGTTTTCTATCTAGTAAAAAAACTTCCTTGACTTCACTTACCCATTGACAGTTTCAATTCCTTTACAAATGAGATTTGGGATACCTCCATTTATGATGATAAAATATGCTAAAAAATCTATTGGGATACCTCCATTTATGATGATAGAATCTGCACCTCTGTTCAAATTTGGTGTGGAAAGGAATAGTTTAAGAAAAGTCACATTTTGAAGCTTTGACGATCTTCTCCTTTTCCTTGATGGGATTGCCTCAAGCATATCTTCTCTTTTTCCTTGATGGGACTATCTCTGACTTGCTTAGTGATCTCAATAGGCCAATATCTTATAGGCTTCAACTTCATGAATTTCCCTTGTGTTCTTTCTTTTGCTCATATAAAGCCACATTCTATGCTTAACATAAAATTTGTGATGTTCTCTGTTGATCATTTATGAGCTTATGATTTTGTTGACTCTTCTCAAGATGCTCTTACACTTTCAAATGAACTTGCCTCATCTTTTATCTGAACCTATCTGCTTTATTTGTCTCCTCTTGCATTCCCTGTATGTCTTCCTTCTTCTATCCATAAACAACATCAAAAGGTTAAGGTGGAAAACAACCAAAACAAGTCTCAAAGTCCAATGTATGGGTGGAATAATCAATTTCCTTGTTATAAGAGTGTTGAATATAAAATACTTGTTCATTCCATGTCTTTGGTTGTTTATTGTTATATACACGCAACAATTGGACCCAAGTTTTGTTAACACTTCAGTTTGTCTATAGGTTTGAAGATGAAAAGCAATGGAATGCTTGAACTTTGTATCCATCCTCTTGCAATGTTATCCAAAACTGGCCCATAAATCTAGATGTTCAATTAGACTTTGGATTAACCCTTTCTTCCTTGGATGATGAGGATGAGTGTGTGGGTAGGTAACCTATAGGTACTTGGTTGTTGATAATTCCAACATAAAAAATATGTATATTCATAATCCAAAATCTATGCCCACCTGTAAGCTTCCCACTTTAATATCATTTTATCTAGTAACCATCTACTAAGATCCACCTCAACATAGATATGAACATATGTGTCTAAACCCGCCTTATGAGTTTGTTGGATTAAGATTATAGTTTCTAACACCCTCCATTAATATAGTTCTAGGGTAGCCACCTATATTTAGGGTGGCCTCCATTTTGTATAATGACCCCTTTGTCCAACTTCGTGGCTTCATTTGCAAGATGAATTGCAATGGAACTATTATGCCTTTGAACATGAAGGAGATGAGTTTCTTTGATATAATTGAGACACCATAAGATCATTTGATAATTTCTGAATAAGATGGGTCCCTCTTCGATAAATTGCTTTCTAACATGTTTAATGATGACACGAGTCACATATAATGAATATTTTGGGAACTGAAGTTTGTAGGTCATTTCTTGTCCTATGTATAAAGCATACAATTATGCTTGATTGTCAGTTTCCCTACCTAGGTCCCAATGAGAATAAGTTTTAAATTCTTTATAACAATGGGGAGGAAGAGGATAATACTTGAGTCTTGTAACTAGTTTAATCACAAACCTCATATTTTATTTTTCTCAATGGACATTAAAAACTTGTATTGTTTCCTATTTTCAATTGTGTAGGCATATCTCGGTCTATTGAGGAAAAATAAAATTGAAAATTGTTCCACATGAATCCATGAAGAGGTATGAGTGTATATTTTTTCCATGTTAATTATCCCCTGCTATGTCTTTCCAACTTTTCCTAGCCCTCTCGTTCTCCCTAGTTTCACCCTCAAATTTTCCTTTGAGGTAGCCCTAGGGCTTCTTGGGTGATAGGGCTTCATTACACTATAATTCTTGAGATATTTATGAATGCTAGATTTTTTATTAAACCGTGAAGTGAACCCTAATTTTGATATGTGTGCCCTAATTTGAGCCATGAGGCTTGGATGTGGGATAGACTGTTGATTAAACTTGGTATGTAGCAGACTGCTTCTAACCCCTTGGTCACCCTACTCGCTACTAGTAGCCTCACCCTCCCTTCCCTTCAACACCACAGCCTTGGGACTCTTCTCTAAGGTTGTTACAGCCTAAGGATGATCCTTCATGTTTTTATGACATTGTGTTAGGTGTTATGAGACTTGGTCATTCTTATCATTGAGAAACTTACTGAATGCATTGTTAATTGCACTTATATATTTCACCTATGCACATAGTACACTCTCTACTTTGACTCCAATAGGGAACTAGTCATTAAAATCCTCGAAATAGAATATCTTTTGGTGTCTAGGTGTTATTCCATAGGTGTCTAAGTGCAACCCTCTTCTTGGACTATTTGATGTAGAGTTTCCTCCTCTTACATAGGTTTATAACTTGCTATAGTTATACATATACTATCTGGCTTATGAAACACCTTGATTTTTTACATAGGTTTATAACTTGGTAAATCAAGCAGCTAAGTATATTCCATCCAATTCCCTCATTATAGTAAGAAATATGATTAAAACCTTGGTTCATAATCATGTTCCTTCCCTTAATCAGCAAGTACAATTGCAAATGCTTCGGTGCATCCTCCCTTATTAGTATGATTCCTACTTTAAGACATATTTGATATTTTCTAAGCCCATTCTTCTTCTTGAACTGGTCTTATCTACTATATGGATTATGAAACACCTTGCTTTTTACATAGATTTATAACTTGGTAAAGCAAGAAGCTAAGTATATTCCATCCAGTTCCCTTATTACAGTAAGAAATATGATTAAAACCCTGGTTCATAATCATGTTCCTACCCTTAATCAGCAGGTACAATTGCAAATGCTTCTGTGCATCATACCTTATTAGTATGATTCCTACTTTAATACATATTTGATATTTTCTAAGACCATTCTTCTTCTTAAACTAGTGTTGTGGTCATAATGGGTTTCATCCTCTGCCCTACTTCCTTTGACTTTGTGAAAATGAATCCATGAACCTTTGATTAAAATTTTCCATCTAAGTGGTTTTTTAGTTGAGGAAGGGTTTGTAATTTATATTTTGTTATATTAAAAAAATTCTTTTGAGTTTGGTTTTAGCAAATTTTTCCAAGTTTGGAAAAAATCACACGAGCTAGAATAGTTTCCAGATTTAGCGAAGTGTTGGTTTCTAGGACGCGTTTTCATGCATCCCTAGGCCCATTCTTCTACGTAGTGAGTAGGGTGAGGTTTGTCTTCCTAACTTGAGTATTGTGCATGGGATAGAGAATGAGATAGGGTTTTGGCTATTGCATTACATTTTCTTCTCTTAGTTTATAAAAAAGATATATTTGTGATTGAGTGATTTAGATTTTGTGCTCGACACTCATTGTAATAATTTTCAGCTATTGATGTGTTTGTATATATAGCATTCCTTTCAATGGTTTAGAGAGGTTTTAAATTTTAGGTTTCTTCGGATTTGATTAGGAGTATAGTTTTTCTTGCCATGAACTAAAAAATTAACATGTTGTTAGAGCTACAGAGCTGAAATATTCTAGGCATATGTGGATGGAGCAGGTTGTTGCTTCTGAGAGGGAGTTGACATAGGATTTCAATAGGTGTGATTCCCAAAATACTTTAGGGATTGGAGTGATATGTGCCTTAGACAGACATACAAACCTGAGGGTTTGTGCATGAAATGCATGTGTATCTCTAGAGACTTCGTTATTGATATACACTTGTGATAGGTTGTTGATCTAATGTTTTACTGGTTGGTATATTTGGTTGAAGTGTGTTTAAGAAGTTGCAGGAATGGTTTAGTCTCGGTCTCAAAGAGTGTGACTGGTTAGATTGCAAATATTATTGGAGAAGGTTGAACTTTGGAGTTTTGTCGAGGGAAAGGCTACAATGCTTATTGATAGTGTAGTTGGCCAAACAAAAACAGAAAGAAGTGAAAGAAAACATAATCATTCTTTATTTTATGAAGAACCAATTTATCCCTCACATTGCAAAGAAGAAGTTGGTTAAGAATATGTATGAAGCCTTTATCACTCTGTATTAGAGTGAATTTTTCCCATAGGAATCTCTCGAAGGACAAGCTTTTCCAAACATGCATGGGTGATATAGATATGGTGGCTTGCTAATTGATGAAGATCTCTTAGTCAAGATATCAACTTGCTGCTATAGGTTTGATTGGAAGCCATAGCATTAAATATGTTCTCATCATCTTGGGAAATTTTTGTTCAAGTTGTTTGTGCGTGTGTGAAGTTGCCCAACTTTGAGAAGCCTTGAAATGATTTAATGAAATAGGAGACAAGGCTAGAGACAAATTTATCTAGAGTGGAGGAGATCCAAAATATAGCTCTCATCAAGAGGGTGAGGAGAAGAGGTCAGAAAGGTCATGGGAGGGGTTAAAAGGGAAAGAAGAAAAATTAAAGTTATTTGAATCGAGGGAAGAAAGACTTGAGTTGGTGAAGTGTTTCAAGAAGCACAAGATGGACAATGCTACATTTTAGCATCTTGAGAAGATTAAGGGGAAGGACAAGTAGTAGAAATTTGTAGGGAGTGTAGAAGCTTCCACTAGAGTGGATGAGTTAGAATCCAAGGTTCATATAACCTTATCCATGGTTTTTTTCCTTTCAACTAACAAAATATTTGGTGTAGGGTGGTATGTTGACAATTGAGCATCTAGACACAACCTTCAACAACAAGGCTTTTGGAAAACAACAAGAACATGAGGCCAACATATAGTTGGAGTTGGGAAATGATGCCACTTAGTTACATGAATGGGTTCTGTCTCATTCTACATGCTATCAAGTGATATTCTTAAGGTAGATGATGTTTTTTATGTTCATGGTTTAACAAATATTCTTTTATTTTTAACAATGAAAAATTTTAGATGTGCTCCTGAGTTTGATAATCAACAAGTTATCATCAAAGATTGCAGTGAATAAATTAATCGAGTTTTTTCTAGAGGTGTGTGAGAAGGTTTCCTTTATAGGTTTCTTGTTTATCATATCAACATGGAGCCTAAGATACCGGACTAAACAACTAGTTTCCTATGGCAATTAATCTAAGTTAACCCGAGCATGTTCCATCCTCATAGAAGCAATGATTTTCTTGTTTGATGGCAGTTCTGAGCAATTTGCACATGGTTTGATCTCTTAGAACAGTTCTGGGTATTCTTGGGGAAACAAGAAACACTTTGTTACTAGTTCCAAGATGGTTTTGTGAATAAGAACAATAGCATACTCCAAACTAGGCAACTTTGAAGGGCATGAACCAATAGTTTACATATATAGCAAGCCCGTCGAAAAGGGGTGTTCTCCCATATACTAGGAATTGAGTAGAATACCAATTTTAAGTAGAAAATATATATATATATATTTTTTGTATGCTGCAACTGAAAATATTGCTTTGTTATTTGGCGCAGAGTGTTTACATTTGAGCCATTTATACACCCCTTTTTCATGTTGTAAATGCAGCTCCATGTGTTCTCTGTCCTTTTAAACTAAAGATTGATAGTTGATATTGATGAACATCCAGCTACTTTGGGGAAAAATGATCTTGATGTGATAGATATATGTATTTCTGTTTCATTGGATTTTGTTTTCCATCCACAGTAATTTTCTATAGTTCCCTTTTGTATAATATTTGGTGGCATGGCGCATGTATACAGGTTATATCACAACAAAAGAGCTGGGTACTGTAATGCGTTCTCTAGGTAAAAGTCCTACAGAAGCAGAGCTCTAAGATATGATAAATGAAGTTGATGTAGATGGAAATGGTACCATTGATTTTCCTGAGTTTCTTAATCTTATGGAAAGAAAGATGAAGGATACTGATTCTGAAGTAGAGATGAAGGAAGCATTCTGTGTTTTTGACAAGGATAAAAATGGTTTTATCTCTATTATTGAGCTATGTCATGTCATGATAAGGGAATTTAGAGAGACCTTGTATCAACTCTCTAAAGACCTTAGAGAGACTTGAATTTAGAGAGACCTTGAGACCTAAATTCAACATCATTTGTTTTTTAAATTAACAACTCCATCGCTAGTATAGCAAGCTCGTAGAAAAGATAAACAAAAGGGCGTTGATATAGTTTTGCTAAAGCAAGGGAACCTCTGTCGCTATAGAGATGACCAAGTGTTGCTATAGCGATGATCAATATGTTGGTATAAACATACTTTTAACATTTTCCTCTGTCGCTATAGTGACGACTAAGTGTTTCTATAGCAACGATCAATGTGTTGCTATAGCGACGAGGAAGTGTCTCTATAGCGACATAGTTTGTTTTTTTAAAGAACACGCATTTCATGTCTTTTTTGTCGCTATAGCGATGAACTGTGGCAAGTGTTGCTAGAGCAACGAAAGTTTTGCCACAAAAAAAAGGGGTCAGGTTCGTCGCTATAGCAACGCACAAGTGTTGCAATAGCAACAATTTTCCATGGGAAAAATGTCCACATGTACTAGTGTAAAGTCTGGTCATTTTTCTCCATATCTCTAAAGGCATAACCATCTACATGCATTCGAAGAATGTCATCTTGACTTCTATTATGTGCATGGTAATCCATAAATTGTGCTATGTTTTTTCATTTGAAGAGTCGTTGCAAATGTGGAATAATGGGAATATAATGAAGAACCTTGTGAGGAACCTTTTTTGTTACTTGATCTGTTCGATATCTACTAATATGACATTCTAGACATTCTATTTCAAATTCATGTTGTTTATAATATATAGTATGGTCATCGGGGCATGCATCAATTGCTTCATACTACATTCCAATTTCTTTCATGATGACAGATAAGTCTCGATATGTGCAAGGTAAAATATTTGATGGTGGTAACAAAAATTCAGCTATCAAGATACAACAAATTAAAGTAAAAAACTAGTTAATATAATATATAAATAATATTAATGAAACATGTTTCATCCGTATTAATTTTACTTAAGAATTAACAATGAAATTATCATAGGAACAAAGTTGACCTTTATCACGATCATATATATGTGATGGAATATATTACATACCTTAACATCTATGTGATTGATGTGTTTGAAAGACTATTCATAACCTTCAAGTGCATTATCAACAATATAGAAGAGAGAATAATTGTGTTGAAGCCTTCATAAAGGGGATTGTATGCCTTCTCAAGAAGGGGTAAATATTGAACATCATTTTCATGATCATCATCATCATCATCATCCATTCTAAGATTGAATGTATTATGGATCAATGTATTTGTACTATCATCTTCAACTATGTTATCAGTATGATCATCTTCTTCAATATGATCATTAACTTGTTCTTCATTATTCATAGCTCCATGTTCCATTGGTGCTTGTTCTAAAAGCACATCCTCCGGGAAATATGTTGTAGGAGGTCTTTCCTTTATAATTACAAGAAACCATCAAAATATATTAGTTAATATAAGAAATATTAAAATGATACATACATTAACAAAACCAATCAATATAAAGACATATATAATGAAAAACTTATCGATGGACGATAGTGATATCCCCCCTCAGCATGTCCATATTCCCTACAATGTCTTTGGTTGTTGTGATTTTTATTCTTATCATTTTAAAGCCCCTGCATTAACAACATGGACAATAACATCTCCCATCACACTTTATTTTCATTCCATCCCACAATCTAGCAATCAATTCACAATTTTGATCGTGTGGATTAGGAATAGTAATGTTATGTTCATAAATTTTCTGATACCAAGCTTGACTGATGATTATCGAACTTAAAAAATCAAGGTCCACACTTGAATATTTTTAACCACGGTAACAATTGAAATAATTGTGGTTGTTTGTATGTAAAATAGTCCGTGTGAAGATTATAACTTTCGCTAACCGTCATTTGTATAGCAAAAAAGTCAGAATATTCCTAATATATAGTTTCTAAAAAAAATACTCATCAAATATCTGACAAAATTAGCATAGTTATCGTTGTAAACCAATCATCAAATTTATGACGACAGGAAGTCGAATATACGACTGCAGTCATCGTATTTCCAACGACCATCGAATATCTAATGAAAACTGTAGTGAATTTAAAAAAAGAAAAAAAAACATAATTACAAAGGTGAAATCTAACAACATAGTCAATTTCATCGGATTGCATTGGATTTGGTTTCAAAACTTGTTGTGTAGAGTGGGGTGCCTAATATTTGAAATAGGTCTATTGTTGTTGTCCACTAAACAAAAAAATACAAGAAAGTGTGGTTCTTCCCAATGTTAACAAGGCCTCCCAATGGTTTTGCAAAGTTGTTGAATACATGCTTGAATCGAAATGCATGCATTGTGGAGGATGTTAATATTTTAAAATTTGTTATACCAAAATAAGAGGATCACTAAAATAATAAAAATCATAATAGAACAAAAGAGAACACAAAGATTTATCCTAGGAATCCCTTGTCGGGGGGGGGGGACCCAACAAAACTTCCTTGATATAGACTTCAACCAATTACAATGTAATACCCAAAGATAATACTATACTACTACCTTCCTCTGAGATGGATTACTCCTTCTCTCTCTAGAGAACTTTCTTGAGTTCTGAGTATGTCCGAATGAGGGAGGCGCCTCACCTATTTATATAAATCAATTGAGAATCCTAATAACCCAACAGGGTTGAATTCTCCTCTCAACCAGGGCCGACTTTTTTTGAGAGACTCAAAATAACATTTTAATAATAATTTTCTAGGTACTACTAGCCCGACTTACAACAGAGGTTTTACCTCAAGACTTTACCAGACCAATTACATTAATGACATCCCCAATTGGAGGAACAACATCTCCAAATGGAGGGATAATAATAATAATACAAAATATAATATTTTCCACAGTTACATTTCTTTAACACTCCCTATTAATAAGGAAAATATTTTATAACAACAGTAATAACAACAACATATGTACAATTGACTGTTGAGTTTATATGTCATAGGAATTTTTCAACAACTATATCATCATCATCATCCATGGAACATCATTATCACAGAGTATCATCATCATCTCAAGAATCACAATGATCCTCATCATCTCAAATATCATCACAAGCATCATCGTCTCAAAATATCATCATGAGCATCATCGTCTCGAAACATCATCATCTCGAAACATCACCACGAGCATAATTTCGAAGCATCATCACGAGTGTCATCATCTAGGAATATCATCATGAGAATCATGTCAAAACATCATCACGGGCACCATCATCTCGATAATCACCTGCAATATAATTAGTATACAAATAATGAAAAACATATGCAAATGAATGCGAAATCACCCATAGCATGAAAAATGTTGTAACATCATCGTTAAAAAATGAATGCAATAACATGTCTGCGGATGAATGCAGGATCTCATTGTTTGCAAATGAATGAAAAACCTCATCATACCCAAATGAATGTAATACCTTGTCCGCAAATGAATGCAAGACCTCATTTTCCACAAATGAATGCAGGACATCATCATCCATAAATGAATGCAGGACCTCATCTGCCAATGAATGTAGGACCTCATCATCTGCAAATGAATGCAATACCTTATTCACAAATGAATGCAGGACACTCATAGTCCAAAATGAATGTAATACCTCATCCACAAATGAATACATGACCTTATCGTCCCCAAATTAATGCAATACCTTGTCCACAAATGAATGCAGGACCTCATCGACATAAGAATTCTAGGACACTATGGACATCTGTAGGGACTTTGATAAACTCAATTGTATTGACATAGCGCTCCTCAAATTGAGCTACTAAACCACTCTCTACAGGTAACCACCTCATCAATAATAGTATCATCATCACTCCCTCTTTCTAGGGAGGTCCTTTTGGACTGCGTCCATCTTGTCTCGAAAATATTCAAACTTCACACGAGACAAAGGCTTAGTCAACACATTTGCAACTCGTTCCTATGTAGGAACATACTGGAGCTTCAAATCTCCTCGCTGCATCATATCCCAGATGTAGTAATAATTTATCTCTATGTTCTTTGATTTATCATGAAACACTGAGTTCTCCGACAACTTGATGCAACTCTAGTTATCACAATAAATATCAGTCAGACCCATCTCGGCATCAAACAATCCATCCAATAACGTTTAAATCCATACTAATTCATTATAGTCTAAAAATGTTGCAATCTATTAATCCTCGGTTATCATGAGAGAAACATTGGTCTACTTTCTACTAAGCCATGATATCACACATGATCCCAAACTAAAACATCCCGAAGTGCTCTTTCTATCTTCAGCACTTCCTATCCAATATGAATCAGTATATCCATACAATCTGAATTCATGGTTTGTTGCATATCTAAGTCCATAATCCAATGTACCCTTTAGGTACATCATCACATGTTTTTATACAACTAAGTGAACATGTCGGGGCTCCACCATATACTAACTCAAGGTGTATAAAACCAAACATATTTATGTTCTTGTATTTTTCAAATGCACCAGTGAGACAATAATTTGTTTGTATAATGTGACATCTACTCTTTCTGAAGAGTCATCATTCAAGATATTTAGGTTTGTCACAATTGGAGTGTTCATTGCATTGAAATCCAACATCCCAAGTCTCTTTAGAATCTCAACTACATATTTTCCTTATTTTAATAAAATATCATCTGGGAACTTCCATACTCAGAGACATAGGAAGTAATGTGTCATGCCAAGGTATTTCATCTTAAATTCTATGGAAAGCTTCTTCTTTCATTCGCTGATGGGATTCTCCTCTCCTATCAAAAATAGATCATCCACATATAACAATAATATCATGATCTCATCATCTTCAAGCTTATAGTAAAGGTTGGAACCTTCTTTACTTTTGGTAAATCCCAAGCTCATTAAGAAGCCATCAATTATTCCATACCATGCTCTAAGTGCTTGCTTCAACCCATATAGTAATTTCTTCAATATGGATACATGTGTATTTTTGTCATGTGTCTCAAAACCGGGTGGTTGTTCAATATGCACTTCTTCTTCTATAACGTTGTTTATAAAGGTTGTCTTTGCGTCCATTTGATGTATCTTCCATTTCATCTTGACTTCCAAGGAAAGCATAGTTTTTATTGAAGTATATCTTTCTACTAGTGAAAAAATATCTTCATAATCAATCCCTTCCTTCTGAGAGATTCCTCGTTCGACAAATCTTGCTTTGAAATTTTCAATACTTCCATCTGTTGAATGCTTTGTCTTGAAAATCCATTTTGAAGAGACTACTAATTTATCCTTCGGTCTTGGAACCACATCCCAAACATTATTCTTTATGATAGATCGGTATTCTTCAATCATGGAATCCATCCATTCCTTCTCCTTTGAATCTTCTTCAAAACATGTAGGTTCTTCATCAACAAGGTTGCACATCAAGGCCACATAGTTGGAGTAGAGTCTTGGTCTCTTGCTTCCTTTTGGTGCACCATATCTTTCTACTTCTCGGATTATATCATGAGCCCAAGATGGTCTTCTCTTTGTTGAAATCATCTTATGGGGTGTCTCCATGGATCTTTGGGGTTCTTCCATGTCATTATATTTTGTTATTAGTTCTTCTTCAATATGTTTAACTAGTGGTCTACGAGTTTATGCAATTCTAGGATCCTCTTTCTCTTCTTCATGATATTCATCTACATAGTTCTTTCTGGATTTGATGAAAGTTGCATATTCATCAAATGTGACATTTCTGCTAATCTCAATCTAACGAAAACCTAGAATTTAGATTCTGTAATATTTTGAGTGATCAATGTATCCAACAAATATTCCCTTCTTTCCTGAAGGGTCCAACTTTTATCTTTTTTCCTTGGAAACATGTAAGTAGACAGGACAACCAAATATCTTTAGCTGGTTGAATTCATGCTTCCCACTGGTAAATATTTATTATGGATTTATGTTCCCAAGAGCATTGTGGGATATTTTGTTGTGTACATAAACTGTGGCCCTTGTTACTTCAGTCGATAAATGCATAGGTAGATATTGATCATGGATCGTGGATTTATCTACTTCCATGATAGATCTATTATTCCTTTCTACCACTCCATTCTGTTTAGGATTATAGGGTGTAGTAAGCTCCCTCTTAATCCCAACTTCTTTATAGAATTCCTTGAATTCATTTGAAGTGAATTCTCCTATGTTGTCTGATCTCACAGTCTTGATCTTCTTTTTGGAGAGATTCTTGACAAGAGACTTGAACTCTTTGAACTTTTAAAAAACTTCATCTTTACTCTTCAAAACAAATATCTGAGTCTTACGAGAGTAATCATCAATAAAGGAGACATAATAAACATACTCTCTTAAGGAAGTAGATGACATCGATCTGCACATATATGAGTGAACAATAGCCAAGATCCCTTTTTCTTTATTGTTATTGGTTGGAAATGGGTTCTTGGTATTAGTCCCTTAAGAAAAACCTTTTCATACCCCTTCATGATTAATCTGGATTTCTGGTAAACATGTCACTGCCATACTCACAATTGGTAATACTTTGTAGTTCACATGAGCAAGTATTCTATGCCATAGTTCACATGGATTGATGGTACTGATTATAAAAAATGAATCTGTGTGCCCCTTCAATTTGTAGAGTCCTCCTTCTTCAACTGCATCATCTATTGTCTTTCCTTTCGTCCACATAAGAACTTCGCCATCTACAAAGGCAACTCTGAAACCTTTCTTATCTAAATTAGTTAATATAGAAATAATATTCTTCTTTAAACCTATAACATATAAGACCTATTTTGTCTTCATGAAATTTCCATATTTTATCTTGTAAGAGGATTCTCCCATTCCTTTGATTGCATATTGATAATCATCTCCAATATGCACCTTGTGTGGATAGTCTTTTTGGGTAAGACATGAGAGAGAGAGTCTGTGTAACTTGTCATATGTTTGGAAGCACCAAGTGTCACTTCCATGAGATACTGATCCTATGAGAGCTGAAATTAAAACATATTCTTCACTAGAGTCTTCATTTCTTCTAGCCTTCTCTTCATCTCATTCATTTTATTCAACTGCATGGGCATGGAACTTTCGGTTCTTCTTCTTGAACTTATCTTTATTAAGTGGACAATGTCTGGAAATGTGTCCCAACTTATGGCATGTATAAAATTCAAAAGATGAGTAATCCTTGTAATTAGTTTTCTTATCTCTTTTGAACCCTTGTGATCTTCTAGGATGTGATCCTCAATCCTTCCTTTTGTTTCTTCCATTCTTTGCATGAGATGCTAGAGCTTGATCTTCATTATCATTTAGTTTCTCTTCTTTATTTTCTATCCTTCCTTTTTCTTGTACACATTCTTCCCATAGCTTACTATAGTTGGTTAACTTTCTTCTAGAACATATTCCTATGATGAAGGAATCCCATTCTCTTACAAGGCCATATGAGGTAGTCATTACAAATTATTCTTCTTCCACCATGTCACCAATGGCTTCTAACTATTCTTTGATATGAGATATGTTAGGATTATAATCCTCCCTTATCCAAACTGGTCAATTAAGCCTAACTTAAGAGTCTCTTTAGTCATTATTGAGTCACTAGTACCATTGGGTCCACTTGCCCTAATTGGGCCACATGTACCAGTCACTAGAGTTTGGGGAACACTGATTGATGCTAACTGCCACTAAATGCACTTGCATGTATCATTTTAGGCACCTCCTAGACCAATCCCTGCAATTTAGGAGCCAGTGGGAGTGTCGGCACCAACCTCCTTTAGCTGAGTTCAATTGGTGGCTATTCAAGACTAGTTATGAGTCAGTTACAGTCAGTTACATTCAGTTAGCGCCATTCCTTGCATGGATGCATATGGGAAGGTGCCTTTTCACACCTACCACATCAGTTAGACTAGTTTAACTTATTCTAACTTATCGAGAGACTGAATTAGACAACTGGATTTAGCTAGTTAAGCTTCGATAATGATTTAGACACATCCAGTTATCCATGCAGTCAGATTGAGTTAATCAATTTGAATTTCCTCTCATGAATTTGAATTGTCTGGCTATTAATGCTAGTTTATTGCATTGTAATAATTATCCATTTTACTTTTTTATTAATAAAAGCATATACAGCTGCAACTCATTTTTTACACTGTTTCATTTTATATTTTGAGTAAATTTGTTTGTGGAATCTTTGTGAGTTTTGTCTTGGTCCATAGATTCCTGTGAGCTCAATTTTCATATGGTATGAGAGCCTTGGTAGGACAAAGAAGTTCTTCTTCTACAAATTTCATGTTGGATCAAAATGTTTTGAGCAAAATTGCTCCTTCCAACTATGCACCAGAAGCAGATAATTTACCACATAATTCCTGGGAAGAATAGTATTGTTGGTCAAGCTTCCTTAATTGACTAAGTCTGGTGTGAAGCAAACTCCAAAAGTGCAGGTTGTCGACCTTACTTTGTATGTTTTTGTGTGATTTGCATGTTTTTCAAACTCTTTCACTGCATTCGCTACAATAGCATAATGGCCTCTTTTGTGAATCTTCTCACTCATTTCAATTACCATCAGCGGAAGGAGAACATTGAGATTCAAATTCACTCCAAAGGACTCTACAAAGTCACCATGGACACAAAGGTAGAGCCGAATCATGTTGTAGACAAAGAAAATTACTGGAATAAGCTTGGTGAAGCATATGGATTTCTGTGCCTTTCAATTTATAAGGATCTTCTCTTCCACATAACTGGTTTAAAGACTCCCAAGGAGATATGGGACCAACTTGCTACTCTGTTTGATAATCAAGATGACTTGAGAATCTATCAGCTAGAGAATGAGTTGATATCTCTAGACCCGGGAAACTTCGAAACCATGAATGGATTCTTCACCAAATTCAAGCACCTGGTGCTCCAGCTGAAGCACTGTAAATTTGAGAAGGAGGATGATCAACTCATCCTTGCCATCCTTTCAAAACTTGGCCCAGATTACTCATTTTTTGTGTCCACCTTTCGTACCAGGAAGCTTACAATCCCGAATTGGAAGATGCCAGCCCTCAATGCATTCATTGAGTCTCTCACCACTGAACAAGCTTGTCCAAATGGGGGTCATCAGATCTTCCAAAGATCAATCCTTATTTGCTGGAGGACCCAAAGCTGTGAATGGAAAGGGGAAGCAAAAGAACCAAAAGACAAAGTATGAGCCTCCTAAGGAGAAGGAGCAGTCAGATGAGTCCTTAGGTTCAAGGAGAAACAATAAGAAGGGAAAATAAAAGGTGCTTTGTTCTTACTATGAAAGGGGATTTCATCCAAAAAGCTCATGTATGAGGAGAACAATTGATCAAGTGGCTCTTTTCCTAGAGAAAAATAACATCACTCTACCAGTTGGCGCAAGGAAGACTTAAGATCGTGATGAGAGATGCCATGCACTGAAGGCTAGTTGTTCAAAAACACATGCTTTCCTCATTGATTCAGGAGCTTCCAATCATATGGTTGCATCCAGAGAATCATTTTATTCATTACAATCTATTGATGGTCCTAGCATTCACATGGGTGATGACAGTCAAATTTGAGCTAAAGGGAAGGGTTCTATCAAGTTGGAACATGGAAAGTTCAATGATGTACTTTATGTGCCCTCCTTAGCTGCAAATTTGTTATTTGTATACCAGATGACTCACACTGGCCCACCAAAGAGAGTAATATTTGGTCCTGACTCAGTGGAGATCATAGATATCTCTACTGGGAACATTATAGTGAAGGGTGCTATAAATCAAGCCTCCAAGGCATATAAATTCTCACACTTTCTACCATTTTCAGATCCAGTGCACTCTCAGTTACCACTTGGAAGGGGAGGTAAAAACATTATATCTACTCCTTTTGCATATGATAAAGTTTCTACTAGTATTTTATAATTTGAAGCAGAAGACTCAGTTATATCAGTTTATGAGATTGAAGTTCACAGTGATTCAAATCCAAATCTGGCCCCTACTCCCAATCCTAAGCCCAAATGGGCACAAAAGGTTATTGGGGCAGCTGGGAAGATGACTGGAAATCCATCTGACATAAAGAGGACAAGAAATCAGTTATAGAAAGATAACCTTGCGCTATGTCAATCAAGCTCACTTCCTTCATAGAGATGCACCAAACTCCCTGTGAGATGCTACATGACAAGGTTTGATCAGCTACACTTCTCTCAGAAGAATAAAGTGGATCGTGTCTCTCTTCCTCCAAAAAGAGACAAAGGTTACATTCCTCCTTCCTTCCATTATCATTTTGGGAGAAGATGGAGAAGTCTACATGCCAGGCCCTAGGATACCTATGCATAGAAGAACAAGCATTCTGCTTCTCTACACCACAGAGATGAAGGTTGCAGCAACATTTTCTCAAGTTTTTTTTCAAAGAGGAATCTTTTCTCTTGATATGAAAGATTGAATCCTAATTCTACCTTCTTAGTTTGAAGGGGGGTATTTTTCCCATGAGGTTTTTCCCTGTTTCCTTGTTTGTATTAAGTAGTTACTTTTTTCATTGTATCTGTAATGGGTGACCTATGGTCTTAGTTACTAGGGCCCACAATTGTCCAAGTTAGCATTTAGGGGGGGGTGTCAGGATTTTAATCCTCCCTTGTCCAAATTGGTCTATTAATCCTAACTTAGGAGTCTTTTTAGTCATTATTGAGTCACTAGTACCATTGGGTCCACTTGGCCTAATTGGGCCACATGTACCAGTCACTAGAGTGTGGGGAACACTGATTGAGGCTAACTACCACAAACTGCACTTGCATGCATCAGTTTAGGCGCCTCCTAGAACAATCCCTACAATTTAGGAGCCACTATGAGTGTCGGCACCAACCTCCTTCAGTTGAGTTCAATTGGTGACTAGTCAAGCCTAATTATAAGTCAGCTACATTTAGCTATAGTCAGTTACATTCAGTTAGCACCAGTCCTTGCATGGCTGCATGTGGTAAGGCGCATTTTCTCACCTACCACATCAATTAGACTAGTTTAACTGATTCTAACTGATTGAGAGACTGAATTAGACAGCTGAAGTTAGCTAGTTAAGATTCGATAGTGATTTAGACACATCCAGTTATCCATTCAGTTAGATTGAGTTAATCAATTTGAATTTCATCTCATGTATTTGAAATGTCTGGCTATTAGTGCCAGTGTATTGCATTGTAATAATTATCCATTTTACTTTTTTATTAATGAAAGCATATACAGCTGCAACTCATTTTTTGCACTCTTTCATATCATATTTTGAGTAAATTTGTTTGTGGAATCTCTGTGAGTTTTGTCTTGGTCCATAGATTCCTATGAGATCAATTTTTATAAGATACTCTTGAGAAGTATGACTACATAGTTTCTTCCTTTTGTATCTTCACACCCTTGAGTTGATTTCTTAAGGCCATTCTTATATTGATGTTATTGCCTTCAAATAGAGTGGTTAGTGCATCGAACATTTGCTTTGGAGTATTCTTTGAAGATACTTGAGAAATCAAATTATCCTTGATATAATCAACTATGCTTCTCTTATATTTGATAATATCCTTCTTGTTCTTGGTTTTTGTTTCATCTCCATCTAGTTCCTTGACCTCATCTTTGCTGTAGCCTTCTAGGTCATGTTCTTCAAGGATGAGCATGACTCTGTACTTCCATGCTCTGAAATTCTTTGCTCCTTCAAACTTTTCATAAATCTTGGTCCTAATTGTCAACTTTAAAGAATCAGAACCTAAAATGGAAATATAGGAGGTATAACTTACCAATTTGAGGACTGCTTTTGAAATCTACTTCAGGATGGCCTAAGCCTTTTGATAGAAAAACCCTAATTTCCAACTATGGTCACTTGCAAATTTGATTGGAGGAAAATATGTGCCTCCTCAAGGTGAGATGGTTGATGGTTTATATCTTTATTTTCCCAAATCTCTGGACAGGACATTGAAAAATATGATGCCCTGGTTTCTCTAGTTAGAAGTTGTAGGTCAAAAATTGAAAATCCACAAAACTGAAAACTGCTTCGACGGAAAGATGTGCCCTCCTAGAGAGAATTGAGCGGTCCTTATTTTCTAGTTGATCTGTGAAGGGAGTTGTCCGGAATAGTGAGCCCTAGCTTGCTGAACTACTGGAAAAGATGCTTCACAATGTCTTCTTTTAGGTAGGCTATGAGACCATGTTAATATTTTAAAAGTTGTTATGCAAAAACAAGAGGATCATTGAAAGAACAACAAGAATAGAAGAACAAAGGAGAACGTAGAGATTTATCCTGGGAAATCCTCATGGGAGAGAAAAACCAGTAAAACTTCCTCGATATAGACTTCAACCAAGTACAGTGTAAGACCCAAATATAAGAATAGACTTCTTGCTCCCTCTCAAATGGACTGCTCCTTCTCTCTCTAGCGAACTTGCTTAAGTTCTTAGTATGTCCAAATGAGGAAGGCACCTTACCTATTTATACTGATCAGTTGAGAATCCTAATAACCCATCAAGGGCGAATTCTCCTCTCAACCAGGGCCAACTTTCCTTGGGAGACTCAAAATAACATTTTAATAATATTTTTGTGGGTACTATTGACCCGACTTACAACGAAGGTTTTACCCCAAGAATTTACATGACCAATTACATTAATGACATCCCTAATTGGAGGAACAACATCTCTAAAATAAGGAATAGTAATAATAATACAAAATAGAATATCTTCCGCAATTACATTTACTTAACAGAGGATCCTCCTAGAAAGAGTTTATCATCTACGAACTAGGTATGATTGATTGGATTAACTCCACAAGATTGGAGGATCCCTTCTAGATTGCTTGATTCCCTTTCCTTAATCATTTTTTTCCTATGGGACTCTACCATGATAAAATAAAGGAAGGGGGATAATGGCCATCCTTGTTGTATCCCCCTAGAGCTTTGAAAAATGTTTGCAAGCCTTCCCCTGACCAGGGGAGCTATCCAAGGATGGTCAATACAATATTTAATCCATCTTATGAAATCTTTTGAAATACAAATATTTTTATAACTGCCAAAACAAAGCTATGTATCATTCTATCAAAGGCATTAATAAGATATATTTTAATAATCCTACTTTTCTCCCCATGGATATAACTAGAATGTATCGCCTCCTGCACCAATATAATATTGTCGGAGATTTTCCTCTTTTCCATGAACTCAACTTAATTCTTAGAGATCGGGTTGGGAAGGACCTTGAGTCTAGATCCTAAAATATTTGTTAGAATCATGTATGCAACATTGCAACTTGAGATATGGGAATAAATCGACAAAGGGAACTGGGCTTGGATTCTTTAGGAATTAATGCAATCAAATAATATTTGGTGAAGCCCAAGTTTTTCCTTTCCTTTGGTCCAATTAAACATTTTATGTAGATCAAATTTTATTATATGTCGGCATGTTCTAAATAATTGATTGGTCACTAACTGTCATTAGAGAACATTGTAAATATGCATCAATTTATTATAATGTAACAATAAATCTTTGTATGATATACATGTATTACCCTGAGTACCATCCTTGAAATAAGTGATGAAGTGACTAGTTGGTTTCCCTAGGAAAAACATTTCACATAAGAAACATTATATGAATGTATTATTAGAAGCTTTGGGGAAATTGATTGTTTACTCTTTCTCTTTGTAGACACTATTCTAAAACCACATTTTTTAATCATGGAACCAACAAGAAGGAACTCATAAATTTAGATTGATGGTTTGTCATCATTGGTGGAGTGTTTGAAAACTAATCTTCATATTTTCAGAATTAGTGTAGTGTAACAAAGATGCTTCTCAAAGCTAAATATGGCATAGATCATGGTTTCCTCACATAGTTTATAAATAGTGTCACTCATATAAAATGAATTTGAATGAAATGGTATGAAAACTTTGAAAAACCCCTTGAAAATTATCACTAAACCAATTGAGCGACAAATATGTTATATTAAGCATCAAAAGAGACCTTACTCATGCCACCTTAGCTATCCAAAAATCAACTCAATCTTTTGAATTTAATAAGAAATTTGAAATATAATGATACATATTTTCAAACCATATTAATATGCATATTCAATAACAGTAATGGATTCTCCCTTCTCCAAAATTGTATTGTAGAAATCCATAGGGGATGCCACATTATCTTACACTTTAGTGAGAAAAGTTGTAATGTAGATATCATTAAGGATGTCATGTCATCTTACATGTGTTTATATGGGATTTCATGTCATCTTACATGTATTCCAAGACAGCCTGCTTTCTTTGTCTCCTTGATAAATTATATTTATCCTCAACTATAGATTTGGATCTTGTTTTTCAAAAATAAAATGTTTTTTTTCCTATGAAATAAAGAAAATAAAACAAAAACAAAAACTAGGAACATTTTATAATTCAAGTAAAAATAGGTAACAATTACATTATGTGATTAGTCATAAGGGACTTTGATTGAAGCTTCAAATAATATTGTATTCTTAATAAAACTATAAAAGATTGTTGTAATGACCCATGCATTTACCCATTAGCATCTTGGCATCCTCTATATGATCATATAAAAAACATAATAGATTTTCAAAATATAGTACCCAACCTAGGATGTATAAAATAGAGGATATTATTAGATGTTAATCTCATTATGGGGAATAGGAGTGACCACAATTCCTGGATATTATGTCAAATATAGCATGCCTTCCTATGATTCTATAACACTTTTTGTTAGGTCATTAACTATAGAATTATTCTCTGCATAGACATTATTGAAGAAATATTAGGAGAAAGTGGCCTTGATCTCATGAATTGTGTGAATAACATCCATAATAAGTACATTTTGATTTATATGTTTCTCATTGATCCACTCGACTAATTTAGAATCCCTAAAGGATTGGATCTCTTTCACATTCACTTCCATTGCTAGATCCAACAGTAGAAACAAATCTATGAGTTCTACCTAGTTGTTAGTGTCACTACCCAATCCACAAAGAAAGGAAATCCAATGCGTATCAATAAGGTATAAACAACTTCTTGCTTCACATGAAACTGGGATACCCTTGTAGGACCCATAAAAAAAACCCTAATGTATTCATTGTTTATGGATACCTCTATGATTTACCTATGTTTATTCTTATTCTTAGACCTTAGTATATCATTATTATTGTATCTGATCATATGAAACACTTATGTTACAAAGAGATCAATATCTTGAAATCTTGATATGTCCTCGAAGATTCAAATTTCCAAAGTAATATTGTTGGGAGAGTTGGATGTTCACTCACATGTTTGTCATCTACCCACTTTTATAAGGCTTCCTCAACATTTTTACTAGTGCAATTCCCTTTTCATCCTATTAAAGTCTTAAAAGCATCCCATATTCATTTGGAGAAGTGGAATTCAATGAAAAGATGGTTTACATTGTGTCCCCTTTCTCTACACAAAAAATAGATACTACGGCCACATCATGATCGGCCTATGTAAGTTATCCTATGCCAATTATTTATTTGTTAGGACATGGAAAGAAAGGTCTATGTTTTTAAAGGTGATTTTAATATCCAAATTCATTACCATCATTATCTTGACTCTTCCTCTTTTGCATGTGGATAAGCTAGACTAACCTCATTTTGTAGTGGTGTACCCCCTAGGAGGATTATCGATCCACACAAATTCATCGTTTTCATTTCTTAAATTGAGATAGAGCATTACCTATGCCTACCTAAACTTGTTCCATTCCTCATATTTCCTTCCTTCAAGTTCAATATATGCATTAGTTTTTCAACCTAAGATTTATTAAAAAAATTCCATTTGGGTGATATTGAATTGCAAGGGAGGGGAATTCCTTTTTTCACAGGAGATATTTTAAGGTATTGTGATAATTTGTATACATCCATCCCTCATGTCCACTAGTTAAGACACAATTTTACATTCCCCGCATTTCTTATTCTTCATCCAAGGAAACTTCCCAACATAGGAAAATAGTTGGGCAGATCCTTCTAAAAAATAGAGCCATTTTAGTGTCTTCACAGTCTCTAATCCAAGTTTCAAATAATTATGGATCTATGTATTTCTTCATCATGAGAATATGTAAGTTCCTTTCTGTAGAAATCAGCCTCCAAAGATCTTGTCTTGCCAAAGCATTACTATAGAGATATGGGTTTTTAAGACCCCGTCAACCATCAAAGTTTGGTTTGGATATCCTTTTCCACTTAACTCATGGTATGCCTCTTTCTTTCTTCCTTTCCCATGGTTTCCATTTCTTATTAATTTTCGAATGAGAATCATTGAGATCTAATACACTAGGATTTCATCTAATACATATTTGATTGAGGCTAGTCTTCCTTCAAGGGACAACCACCTATTGTACCAAGTCTCCATTCTTGATCATTTCAATCATTTGGGATAACCATTTTCAGTGTTTCACACCACATGCATTGGGATTTAAATAAAATCCTAGATATTTTATGCCATAGTCTACGAGAGAAATTGTGTATGGCAACATTGCGCTACTGACTTACTCATGCCAAGGAGCTACCTAGTTAAAAGAGATGGAATATTTTAGGATGTTAATCACCATTTTTTAGTAGTTATGGAAAATCTGACTGCTTACTCATATATCTTTGCAATGTTTTCAAAAACCCATTTCCACAAAGAATTAGATCATCAACAAAATGGTGGGTTGATTATAAGTCCATGTTGATTTGAATTCCTCTTATTCCCCATGTTCCTTTTACATAACTATATATCTATTCGGTCCTTCTACTACCAATAGAAAGAGGAGTGGAAATAATGAGCATATGTGTCTTAGCACTCATAAGGAGCTGAAAAGTTTGAAGGAAGGTTATTTAGTAGTACAACAAGATTGAGGAAAGACGAGCCTCAATCCAATTTATAAATGGAATCGTGAATCCAACATGTATAAGTATAAGTCTTATATAAATATTTCTTACCCTATCATATGTGTTTAAGGGGTCCTATTTGATTATGAATGCTAGAACTATTTTTTTCTTGATGGCATGTATGGCCTCTTGAGATATTCCTACAACATCATGAATTTTCCTTCTTCATAGAGAGACAAAGTGTTTAACAAAGATTGCTTCTACAAGATTCACTTTAGATGCATTGCTATTACTTTTTGTTTGATCTCATAAATTTAGATGCATAGTGAAATACCTCTAAAGTATCCAAAAGATGAGGGGGAATCCTTTCTAGGAATGACTGCCAAAAAAGGTGGCCTTGAAAATTTCTAAAACAACACCATTTCTTCTGGTTCTTCAATTGTTCTGAATATGTAAAACTAAATGAATTCAAAAAAGGCATTGAAAAAATCATTTAGCCATTCATCCATGCCATGGTTATTGTCCCTTGGGAAATAATGCACTCCCATCTTGAGTTGTTCCTTAGATGCTTCCTCCATTAAACTATTATTTTGAACCTCATTGACAAATTTCGGAAGGTAACTAGAGATGGCTAAAATATCAATTATGTTAGCCCTAGAGGGTTTTTTACATAATTTGTCATGGTCTCATTCATTCCTCAATTTTTTCCTTTTGGGAAGACACCATTTCAACATTAGCTTTCCTTAGTTCCCTTATAGTGTTTTCACTCTTTCTCATATTAGCATAATTTTGGGAAAAACATTTTGTTTTCATCCCCTTGATTTAGCCATACTAGTCTACAATTCTACCTTCCACGTATCATCTTCCCATTTCAAGTGATCTCTTTTCTTATTTACTTTTCATATTCCAACTTTTTTAACACTCCATGTTCTTATCCATAGAAAAAACCTTTATTTTGTCAATGTAGATCTTCAGTTCTACTTCCTCTAAGGCCTCAAATTCATTCATCTTTTCCTTGGTCCAACTTTGACTCATTGTTTTGATGTTTACTAAATTGTCTTAGAATTTCTTCATTGCATATTCCTCATTTTCTTCAAAGTATTTCCATTCATGAGTTACCAAATCCCTATAATCTTCATTGGGGAGCCAAAAGGAATTGAATTATAAGGGATAGGGAGTTGCTTCACTACTCTATCCATCTAGAATAATATAGAATTATGATCTAAGGAGCCTCCTATACCTACCCATGATTTTATTCTTAGTTATTCATCCAAAAGGTTTTCAGAAATCAAGGACCTATCATACATATTTGCTAGAAAAAATCTAAGTGGGAACGAATATGCTAGAAAAAATCTAAGTGGGAACCACCTCAATGTGGTATACATCAATTATATTAAGCTCATTCTCCCCTACTTTATGAGATAAAAACTCTCCTAGTGGGTCATCTATTCCCTCTTTCCCCGAATTTTTGTTCTCTTCATTGCAAAATTCATCTCTTCCACACATATTAGGGAATTCCTCTAGATAATATCTTCATTTATAAAACTTTTTTAATACTCCTTCCTTCCGAGGTAGGAGGGAATAAATGTTTAGAATAATGAAGCTTCTTCTTAGCTCTTTGGAGAATGAATTTGTGGGGATAGTTAAGTTCAAAGGAGGAGAATTTCTAATATCCAGTGTTTTTCTAACGTGTACCAGACCCATAGATCTTGCTACAACATCAAGAAATTCAAAATGCCATTCAACAAACATTTGACCCAAAATCCTCTTAGCACCATCTACTCCTATCATTCTTTCTTAAAACATTAATATATGAGTTATATTTATCTACTACTCGCCTTAAGGATATTTTTTGGAGGAAGATCCAAACGAACTTATGCTTAAGAAGAGCACAATCATTTCTTACCTCTTACAAAATCCTTCCTTGCTCAAAGGACCCCAACAATATATTTTTCTTTCTTTCTTGTATCTCGTTCTGTACCGTATATTATGCTAAACAAAAGTATTCCTTAACCAAAATGGGAGGTGGATTGTTATGGTTGAGTATCCAAACCGCCTTTAAATCATGGTTTGACCTCCATTTGAACTTCTAGATACAAACCTAAGACGGTATTTTTCCTTCATATTTTGGCATGTATTCCTCATTTGAGGTATGAATATCTGTGAGTACCTACTTTAGAGACCCATTAGAGAAAATTTCAACTCAAAATGGGCCTCCTAAGGAAAATTAATAAAATAATAGTTAAATAATAAAATAATATTTATTAATTTTGGAGGAAGAAAAGAAAAAACTATTTTTTTGTTCGTATTTTTGACATATCTCCTTGTGTTTTTACTCAAATTTCGATCAGGAGAGCTTGTTGGATGCAGAACTAAATTTTGAATCCAACGAGTACCCACTTGGCATACTTTTGACGGGCCCCTCTCCCCCAAAAAGAAGAAATACCTGAAAAAATGTGATGATGACATCATCATCACGTTTTTTCAGGTATTTCTCTTTTTTGGGTAGAGGGGCCCGTCAAAAGTATGCGGAGTGAGTACTCATTGGATGCGGAATTTAATTCTGTATCCAACGAGTTCTCCTGATCGAAATTTGAGTAAAAACACAGGGAGATATGTCGAAAATACGAAGAAAAAACATAGTTTTTTTATGATACCTATCCCCAAATTTATATTAAAAAATTGTTCAAGAGGTGCTCCCTTTTTGAATTTTAAAGCATTTTGATTGGATAATACATGATAACATTGAATTTGTATTATTTTTGGAAGGCCCATTTTAAATTGAAATTTCCTCTAATGAAGCTACCACTTTTCCCAAGATCTTAGAATCTTAATCTTTCTATCATGGTTGGTTCCACTTCCACAAATTTTCCTTTCTGAATCTCACATATTTTTTCCTATGATCTATAAATTAAGCTTTTATCATGAATCATTGTTCCTATTTTCTTAGGGCGTCCCCTTCCTTTTGTTTCTTTGGTGCAAGTCCTTTCTTTTACCTCTTTTAGAGGTATCTTGTCAACAAAATAGTCCTGTAATTTCTTAGGAGTTCTCTACTTTTCCCCTTGTGTCCAAACACCATCTTCATTTCTTGTTCTAAATCAAAACCCTCACTATTTTTGAAAGGAGCTTTATTTTCTTTGACATTATTCAATTGTTCAATGATTAGATCAATTATCGGTTGAGAATCTCTCTCTCTCTCTCTCTAACATCCCCTTTCTTTTTTTCAATGGACTACTACTCATTACTTCAACACTCCTTTTCTTAAAAACCTTGGTTTCCTCTATAACCTCCTTTAACAGATCCCCATCAACATCTTTTTCGAGGCATTTTCTTTTGAGTACCCATTATTCCTACATATGGTGCACCTGAATGGGATTTCAACATCACATATTCATAGTTGATAATTCCATCTCCCAAATTCAATGTCTATGACATTAGGAAGGCCATCACTGAAGTTCAACTTCATAAAGATCTTGGCAACAAAGTTTGTTTTCTTATTTAGGATTTTTCATCTATGTCAAGTAATTTGCCAATATGATTTCCTATATCCCTCCAGAATCTTGCTTGCCACAATTTTAGGGGAAAATAAGGTGTTTGAACCAAATGGTTTTCTTCTTTCAATGGATCAAAGAAAGGGTGTCACTTCTTCAGTGCTTGGATGGCATTGTCCTACTACAATGGCCTTTCTTATTAAGTCCCTATCCCTACCATTTTTTAAATATGAAAGTGATCCAATCCTTAGCCAAAATGTGGAAAATTGGGGCATATCCTTCTTGTTTCTGCCAAACCTTCCTACCCTACACAAAGGTTTTATCTAAAATTGGTCTACCATGAAACTTCTATATAAGGGTTGTCACTAGGTAAAAACCTATTTCATTATTCACTACATCCTCTCCAAGGACCAACTTCATCTTAGGATTTTAACAATTTAGCATACCTTCTTTCTTCCTTTATGGTCTTAATCTCCCTTTAGCTAGCATCTTCTTCTCAAGATCCCTTTATCCTAGCTCTTCAACTAACGACTTTTTAAAACCCAATTATAGAAAGCTACCAAAATCAAAGTTTCCAAGGGGATACTTAGCATAAGAGCCTTATGTTTCCATCTTTGATCCTTAGTATTCCTAGCACAAGTTTGGTAGCTTTTGTTTCCAAAATCTAAGGCACCTTGATATTGAAAATCCTTTCCCTTAAGAACTGCATCACCTCTAGTAACTTCCATTTAAACATTATGCAAATAGCTTGTATAGGGATCCTTACTAATTATTTTTTTGGGTACCCATACCAAATTATCACTTGTGGCATTGCAATTTGGTTGAGCCGAAAACATTGCCTCCATATGATTTCTTCCTAGTCCAAAAATGATGATCGAGATATTTGATTATTCCCCCAGGTTTTCGTGCTTTGGAGAGGACTCTTTGAAAATGATTCCTTCATCATCATCATTGATGGGACAAGTCTGATTCAAAAAGGATCCCAAGCCAAGGGACCCAAGAATTTGGTTAAAGGATTTTGGGGCTTCTTTGATACCTTTCCCATAATCCTTTCATGGGGTGCTTTTGGCCTTTGCAGAACCTCTATCACTCTCATTTCATAAAGCTTCATCACTCTTTGAAGTTGAAACCCATTTCTATGGAACCTCTTATTGTGAGGCGAAGATAGAGTTCTTACCAAAACTTCAAGTGGTTTTAAAGAGTAGTGCACCAAGTCTTCCTCCTACATAAGTCCCCTTCAAAAATTCTTCATTATCAAATAGCTGATAATACTCTCTAATTGATGTCAAAGTTCCATTTATTATCCTAGATAGTATCTCCATTCCTACAAGTTCAATATAAGTGATATGCAAGACCCCTAGTGATCACTTCCTTCTCCAAGGCCTCTTGCATTAGTAGGAAAAGGTCCCATGTTCTACTTCCAAGCTTGCATGGTACACCTCTAAGGAAACACATGCCCAATGAGTCTCTTGACCCAATGACAATCACACACTTATTTTTGGCTTTAACCATTAGAAGTGTCTCTCTAGGGCAGCATGCTCTATTTAGGTAACCTTTCTCTTCATGAGCTTGCTCATTGTTCTTCATTGTTTAAAGTTAGCTATTTTCAAATGATATGTCCTCTTTCTCAAAGATATATTTTCTTCTTTTTATATATTTTCTCAGCTCCTTATCTTCTTTATATAATGTATCTATTGTATCTATTCTATTGTAGTCACATAAAACCATTAATCTGTTAATAAACATTATCAATCACAATAATAATCTAATTGATATCAAATTGTATTTCCATTTAATAATAGTGTAATTGATATCAAATTGTATTTCCATTTAATATGCTAAATAGTATATCCATTACTGCAAGTTTTACTTAAATGATGTCCATATCTTGATAAGCCCCGTGAACAATGTACAAACACTTGAAAACATTTAAATGCCTCTAAGAAATTAAAACACATCGCCATAAAGAGGATGTCACATTCTCAATTATAAACTAAATTATTGTTTCAATCATGATTTCATTGCACGGAGATGGATGGACGCCAAATAGGGCGCAATGCATCATTGTATTTTAGTATACATATTGCCAGAGAGGTAAGAGGTGGGATTTAACTCTGTTCTGGTCCGCATTTACAAGAAGAAAACGCAGCTCTATATATAATTTCATAATATCATATGAGCATAATCTGTACAAAGATAGGGTTTTCTTTACCTTGGTTCACGAGAACTGGCTGAAATGTTGTTCATTGACATTGAAATGTCTCGGGAGTTTGAATGGACGTAAGAAATTTCATACGGAGATGAAGTGCTGGCACTGGCTGTTGATTGTGAAGGGGTGGCATCTATAAAGGGGGGTTGAGTAACTGGCGGAAGATTTGAGTCTCCACCTGTGAGCAACGTGACAACTTTCGACATTGTAGGACGCAGTGTTGCAGATGCCTGTGTGCAGAGGAGAGCCACATAAATAACTTGCAGTACCTCCTCACGGTAGGTTTCTTCTATGTTGCGATCGATTATGTTTGAAAGCGTGCCCGATAAATGATGATTCCAAATCTACACATCAGATGTGAGAATTATCAGTTACTTCATATTTATAATTAGCAACAAGAAATGAAGATATGGTATCATGAGGCTTTTACCACTGTCAAAAGGCATGGAAAATCACTGGCGTGAAGTGGAGTGTTATTTTTTCTGCCACTTATGATCTCAAGAACTAACACCCCAAAGCTATATACATCAATCTTTTCCGTCAGATGGCCATGAATAAGATATTCTGGAGCCATGTACCCTCTGTGGAAACAAAAATAACCACGAGTAAACAAACCTATAAAAATTTGTTCATAGTTTGGTGCTGCATCAAATTTTGCTTACATGTTTCCTATCCTCATCTATGATGATCGGTGATAGGAATTTAACTAAAACATGGAATCTTCAAAATTTGGAGTATGGACAACTTTGAGTTGTAAAAGACTAAATTGTAAAAAAAAATCTTAAATGGTAAATTTTATATGAGATTTTTTTTTTAAAATTGCTAACCTAGTTCCAACAATTCGCGTGCTGAGATGAGTTTGATCTTCAGCAAAGTATCTAACCAACCCAAAATCTCCTATTTTTGGTTTGAATTGTTCGTCCAGTAAAACATTGCTGGCTTTTATGTCTCGATGGACGATACGTATATCTGATTGTTCATGAAGATAAGTCAGCCCATTAGCTGTTCCTAAAATAATTTCAAATCTCCTCTGCCAATCCAGTACCTTGTTCAGATTTGTGTCTGCTGCACAAGAAAAATTCCATCTCAAATAACTTTATAGAGTGGCAACCGCAACCACAATGTTAAAGATTAAATATTAATAGTGAAAAGCAATTCATAATCCAGAGTAGACAGAGTGAAGAAAAGATTACCGAATAGAAATAGATCGAGGCTCTTGTTAGGAATGTATTCGTAGACCAAGAGTCTCTGTGGACCATCCACACTGCAACCAAGCAATTTAACGAGGTTTCTGTGTTGAACACGGCTCATCAGATTGACTTCATTGAAGAACTCGTTTACCCCTTGTTCATTGTTTGGAAATAGTCTCTTCACTGCAATTTCCTTCCCCTCTTTTAGAACTCCCTGCCAACAAATCCACTAAATTGCTGTCTTATCATATTTCAAATATGTTCTAAATAAAACACTCTAAGGACTTACAAGTATTGTCGCTGGCTATGGTTGTGATTAGTTTTGGTAGTTGCTCACTGCCTTGTAAAGGACAAGATTGTGGGTGGGGAAGTGCTGGTGTACTTGTAGATGTTTGCAGAAAGATCTTGTAATGGAAGAAAGAAAATGTCAAAACAACCCCTTTGTCTGTTTGCAATCCAAGAATGTTTGTGCCTGTGTGTAAATGTACAAACATAAAACCAAAATAATTGAGGGTAAGTCGCCTTCCCAATACTCTTCCTGTGTTCATGCAATTGGAATGCATTATTTTTGACATAGTATCAAAACCTGAGACTTGGTTTCTTAGAAGATTAAAATGAATTTGAAGTTCTATGAGAGTTAATTTTGAAGTTCATAGAGGCTGGTGAAACGATTCAATGATACTAGGTTCAATGTTTGGAAAATTAGAATGAGAATGTTCTTCTTGGAGGACCTACTCTGGATTGTAGAAGGCATAGAAATAAAGTTGACCATGGGAAAGATGAGATCAACAAGTGGCTAAAGTACAGAGACGGTCTTGCATGTATAGTTTAATTTGTAAGTGACAATGTCATTATTTCATTTGATCGATGACACTCTTTGAAGGATGTATGGGACCTATTGAAAAACATGTATCAGTCAAAAGGTATTGGTAACAAACTTAGAATGCACAATTCTCTCCTCTCCCTTCAACTTTCACAGAATGAGCTTTCACTGCGCTTCGTTTCAGCTGTGAGCTTTCACAGGACTCGGCTGATGGAACATTGGTGTTCAACTCATGGAGCACTGGAGTGTTGACTAGCATTTAGAGTGTGAGCTTTCACAGGATCCAGTTAATGGAGCATTGGAGTGTTTGGTTGTTGGAGCGTTGGGAGTGTTCACCCTCTGCATTGCGGTTGGAGCTGTGGCAAGCGATTTCTATTGGTACTGAAAGTAAGCCAACATGGTTGAGGCAGCCTTGGCACCATATCAGAGATAATGATATTGTTCGTTATTTAGGCATACCCTTCAAGGTTAATCTTGATTCTTGACACAAGAGCATCTGCACAGAATGAGGACACCGACAGAGGTGGTGAAAGGAGAGAGATGGACACAGAACAAAGACGAGGACAAAAAATCTAGGCTGTCCATCCCCAAATGATTAATCCATCCTGCAAAACCTTTCAAAATACTGGGATTAGGAAGTGCAAAGAAGGTTCGCAAGAAGGTGCGTCATTGGATCTTCAAACCATATCGATGGCGAAGGAACCTTTGCAGGATGTTAAGTGGAGGATGGATGGAAGGGTGTTGAGGAGCACACTTCCCAAACCAAAAGTTGCCCCCTAGCAAGCTTCTAGTAGAATAGCACAAGGAGCGAGGACAACGTTTTTATTCAAGATAGAGTTGATGCAGAAGAAAGAAATTTATGTTGGTCGTCGGTTGAGACCACATGGTATGAGAAAAGTGGAGGCTCCGTAGTGGGATGTCCAAAATATTGGTGGAGTGGTTTGGAGGATTTAATGAAGGGAAGATAAAAAGAGAACCCACATGAAGAAGAGTAGATTATTCATTTTCCTTGAAATAAGGTGGGAGATAGAGAATCTCTCATGAGAGGAGAAGAGCCAACAATAGAGGACAAGCGGCCAAGCAAAGGGAGGCAGTTCCAACAGTGCTCGTAGAACTGCACAGAGCCAAGAAAAGAGGATGAGATTTTAGCTCGTGGAAGGTGGTTCTAGTCCCACCGCTGGGTACAACTTCTTAGAGAGGAGGAAGATGCAGTTCAGTTGTGGTTGCAAGGAAAAACTGCGAGAGGTAGAAGAAGAAAAAGTCAAGCCAACAGTTCTTGAAAGAGAGTGTAAGTCAAAGAAGATCTGCAATTCTCTAGGGTAATCAAAAAGAGCCTGTCAATCTTGAGACCAAAGCCTTAAGAGGGGAATAAGGTCTCTCATAGAAAGGGAAACTGAGCTTGCAACTCATGGAGAAAAAGAATACTAGCGAGCCTAAGAAGCGATCAAAACAAGACAAGGAAAGTGAGGACGTTTCAGCAGGCCAAGGAAGAAGAGGAACCTGTAGTTCCTAACAGCAAACAAGAAGATTAGTAGAGGGTAATGTTTTAATCTTCGACAAGGCTTTGTCCCGGTGAAGTTAATTTTATGTAGTTGATGTAATCCTGGACTTAGACTCAGATCGACTAGCATTTTCTTGAAAGAGACTTGGCCCTTAAATCTATTATATAATCAGGAACACATTGAGGTTGCATGCAAGTGTATTTCCAATTTTAATAAGAAACCCCATGTATTCAATTGCTTCCATCTATGTGTGCATGCTTGTTTAATTTTTTCTCATCAACAAGGAGCTATGTGTTCAGGCTTGTTGAGCTGAGTTTTTGTCAGTGTGATTGGTAGAGTGTGAGAGGATATTTTCTCATTTTCGTCCTGCTTAATTCGGTAACAGGGCAGGAAGGGTTCCTACAGCAGTTGCAACTACAGAAAGAAGAGAAAATTAGTTAGATGTTGTCTATGAGAAACAATTCCAAATACTCGTTGGATAGAGTTGAAGAGGAAGAACAACTCCAACAGGGTGTTGGGTAGACATCATTGAAAAATTTAAAGTGTGCACAGTGAAGGGAACCTATAGTCAAGTGGGAAAAGGAGGTTGAAACAAGACCTAAAATCTGCATGCGGTAAAGGAAACTCCAACAAGAAAAATATTAGGTAGCGCTGTCAAAAGAAGAAAGAGGAAAACAGTTCAACAAAGTGACAGCTGAGGAGAACTGTTGAAATGTTTGAAGTGAGGAAAAAATCTGCAAAAGGCTAAATTGTAGAACTATGAGAAAAAGACTGCATTCTAGGTTGCAGCATGGCGCCAAGAGGAAGCACACAAGTTGGTGGAAGTAAGAATAGATCTTGTGGAGACAAGGACGAGGTCAAGAAGGAAGTGCAAATGCAATTTGCACATTTGCATGTTTTGGAAAGGGCTCATAAGAAAAGAAAGCCACAAGAATTGGCTTATGAAAGTGAAGATGAGTAGGAAGAAGTGTCTCCCGAAGGGACACAACAGTTATCATATGGAGCTGAAAAAGAGATGTCAAGAATAGCAGGAGACAGAGCAGAAGAAGGAAGCAGAGGTGAAGAAGTATGCAACAAACTATACTCATGTAGAGTAGCAAAGGGAAGAAGTGGGGAGCCCATTGAAACTGAAATTACCCACGGCAAAAGATGACCTCCATAGCGAAATGGAGATAGCAAAAATATTATAATTTATGGGCATGCTAATGATTGCATTCCTGAAGAAGAGGAGGAAAAAGAGCGACTTGCAGCCATAAGCATACAAGAAGACTTGGAAAATTGCATGCTTCAAGAGGAAAAACTTGAAGAGGAAAAACATGTAACTGCAGGCATGCAAGGAGGCTTGGAATTGTTGCCAAGCAGAGAAATGGAAGAGGCACCAGTGGGGGAGATGCACTTGGAATCTGTTGATTCCCTTGATGTCTCTTGTGCTTTGACCGCAAGCACCGAAGTGCAGAAATGTGGTGAGGAGGAAGAGCTTCCACCAGAGAAAGTATCAAAGGGTACCATTGATTTCCTTGAATTACCTTATGTTGCTCTGGTTACAAGTATCATAAACATGTGCATTGATACACATGAGGAAGAAAGGCCCATTGGGGCAGAAGAGCTTGATGAAGCAGATGTCCATGCAAGCATGATGATGGTCAAAGCAACAGCAAATGATGGAGCAGTGGAGAAAACTGTAGTAGATATGAAAGTTACAATCTTGGAGATTGTAGCCACATTTGCAAAGACGGAAATCACGGCCAAGGAATAAGAGAAAAGACGCTGTGATTGAAGTGTTTGTACCTTGCAGCATGAAGAGAGAAGAAGGCCACCAGTTAGTTGCTATACAGAAGGAATTGATTGGTAGAAATCATTTTAATGGAGAAGATTAGGAGGATAGTAGAAAGGACCCTTTGTTGTCCATGCAACATCATTTGGGAAAGGTGCTAGAAGAAATAATGATAACTGAAGAAGAGGGCATGGTGTGGCTAAGTGCAAAGGTAGAGATGAAGAGCACATGGGAATGTGCAAAGCTGGTCATGGAGGTGTATTGCTCCATGAGACTAAATGTTGTGGTATTGATAGGATTTGCAACCATGAAAATGTTGTAGCAGAGATGGGATTTGCAACCATGAAAGTTGCAGCAATGGAGACAAGGACAAAGAACAAGACACGAGCAAAGCGACTCTAGTAGATGGACATGCAGAGAGAGTCCAGTGAAGGCAACTCTGCCAGTAGTGATGATAGTAGATTTTAGCTAAGAGGAGTGATGCACAACTCGTGCATCAAGCGTTGAAGAAAGCATGGGCTAGAGCAATGACCAATGGATCTGATTTGCAAGCAACTGTGATGAAAAATTCAGCACCCATGGAAGGTGTGCATGCAAGAATAGTTGTTTTTCGTAATGTTCATTATGTTTTGTTTGTAGGTACAGGTTGTGTGTGATATGTTACACATAAGGAAGAAAAGCTCATGGAGGCAAATGAGCTTGTTGAAGTTGAACACATCCATACAAGCGAGAAGATGGACAGGATAGAGCAAGGAGTAGTTGAGGAAACTATAGTTGTTATAAAACTTGCAGCCCTAGAGGTTGAAAGTTGAAACCCAAAAGAAGAGTAACGGAGATAATGTGAATTGGTGTCTATACCAGAGTGCACAAATAATGAGACAAAGATCTCTTGTTTTCCACAGAGCTCCAATTTGAAAAAGAACATTCTTGTGGAGAAACATATTGGAGCAGATTTAACCAATGGGGAAGTCAAGGAGGAGGATGGAGAGGACATTGTGATGTCCTTGCAACATCAAAATGTAGTGATGCTGCTTGAAGAAATGGAAGTGGATGAGGATGAGGCATTGGTGAGCAAAAGAGTAAAGTTGAAGATCGCAACTAAAGAGTGCACAAGATTGGATAGGTAGTTGTGGACCTCCATGAAGCCGACTATTGCAGCAGAGACAGGCTCGATGAGCCATCAAAAGATTCCCATTGGTGAAAAGTAGAACCATGAGTATTTCAAATCTAGAGTAGCTAAAGAAGAAAGAGATGGAAGGTGCTTACAACACAATGTTGTGCTTCTACCAACCTAGAGAATAGGAGCATCTGAGCATTGCAAGGATGAAACCAACTTAAGGAGAGAAAAGGCATGAGTTAGACATAGAACAAAGAGGAGGAGGACAGATGACAGTAGTTCATCACCAAGTGATCAAAGTTATTCTACAGAACCTTTCAAGGTAGTGGCTTAGAGTGATACAAATGAGGTATGCGGGAAGGTGGGTCGTCAAATCTTCAAAACAAATCACAACAGAGGAAATTCAACAAGATGTTAAGTGGAGGATGGATGAAATGGTGTTAAGGGCACCACTTGCCAAACCAAAAGTTGGCACCAAGTAAGGTTTTGGTCTAATAGCGTGAGGAGTGAGGACCATGTCTTATTCAAGATAGAGGTGACGCAGAAGGATGGAATTCATGTCACATGAAGGTGAGGTCACATGGCATGAGAAGAGTGGAATCCCCATAATGGGATATCCAAGAGATTGGTGTAGTGGTTCGAAGTGTTTAATGATGGGAAGATAGAAAGAGATCCCATGTGAAGGGGATGAGATTATTCATTTTCCTTGAAAGAATGTGGGAGATAAAGAATCTCTCGTGAGAGTGTTGGAGAACCAAGGAATTAGCAGATCAAGGAGCTGTACATTCTAAGAAGAGGTGGTGTCTAAAAACATTGTTACAAAACTTAGTCATAGGTGAGCGTAGCTCAACATACATAAAAGTACACAATAACACAAAAAACTTTATACAAGTACATGAAAGATTGATCCATCAGACCATCTATATATAGCCCCAAGGTGTAACCAACTCTTTTTAAGTAAAGAAGATATTCAACTTTGATTGGATAGGACACATAACAAACTCCTTGATTTCTACCTCAACTTGCACACTAGTCAATTGCCATGATCAACCCTTTTACCCCTCAAATTGCATTGGGGTGATATAATGCACATTTGATACACCATCAAGGTGGATCCTGTTACATGTCCTTTTTTGTAGCAGAAGTCCCAACCTTGTGATCCATGATCAGTGGTTCTTTTCTGACTTGATAGAGATGCTTGGTGATGTTATGAGCCAATTGTGATTTATTGTATTAGATGTATATTCTATCAAATCATGCTTGATGGGATTTGTAAAGAGTTTTTTTACTTAGGTTGTTCTCTAGAACCTTGTGGTTGGTCATGGCAGGTCCCTCTAATTTTTGTGTTCTGCCCTTATGGCTCAGTCTAAGATCATTTATGATCAAGGTGGGCTTGTGGGGGTTTGGGGATAGGCTTATTGGGACACATGGCTTAGAGTTACCATTGGATTTTTCACTTTACCATTGTATATTTAGAGAAAACTTCTTCTATAATCATTAACATGTATTTGTATGTGTATATCACATTGAAGCACACATGATGAGTTCCTAGCATCTTAGTTGGAAGTGGGCATGATGGAGTTGATAGGAATGTTTTTCCTATATGTTTTATCCCAGATCATATAGTGGTCACAATTAGGGACATTTTCATGGCATACTTGAGCAGGTATTATGGTTAGAATAGTTGGTGCAAAGCTATCATATGATGGATGATACCAGGATGTATACAAGTGCTTGGATATATTATATTGGTGGATTCTTAAGCTTCAACCTAGGAGATTTTATTGCTTCAATCAGATGGTATCTTGTTGTTCAAAATTTGGTACACTGGCATGGCATATTATCAGGTTGATGTCAAGTTCATGCAGTTTATTGATTATTCTCCTACGGGAAGCTATGGTTTATTGAGTAGATTGGCATTTTGTCCCCCCGAGCGAGAGTTCCCTTTTGATTGGGGTATTTGAGAGGATCTATTACACATGATCATCAATCCTACTCCTAGGTGTAGTGCTCCTCTTATTGTGCACATTGATGATGATTTCCTTAGTTTCACATAATACAATGTAGGGTAGCCATGCTTAAATCCTCAATTGATCTAACGCCTTGATGTTTTTTCTCATTCTTTCACTTGAAGGTTGTTGCTTGATCCTAGGAGAGCCTAGAGCCATGGAACGTTCTCCTGAAAATGGCTCATATGTGCCACTTTTTAACCATTGTTGGCTCCTTTCTAGTCGCTAGAGAGGTTTCTTCCATGATCTAATGATGAGGTGGACAATTGATGAGGTGGCACATGGTTTGTTGGTCTTTCACACTTTAGTCAACTCTCAGTGCACATTACCATGATGATCCACAACTTGACGAGGGGGTGCACCATCTTATCCACTCACCCGTGTTAGCCTAGAGGGGGCACATATCACACATATGACCATTTTCTCTCTTGGTTGAAATGATTTGAGGCATCTTCCTTGGCTTTTGAGCTCATTGCTTGGTCTTCATATTGACTACACCTCATCTATAATGGAATTCTTCTGTGGACATATCTATCTCACTCCTAGTGGATCACACCTTTTTGGAGGATTTGTTTGCATATTTTATTCACCTTTGACATAGTCTAGCTATATTTTTGAGGAGGGTGATCTAGTTCTATTGATGTCTATTAACCATATCTTGTACAAGTGGCAAGGTCCAATATTTTTATTATTTGTTTGACTCAAGAGGTTAGAAGCAATTGGATTGTTATGCATCCCTAAAATAGATCTATGGGATTATTTTTTTTTATTGAGGTTGTTGAGCTCAATTCCTATATATTTGAAGCTCCTGCACTAGTAATGGTTGTTGAAACTTGAAAGTGCTCATACTCTTGGGAATACTATTGTCAAAACTCTTCCTAGTGTTCTAATGAATGAATGAAGGTGCTTCTTCTTGGATGTGAAGTGATTTGATGAATATATGTGCTAGATTAGTTTAAATGCATTGTGAATTAAAGAGTTTATGGTTCAAATCCAAGGTGTATCTACATCAAATCAAGTAAAATAGGGGTGAAGGTTCCTCTCTTTATATTTTGCTTGTTATTTATAAATGAGAAAGATCTTACTTACATCATATCAAATTGTTTTTCTTGCTTCCAGTTCTAATTTCTTGAGTAAATAGCCTATTGGACCTAGACTTAAAGGTAGACCTTAGATTGCCTTCCCTTTGCAAATCTCTTAAAACAATTTCTAGCAAAGTTAGTGTAAATGACACATCATTGATGGCCATTCTCACATCTACAATTAATGAAATAAGTCCTCTTAGAAGCCCTTGCGACTCCATTGGACAAATCTAGGATATAGGCACTGGTTTACCTCCTTTCAACCAAAAAACATAAAATAAAAATAAATTTATTTTATGTTTGTTGCAATCCAAAATTTATAGACTGAAGATCAAATTTCCATAATTGATTTAAATACCCTTAAAACCTCATTTTACAATTATTTGTTTGGCTGTAATTTTCTGCAGTTTAATTTTTTTGAAAATAACTAGTAAAAAGCCTCAATTTCTGATTGTTGTTAGGATCGTTAAGTCTGTTTTAAAACCACCTAAAGAGGACCTAATTAACTGCTGTACAAATCTGTGTTTTTCAGCAAAGATATATCACCCAGATTCACCCTTTCATCTATCCTTGTTGTTACGTCACCTTTATTGATTGATTTCAATACCTCTGTAAATCTGGAAATCACTCTCTCACAAACAATCTTGAATGGAAGATTTACCAAAAGTCCTGTTTATATATCCCATCTCTTTTATCCTGTGGACTTATTGTAGGAAATCTAACCCTAAAGAGAGAAAGGAAAGACTATAGAAGTGACAGTGGGTAGTTTTTCTATTCGTTGTCTTCAGGTTCTCGCACGTGTGGTGGGGCTTTTCCACTTAGTGAGAACTTGGGAGGTAACATACCCAACTAAGTAGTCGATTTCCCTATCCACTATCCAGATGACCTCTCAATCAACTTTCCTAGTCAACTATCAACTCATTGTCTCAAGAAGATCCAAAGATGTGATGACTCTATTATTTTAACACACCCCGCCAACCCCATCCACACAATGCTCTAGAGATTCATGAGGTGAAATTAATTCTGTACAAGCCCCTATAATTGCAGCTTCCTAAAGCCCAAGTTTAACCCAAAGTCTCTCAAACTTAGATTCTATTAAAGGCTTTGTAAAAATATTAGTAACTTGATCATCTATCCTACAATCAACAAGATTCACAACATTCTCTTGTACCAATCGTCTAAAATAATGGGCATGAAGCTCCACCTGCTCCAACTTACCATGCACAACAAGATTCTCAGCTACTTGTATTGCACTTTAATTGTCACAAAACACTACAACCAACACCTCAACTAGAAATCCAAGGTCACTCATGAGATTATGAATCCATACTACCTTTTTTCCAGCATTAACTACACCACAATATTCAATTTTTGTGGTTAAAAGAGAAATCACCTTTTGTTTCTTACAAAACCAAACTATAGGACTAGAGGCAAGATGAAACACATAGCCAGGTGTGGACTTCCTGTCATCTCCATCTCCATCCCAATTCAAGTCAGTGCAGCCAACTAACTAGGTTACATTATTACTACAATATTTTATTCTAAGATGATAAGTACCCTTGATATAGCAAACAATTCTCTTTTTTCCCTTTCAAGTGGCTCTCCCTCAAATCTTGCATGAATCTAAAAACCACAATAATAGTGAAGGAAATATCAAGTTGATTGAGTTAGATAAATAAGGCTACAAACAAGTTTCTTAAATAGAGTACCATCAAATTTTCAAAGAATTACATTCTTTAGTTAGTTTCTTATATAGAGTACCATCAAATTTTCGAAGAATTACATTCTTTAGTTAGCTTCACTACAAATTGCTAAGGTGTAGCACGTGGTTTACAGTATTCCATTTCAAACCACTGTAATAGATTCAATACATCTTCACGTTGGGAAAGAAAGATATCATTATCCATTTGTAAGACTTAGATGACCATAGAGAAATACAACAGACCAAGGTCAATCATTCCAAATGCACCTACTAATTGTATCTTTAAACCCAGAATTAAGGCAACATTACTTCCAGTAATTACTAATTATCAACACACAAAGAAACAATTAAGCTTTCACCATTATATGTATAGCATAAACACTATGATCTAATTGACAACATTTGGGACCAAAACTGAGAAAAACTGGTCAATCTTCTCGCATTGTGCCTTGGGAGCTCCTTTTAAACCATATAAGGATTTCTTCAGTTGACAGACAAGACTACCATCCTGCTCAAACCCAGAGAGTTTCTCCATATAAATCCTATTAATGAAATCACCATGTAAGAAAGCACTTTTGGCATCCATTCGATAAGCCTCCCATCCAAAATGAGCAACAAGTGAAAGAATATGTCAAATTGAATTCATCTTTGCAACAGGGACAGACTTTAGTGTATTCATTGACTTGCTAAGAAAGTCAATTTGCTACCAAGGAATCCTTATGCCCTTCAACAGCACCTTGAGATGTGAATTTGGTCATGTAGACCCATCGACACTTCACCACATTATTTCCTTGTGGTTGATGAATTATGTCCTATGTTTTATTTTTCATCAAAGAATGATACTCATCATCCATAACATTCTACCCTTCAAGTAGACCATGTGTATCTACATAAGTATTAGGATCACATGCCTCTAACACATGGAATTAGAGCAATACTACCACATCGTTTCTGACTTCTTGTTCTTCTTGAGTTATTTATATATGTTGCATCAACACCCATAGCTCCAATCATCTAAGTTTCCCATATGTGAATACAAATGTCCCTTGCAGAGGGAATCCTTGTATCAAAATTACCATTACATGTGTAATCAGGGATTCCAAAACATGGTTAACTCTATTGTGGAAGGTCAACTACAAGTTGATTTGGATAAGTGAGTTGATAGACCTGTGTATTAGCCACTCGATTCAGATTTCTATAAAATTTCCAATGGACCATTGCTTAATAAGCTAGAAGAGGAATTTAATAGAATAATACTTAAAAGTCTTCTCATGAAAGGAATCTCTCCTACAAATGATCTATTGTTTGACTCGAACAAACAATCTGTAAGCCTTCAACTTTTCAAAGTAGCCCCATCACAATAAAAGCATGATTCTTTGCATCCAATTTCCTTCTCTTATCATCTGAAATATCAATGCACGCTATGCATCCAAACATTCTGAGGAGTTGAAGTGAGGGTTTCCTACCACTCCATTTCTCAAAAGGAGTCATATCCCATACAATTTTAGCTGGTATCAGGTTCAAAAGGTAATTTGAACAGTAAACAGATTCTGTACAAAACTTAGTTGCCACTCCTTTGGCCTAAAGCAAACATTGTGCTATTTCAACTAAGGTCTAATTCTTTCTCTCAGTGACCCCATTTTGTTAATATGTGTAAGGTACATATCTCTACTAATAGATGATATTATATGACAGGTAGCTCCCAAATACCATGTCCACATATTCTCCTCAGATATGTGATTTTAAACATTTCATAAGTCAACTGCATTGCTTTTGAACCAATTCCCTAGATTCCTTGAATTTCAAAGATATGATCCTTATACTTTAAGAAATATACCCAAGTATACATGGAAAGTCATCAATGAAAGTCAAAAAGGTGATTTTGGAAAAGTTCTAGCCAAGTCTTTTCTCTCCAAGACTTCCCTGCTTCAAATGAGGCCTGATGATGCTTCCCAAGCACACAACCTTAACATACACCATAAAAGGGAACAACCCTAGGTATTCTATTAACCATGTTATGCTTCACCATCAATTTCGTACTTAAAAAATTCAGATGTTTGAGTCTTTCATGCCAAATTTTGCTCCAGTCATTTTATCTTTGCTATGAGTGTGGTCAATCCTGGATCTTTCTTGGGAAAATCACAAAACTTATATAACCCATCTTAGGGTCAAGAATACCCTTAGCAGCAACAACAACAAAGTAATTGTTCATATCTTTCAGACCAAACCAATTTAGCCAAAATTGAACCTTGTTGTTGGTCTAGGTTAGTTGGGGTATGAACAACAAATGAGCACTCAAACTTGGTACATGTTACACATCAATGATCACATCACTTTGACATTCAATTTTACCACAACTAGAAACATTAAGAGCATAATCATTCGCCACAAATAATTCTTCTTCTATAGCATTACTTAATGAAGAAAAGAGAAAAGCATCTTTAGCCATGTGATGGGTACAACTAGAGTCAACTATCCATTAACTTTTAGAAGTGTGAGCATGCCATGCTTGAGAAGTAATAACTAAGAACATATAGTTCTCTACCTTACCTTCTAAAATTTGGTGTTGCAAGTCGGTCGACCACCCAATCAACACATCTCCTTTCTTCTTGAATTTATCCTCAAGATCTTTAGTTGTATTCCAACAAAACTTCTCCATATGTCCTAATTTACCACAATAATGACACGTCTTCTTATTCCTACCTTTCTTAGTCGAAGTCTAATTACCTTTCTAGGTCAAAGTTTGATCATTGTGCTTCTTCTTAAAAGTATGGTTGATGCAATCCTGTTCTTTCTCCTAATTGCATCCTCAACTTCTTTCTCTATAGTTCTATTGACCTTTGCCCTTAAGCAAATGGTCATGTTGTTTAACATCAAGTTTCCTTTCATCAACCAATTTTTCTTGTTCCCTAATTAGCGAACCACAAAAAAATCAAAGGAATAATCCTTACCATCCTCTTTTTCTGGAAGCCCAACTAGCATCGAATGTCGAACATAATACATCATAGGGTATGTTTAGGTTCATCAAGTTGAGTTTTATAAGTCAACCATCTTTCTTCGGAAAACCAACTTTGCATTCACCCAATTTCAATTATAGTTCCTTCACACAAGCCAAGTAATCTTCAATTCTACCAAAGGAGAGAGGATCAAGAGAGACCAATTCTTTCTCAATTCGCATAGCTTGACTTTCATCAGTCTTATCAAATAGAATTGTCAACTTCCTCCAAACTTGATTAGGGCAGTAGATCCTACTCATATGAAAGCTAATCTCCCTAGATATTTAGGTAGTTATAACTCTTACAACTTTCTTCTTCTTTCCATGAATGATGAAATTGTGTTGATCATTCATCGAATCTAGAACCACAGTCTTTGTAAATTGCTAAAGCGCTTTACTCTTTAATAACATTTCCATATCTTGTGCCCACATACCATAATTGTGTCCATTCAAAACCACATGTTCTTGCTTGGAACTCGTCATCTTGATCTATAAATGTAAACTCCTATTCGGTCTTGAAGTCAAAACCTTAAGTCAATCTACAAGAGAGATTTGACCCAACAAAAGAGCATACAAGTGACAACCTCCAAAAGACTTGTAGACAGCATGCTAGGTCTCAAACCAATAGCTCTAAAACCATGTTAGACAACTAGGGAATTAAAAAAACAAGGAGTTATACATTCCAAAGAGGTGGTGTATAAAGACACCATTATAGTGTTAAGCATAGGTGAGCCTAGCACAACAAAAATAGAAACACACAATAACACAAAAAACTTCTATACAAGTGCATGATAGATAAATTCATAATACCATCCATATATAGCCCCTAAGTTTAACTAACTCTCTTGAAGTGAGGAAGACACAGTCAACTTTGATTGGTTAGGGAATGCGCCAAAATCCCTAATTTTTTCCTCGAACTAAACACCAATCGATTACCAAGGTTGAATGGACTGGCCAATCAAATGACCTGTTGACTTTCTAGTCAACTTCTTAATCAACTCTCCTATCCAATTCTCAACTATCAATTAACTGTCTCTAGAAGATCTAGAGGTGTGATGAACTTGTTATAATAGAGAGGAGAAGAGATCCAACCACGGAGCAGAAAGAAACCATGTAGAGGGAGGCAGTTCTAGCAATGTTGGATTTTCCAAGACAAGAGAAGAAGATGAGCTCGTAGCTTATTCAACGTGGTTCTAATGGAAATGTTGAGTAGAACCCCCTTAGAGAGGAAGAAGATACATTTCCAATTGTGATTGTTGGGCATAACTATGAGAGATAGGAGAAGAAAAGATGAGCTGAAAACTCATGAAGGAAGAAATACATTAAAGCTAATTTGCAATTTGTTTGGTTAAGCAAAAAGAGCTCATAGTTCTTGGAACTTAAGCCTTAAGATGAGGAGAAGGTCCTCTCAAAGAAATCAATCCTTTGACTCGTGGAGAGAAAGAAGGCAAAAAAGCCTTAGAAGAAATTATAAGACAAGAAAAGTGAGGAAGTTCTAGTAGATCAAGGTAGAAGAAGAACTTGTAGTAGTAAAAGGTAATATTTTAACCTTCCATAGGGCTTTGTTCTGATGAAGATAATTTTGTGTGGTTAATGTAGGCTTTAGCCAAGACATAAACTGGCAGGCATTTTCTTAATAGAGGCTTGGGCCTCAAATCTATTGTATTAGCAAGAATCCATTGGGTGTGCATACTTTTAATTGTATTAAGTTTTGATGATTTTAATAAGAAACTGTGTATTCAATTGCTCCCCTCTATGTCTACATGCTTGTTTGATTGTTGCTTCTAGCAAGGAGTTGTGCATTAAAGCCTGTTGAGATAAGTGCTTGTGAATGTGTAATTGGTAGAGTGAGGGAGGACAATTATGTCCTGCACTAAATCTCCCCTTCCTTTAATGTGGGACTGATGTCTAAAGAAGTGTCAACAATGTTAGAAATGATAGGTCTATTGTTGAAGTAAAAAATAGATCCAAGAAGAGTCGTTGGAGTTAAGAAACACCATTATGACATTGTATAGCACAAGAACATAATTCTCATGTTTCACAAATTATTTAGATCGATCCATAGACCATCTATATAAACACTTGAGTGCATAAATGATCTTAAAACAAGGTTGATCCTATAAACTTTGATTGCCCAAGGTGGCCCCAATGTGGTTAGACAATTCAATTTCTTGTCCTTTCTGCGTCTAGTCAACTCAATTCAACTTGGATGGGACCACTTGTTCAACATAACACATACAGTTGGTCTTTCCTTGATCAATTGTGACAATTGGATGAAATCTTTCACTCGGCTCAATAGATCAACAATTTTTTGTTTTCCACGTTGAATTTACACAAATTCCAATTGACGGGATTTTTAATTACCTTCTAATTTCTCAGCAAGAAACTAAGAAATCTGTACATTAATTGTCAATCCGAGGTTCAATGGAACTTGCAAGTTACCATGCACTGTATATGCAAGCCACAATCCCTAGCACAAAAGCCTAGTCTTGTAGAGGAAAATATTGTTGAAGGAGTCTCGCATAGCGTTTCAATGGAGCAGATTGAGCATGTGGGTCAAAGCAGCAAGCCCCCGGTCTCCGCTGCTAATGAATGAATGGTTGCCTCGTCACCAACTGAACCTACTGTTGATTCAACTAGGAAGATACGTCGCCTTGATCTGGAGGACATGGTCATGCAAAGAAAGAGGGAGCCACTGTCGGTGAAGCTTCCAGAAGCAGATTCCCCGAGCTTGGCTAGAAATCCTTCCCAATCATCGAAGAACATGTCGATTCCTCTCATGGTGCACACTCTAGCCCTGGAGGGAGTGTTTGTGAAGATAAAGCTCCACACTAGATACTTGTCCACATTGTGATCAGGTTGAGACTATCTATCGCATATTTTGGAACTGTCCTTCTTGTTACCACCTAAGTTGTACTTAATGGTTTTTTATCAAGTGAGCCTGGTGAACAGGACAGATTTTTTGTTCGGACTTTAGAAGACCTTCGGAAGTGCTTCTGGGAAGTGCTTGTTGTACTATATCACATGTTCATACCCCCTTGGGGGAGTTGTAATAAATGTTCTAGCATGATAGTGTCTGTAAAAGACTCGGTCTCTTAGACTTTATTTGTCAATCCAATTAGCCCGAGGTGTTTTTTCTCTTGGTTATTATTGGTTGTTGAATAAACAACTGATAATTTCTGAGTTTTTCACTCAATACCTCCAAAGTTGGGGTGGTCGACTTGGCATTTAGGCCTATTGAGGTTATTAGAGTCTATGTGTCAATGTATAAACATGCTAGGCATCATGGTCAAGTCATATGAACATGTCTAAGTCCCCCTAGGTTTTTTTATTTTTTTAAATTTTTCAGTGTTTTTTATTAAAATTTAAAATTTTCCAAAACTTAGGCTATTTTTTAATAGTTTAATTGGAAAAATTGGTTTTATAATAAAAGTGGGCTCGAAGGTCAGATTCAGTCATGTAGGTGCTCATTTTCAAGCTAAGAGCACCCAGTAAACTTATAGACCCACTATTTCCTAGTTTTGAGTGATTTTCCATCACTTAGGTCAGAAAGCCCCAAAAATTCAATTATTGATTATTTTAATTGATAAATTGATGAATAATGGAGCAAATCCAAAATCCTAGATCAATGGATTCTCAACCGATTTGATTGAAATCGGTCTCATCGGCATCAGATTGACTAGACTAACAAATCCTTGACTGAAGGAGGTGATCTGGGTGGGTCCAGAGTTGAACTTCAGCTTCCTGTATGGGGAATTGCGCCTTCTCTCTCTCCTCCACACATGTGGGCTCTTCTGGTTGCTCTGTGGTGGATGATTCACTCAGCAGGTTGATGTGTCAGCTCAATCAGCCCCCCGATTGACATTCAGACTCAGTAGAAGCTCAGTTCAGCTTCAGATGAGGCATTGATGGAATCTCCTTCAACTACAGTGGTCTATCTCCTTGGGATTTGCGCCACCTCTGGGCTAGGGTTTCAATTTTGTGTATAAATAAAGCATGGTTGCCTCCTTTTTGAGTTAGTAAGAGTTGGATTGAGGAGCTATTGTTGTTGCAATACTGTGTAATATCTTTTGCTATTGGAATAAAGTGAAGCTTTGGAGGCAAGATGGTGTCATGTCATTGTATGTGTGGATGAGCATTGCCATGTTTTACTGAGGTGACCTGTATCTATGTTCATAATTTGTTGATTGTTTGTGGATTCATTGCTAAGATTGATACTAAGTTTATTATAATCTTGATAGGAAAGGAGTTTGTTAATAAGTTTATTGGCCATCTCTTTCCTTTTTTATGCATGTTTAGAGATCTAGATTCAACATGTTTTATAAGTTTATATGCATGTTATTCTGAAATCTCTATGTATGTATTAACCGGATCTCACAAGTATTTTGGCAAGTCTTTGGATTCAGTTGCAAGTTCCTAGCTTGGAGAGGATGTTGATCTAATTTGCTTCTTCACTCTCTCCAAAACCATCCAAAGGCATAGTCCCTCGACATTCCACCGGAAAGCTCCACGGTTGATCTTCAAGGCTTCCAGCAACAAATGCTCTTCTTTTCCTCTTCCTCCTTCAAATTTTTCTAAAATCAACCCGGTTACTTGTTTGCAGCTTTAAAATTGTTTAGATCTATCAATTTCAGAGTTTATTTTACATAGATCTTACTGCTTTAAAGCTCATAAACTAGATCTCATTCCTAAAAGAAAATTTACAAGCATTCTAGATCTAGTTTTAGGGAAAATTGTCATTTTTCAAGGCTGTGAAAGTAGATCTAAATCTTGTTGAATGCATGGTTGTTTCCTTAGAATCTAAAAAGTTATATTCAGCAATTTAAGTGCTTCATATTGGTTGCCCTCAAAGCAGGCCAAGATCCCAAGGAAAGCTTGCTTTCCTTGGTTCCTTTTCTGCTTCTTTAAAAACTAGTTTTAACTTAGAATTTTTGGGCAAAACGTTTGTTCATCCAAAAGTATTGTACTTTCAAAGTACTTTTGGGCATATTTAACTGTGATAAGCTTGTTGGTTTTTAGCAAGTGTTATAGAAAAGAGGAGGAGGTGCTGTCCGAAAAAAAATTTGGACCATTCGAAACCCCCAGGGGATTTCCGTCTTCCCAAAATTTCAAATTTTTTGCAATTTGTAAACCTTTGGTCTCATTCCATATAAGGACCACGTGGATTAATTTCAGTTTGCTAATATTGTAAATGTTGCTAATAAAAAGAAAAATCTTTTCGAATAGGCTCTTTCGAGCCTATTCACCATCTCCCCGGGGGGATCCGCGTCCGTTTCACTTTTTTGCATTTTTCCCTTTTTTCTGTTCTAGTTTAGTATTGACATGCAGGATTGTATACTTTGATAATATTTTGCATTATTCCATTTTTTTCAAAAGTAATTATACTACTTACCCCACAACTTCTCGATTGACCCACAAGGGGAAAGAGATGCGTGGTAGGACTAATTAGAAAACCGGTGTTGTGTATCTCTAATTCCATTTTCATTAATTGCTTTGATAATCATAATAAAATCAACCCCTCCTTGATTCCCCGATTGAGGTCCACTTGGACCGAAAAAGGTTCCTGGAGGGTTTTCTTTTTAATAAGAACACTTCTTTTAAAATTTACTAAAAATAACAAAGACTCCAGTGTGTATTCTCTGTACTTGGCTGCGGTTCGTTCGATCAGTCAAGCTGCATCAAAAGCAGTTGAGTGACTAGATTAATTAGTCTTCACCTCCCAAATTGACAAACCATCAGGCGAAAATCCAATGCCTTGAACGAACTGTAAATGGTGGCAAAATACCCAAAGGAGTGGGAACAACTGGAAAGTGACCTCGAGGCGCCGATCTCTGTCACACCTTGACGGGTGCGTTACGAACAATAGTCTCTGAGACTCCATTCAAGCCCACAAACATCTTGCGGGTAGCCATGAAAGTTCACTTTTGGACATACTCCAAGTACCCCTCAGGTATATTTGGAGACCCCTTTTCTCCTTATTCAATTCATTCACATTCCACATTAATTTAAAATCTACCAAGAGACATTTGCAAAACATTCATTCAAGCGCATGCAAGCACATTATTTTCTCTGTTGACTCCATTTAAGGCACTGGTGATTTATTTGATCAATTCTTTCGATTATATATATATTGAGTGTCATTACTGTGCTTATCTGCACCAATCCCTCTCAGATATCCATCACTTATTTGTAGAGAGTCGTGTTCACCAATCTCAAGAAATGACAGAATTATTCAAATCCCTTGACTTTTCTCAGATAGAAGGTGCTCCCCACGACATTCCAAAAGATGCTATCAAGAAGCTCCCCATATTTCAGGGCAATATTGCCATCACTGGCAAGTCTCACCTTTGAAAGTTTGAAAAGCACCTGGTCAGTTATTGCAATGATGCTGCCCATGGCCATCACGATGTCAAAATGAAGCTCTTTGCTTTATCCTTAGAAGATGAAGCTGAAGAGTGGTACCTCGACCTAGATGATGATTCATATAAAACTCTTAGCGAATTCCAAGAATTCCAAGATGGTTTTAGGAAGAAGTGGGGAGAAAAGAAGGAACCAAGACATCTGCTTGCTGCCCTTTACAGCATAAAGAGGATGGAGAATGAAACCATGGATGAATTTAACACTAAATTCAGGCGTGTGGTTGCGGACCTACCTAGAGACATCAAGCCAAAAAATGCCTCTATCCTCATATCCTACATTGAAGCCTTCATCGGTGACTTAAGGTACCAGTTGGGAAATAAAGAACCGGCCGATCTGAAAACTGCCCAGGAATTGGCCAAGAAAATAGAAAAGAATATGCAATCTTCAGGCAAGTCCAACATTCTAGGTCACACTAGGGGAAACAATTCCTGCAACAAAGAGACCAAGGGTAAATCCGTTGAATCAGAAGAAAAGAGAGCCTCTAAAGATCCCATGGAAAAGGTGACGGACATGATAAAAAACTTGGTTACTAGTCAAAACCAACTAATGGGCAATCATTCTGCACACTTGAATCGCATGCATAATAGATTGATCACAATGGAAGGAATAATGGACCTAGGAACTTTCAGCCCAAGCAGAATCAAATGTATCAAAATAAATTTCCTTAGCAGGAGCCTAGGATTCTAAACCAGTTAGACTCAGCTAACATGGTAGAAAAAGTAATTCCATGGTGTAGACCCTGTGAACAATTCCACCAAGAAGCACTTGTTATGTTGCAAATCAAGTCATGGAACATGGACTTCCCAAGTTCAGTAGTCAGGAAACAACTTCAAGCGAGCCTGATCATGTATACATGATAGGCCAGGCCTACCCTTTGACACCAGCTAAACAGTACAAGCCTAAGGATGAAACCATTGCAGAATCTTATAGTGAAACTTATGATGAAAACTGTAATGTACATGATGGGACTCCTATGTGTTCTCCATATAATGATGACAGTCTGGAAGGTTTACTGCCTTGTGACCTTTTCTCTAAAGAAGATGAGTATGAAAATGAGGACAAGTATAACTTGGAGCATGATACAAGTGACGAAGACTCCCTTATCTCCGACAAAGATGTTGATGAGGAGTCATGGACATTCATGGAAAATCCAGTCTATGACATGAATAAAGTGGAAAATAATGAACCAGAAACTTTTGATGGTTTTGTTGATTTTTCTGTCTATGGCATATCTAAAGGAGAGAGCATGGACCATGTGGCCTTGGGAAACTTTTATATGAAAAAGGAGCATGCAGTTTATCCATATGATCAGTCTGAGTCATATATCAGTATCAGTAATGAAGACAAAGAGAACTTGATATCAGCAATGGGGAATCCATCACATCTGACATAGATGGTGGTGATGACTATTGGGATTTTTGTGGATATCTTATTAAGAATCCTATCTATGCTATATCCAGCAACGGGAGTGTCTATTTAGAAATTTGTGGAAGTCTAATCTACTATACTTCCATAGAGGGAAGCATGGATCTGGAGACCTAGGAAAATCCTAGTATGGAAAAGCAGCATTCAAAACTCTTATATGATCATTCAAAGTCATATCATGCAGAGGCGCACAAAGGTATCAATAATGAAGACATGGAGAAGCAGTGTTGTGAAAAGATAGAGGTGATGCAGTTAGTAGAATATCAGTCTCAACTATCATCTTCACATATAGAGTTTCCTCATGATTTGGAGCTGCTTGAGGCTTATACAATGAATTATCATCCGGTAATCCTTGATGATCAGTATGATGGTGTAGTCAGTTTGCCTCATCATTCCGATTTGTACATCAACCCAGTCCAGTCATGGATAGAAGCAACCTGCGCAAGCACTTACCAGTTTGGGAGGATGTTTGACGACATTATTCATGCCTATGATTTCCCATCCATCCCACCCCTTCCGAATCATCACATAGGTTTGCATTTTCTGAATAAAGTATCCTTACTTTGGCTGGTAACCAAAGCCAGGAAAAAAAAAATTATGTTAATAAAATGCTTAGGTGGTTACATTGGATTTCTGATTACACTTAACCCTTTTTATATCATGCTTGGAGTAGGAAAATAAGCTTCTTGAAAAGTGGCATTTACTTTCCGCATTTTTGTTTTGTACTTAGCTATAATAAAACATTTTTTTCATTAGTTAGTTACATTTATTTTGTTTAAATAAATCAGCTTAATGGTTCATTTGGATTTTATGTAAAGCTTGTGCTACTAAGGTTTTCTTGTCAATTTGAGATGTTTTTACAAGGTGTATAAACCAGAGATTCTGGTGTTCTCGTATCCTCTCCTTGCCCTATGACCAGATCGAGCACACGTCCCGCAGTTGGAGTCAGAATGTTACCACTTAAGTTGTACTTAGTGGTTTTTTATCAAGTGAGCCTAGTGAACCGGAAAAAGATTTTTTATTCAGACTTCAGAAGACCTTCAGAAGTGCTTGTTGTACTATATCACATGTTCATACCCCCTTGGGGGAGTTGTAATAAATGTTCTAGCATGATAGTGTCTGTAAAAGACTCGGTCTCTTAGACTTTATTTATCAATCTGATCAGCCCAGGGTGTTTTTTCCCTTGGTTATTATTGGTTGTTGAATAAACGACTGATAATTTCTGAGTTTTCACTCAATACCTCCAAAGTTGGGATGGTCGGCTTAGCATTTAGGCCTATTGAGGTTATTAGAGTCTATGTGTCAATGTATAAACATGCTAGGCATCATGCTCGAGTCATATGAACATGTCTAAGTCCCCCTAGGTTTTTTAATTTTTTTAATTTTTTCAATGTTTTTTATTAAAATTTAAATTTTTCCAAAACTTAGGCTATGTTTTAATAGTTTAATTGGAAAAATTGGTTTTGTAATAAAAGTGGGCTCGGAGGTCAAATGCAATCATGTAGGTGCTCATTTTCAAGCTAAGAGCACCCAGTAAACCTATAGACCCACTATTTCCTAGTTTTGAGTGATTTTCCATCACTTAGGTCAAAAAGCCCCAAAAAATCAATTCTTGATTATTTTAATTAATAAATTGATGAATAATGGAGCAAATCCAAAATCCTAGATCAATGGATTCTCAACCGATTTGATTGAAATCAGTCTCATCAGCACCAGATTGACTGGATCTAACAAATCCTTGACTGAAGGAGCTGATATGGGTGGATCCAGAGTTGAACTTTAGCTTCCTTTATGGGGAATTGCGCCCTCTCTCTCTCCTCCACACATGTAGGCTCTTCTGAGAGCTTTGTGGTTGATGATTCACTTAGCAGGTCGATGTGTCAACTCAATCAGCCCCCTGATTGACATTCAGACTCAGTAGAAGCTCAGTTCAGCTTCAGATCAAGCATTGATGGAATCTCTTTCAGCTACAGTGGTCTATCTCCTTGGGATTTGCGCCCCCTCTGGGCTGGGGTTTCAATTTTGTGTATAAATAAAGCATGGCTGCCTCCTTTTCAAGTTAGTAAGAGTTGGATTGAGGAGCTATTGCTGTTGTAATACTGTGTAATATCTTTTTCTATTGGAATAAAGTGAAGCTTTGGAGGCAAGATGGTGTCATGTCATTGTATGTGTGGATGAGCATTGCCATGTTTTACTGAGGTAACCTGTATCTATGTTCATAATTTGTTGATTGTTTGTGGATTCATTGCTAAGATTGATAATAAGTTTATTATAATTTTGATAGGAAAGGAGTTTGTTAATAAGTTTATTGGCCATCTCTTTCCATTTTTATGCATGTTTAGAGATCTAGATTCAGCATGTTTTATAAGTTTATATGCATGTTATTCTGAAATCTCTATGTATGTATTAACCGGATCTCGCAAGTATTTTGGCAAGTCTTTGGATTCAGTTGCAAGTTCCTAGCTTGGAGAGGATGCTGATCTAGTTTGCTTCTTCACTCTCTCCAAAACCATTCAAAAGCATAGTCCCTCGACATTCCACCAGAAAGCTCCACGGTTGGTCTTCAAGGCTTCCAGCAATAAATGCTCTTCTTTTCCTCTTCCTCCTTCAAATTTTTCTAAAATCAGTCCGGTTACTTGTTTGTAGCTTTAAAATTGTTTAGATCTATCAATTTCAGAGTTTATTTTACATAGATCTTATTGTCTTAAAGCTCATAAACTAGATCTCATTCCTAAAAGAAAATTTACAAGCACTCTAGATCTAGTTTTAAGAAAAAATGTCATTTTTCAAGGCTATGACAGTAGATCTAAATCTTGTTGAATGCATGGTTGTTTCCTTCGAATCTAAAAAGTTATATTCAGCAATTTAAGTGCTTCATATTGGCTGCCCTCAAAGCAGGCCGAGATCCCAAGGAAAGCTTGCTTTCCTTGGTTCCTTTTCCGCTTTTTTAAAAGCTAGTTTTAACTTAGAATTTTTGGGTAAAACGTTTGTTCATCCAAGAGTACTTTCAAAGTACTTTTGGGCATATTTAACTGTGATAAGCTTGCTGGTTTTTAGCAGGTGTAACAGAAAAGAGGAGGAGGCACTGTCTGGAAAGCATTTTTGGACCATTCAGAACCCCCCCGGGGGGTCTCCGTCTTCCTAAAATTTCAATTTTTTTGCAATTTGTAAACCTTTGGTCTCATTCCATATAAGGACCAGGTGGATTAATTTCAGTTTCTTGATATTGTAATTGCTGCTAATAAAAAGAAAAATCTTTTCGAATAGGCTCTTTCGAGCCTATTCACCATCCCCCATGGGGGGATCCGTGTCTGTTTCACTTTTTTGCATTTTTCCCTTTTTTCTATTCTAGTTTAGTATTGACATGCAAGATTGTATACTTTGATAATATTTTGCATTATTCCATTTTTTTCAAAAGTAATCATACTACTTACCCCACAACTTCTCGATTGACCCACAAGGGGAAAGAGATGCGTGGTAGGACTAATTAGAAAATCGGTGTTGTGTATCGCTGATTCCATTTTCATTAATTGTTTTGATAATCATAATAAAATCAACCCCTCTTTGATTCCCCGATTGAGGTCCACTTGGACCGAAAGAGGTTCTTGGAGGGTTTTCTTTTTAATAAGAACACTTCTTTTAAAATTTACTAAAAATAACAAAGACTCCAGTGTGTATGCTCTGTACTTGGTTGCGGTTCGTCCGATCAGTCAAGCTGCATCAAAAGCACTTGAGTGACTAGATTAATTAGTCTTCACCTCCCAAATTGAAAAACCATCAGGCGAAAATCCAACACCTCGAATGAACTGTAAACGGTGGCAAAATATCCAAAGGAGTGGGAACAACTGGAAAGCGACCTCAAGGCGTCGATCTCTGTCACACCCTGACGGATGGGTTACGAGCAATAGTCTCCGAGACTCCGTTCCAACCCACAAACACCTTGCGAGTAGCCGTGAAAGTTCACTTTTGGACATACTCCAAGTACCCCTCGGGTATATCTAGAGTCCCCTTTTCGCCTAATTTAATTCATTCACATTCCACATTAATTTAAAATCTACCAAGAGACATTTGCAAAACATTACTTCAAGCACATGCAAGCACATTATTTTCTCTGTTGACTCCATTTAAGGCACTGGTGATTTATTTGATCAATTCTTTCGATTATATATATATTGAGTGTCATTACTGTGCTTATCTACTTTAAATCTTGCATCTTGTTATCTTTTGTTTCCATTGGTTAATTTCAAAACTCCTAAACAACTTAATCAATATAAAACCATCACACTAAGTAACTAGCCTTAGTAATTTAATAGGGTCTACCCCCCTTGGCTTCGTTAGGAGTTAGCCTGAACGGAGGAGTCAAGAACAAGGTGACAACCTTGACTCGAGACTTGCCCCCAAGGACACACCAAGTGGTTTGAAGATTTCTGCCACGTAACCCAGGTGTGTGAAAGGCAGTAACACTTCTGCTCAAGAATGTTGGAGTTTTGTTTGGTCCTACTTGAGACATATTCTCTTCAACAAAATTGACTAGAAAGCGACTCTTTTTATGTGATATTGATTCTAGTCTCCTTTCTAATTTAGAGGGGTTTTATACTCTATCTGAGTAGTCACTCTATCTGTTGCTTGCAAAATGCATGCAATGTGAGGCAATGCTTAGTTGCAATGATCTCCATATAGTCTCCTTTAAAGAGTGCTTTTTGAAAGAATTATCTATGCAATTTAGAGTTAAAATCTCTCTCATTATAAGAAATGTATGTGTTTGTTCTATTGAGCACAACCAGACCTAAAGGCCTTTCTTTAAATATTAAGAAATTATGCCCTTTTATTCCCTTGTTTTATTATATTTGTTGTAAATACAAGTGGCATTTTTCAAAAATTAAAAACAGAAAAAGAAGAGGAAAACAATTGAATGCCTCCATTATTGAGACAATGCACATTACAAAAAAGAATGTCTAAAGTGCTTGCTAAGGAGGAAGAGGTGTATAATTGAGAATAGTTAACCTAAAAATGTTTCAATATTTATGTCCACTAGGATCAAATATCACTATTGTTATCCACTGTTGCTTACACAATCCTTAGGTTCTAGCATGGCAACTTGGCTCAGGCAACACACTCATTGAGTTATTCAATCTTACACCCTCTAAATCCATGCATTGGCCTACATAAACCCCATGTATCCCGATGTAGGAGGCCTCCATCCACACTAGTATCCATCACAGCCCCACATTGAAGCCCCAAGATGGCCTCTTATTGATCCACATGGTCGAGTAGTCCATTTTTTTGTGGCTCGTCATGGTCTGTAATGGATGTCTCTTTACAACATTTGAGCAAATATATAAGATAAAAGGACATCTCAATAATTTATAATAAAAAAGAATTTGGACATTACCTTATAGACTGAACCAAAGCCTCCTTCACCAAGCTTGTTTGATTGGTCGAAACCCTTAGTAGCGTTTTGTAGAGTTTGGAACCTATAATTCAATTTTGATTTAGATATAGCTGTAGCAGCTTCAATTGATAATTCAAGAGAACCTGCAAAGCAAAACAAAAACACGCTTATGGTTTTAAATAACTAAATAACATTATTACAATGGCTCTCATGTTACTAAAACAAAAATATTAGTTACTATACATATTAGAATTAAATCTGTAATAATGTTCAAAATTATTCCGTGAGCAATGGCAGTGCTGAAAAGTCTTTAATATTTCATTGAATTTAAACATAGCCAAAGATTTTTTTGTATTAAGTTTTTCATTTGCAGTTTTTTCGAATCACCAAAAATTACAATGCAAACAACTGTTAGAGCTATAGCCTTTTCCAAGATAAGTAGTCCCTTATTGGCAAGATCCAACAAAGAAATAAGAAGGGAAAAATGCTTCAGCAAGGGAATCATTGCCGTTGGAAGAGGGAGAAGAGGCCAAAATCAAAATCGAAATAGAAACAGAAAAGGACAGGTTCCAGAAATAGACAGCATTAGCTCCACCTCAATACCAAAGTCAACAGTAGAAAAGAGTATTATGCATACAAATGTTTCAGGTAGACACATAAATATAGAAAGTGGCTTTTTATCTGGGGGCATTTTGTGATTTTAAGTATTATAGTCTTTGCTCTGTAGCTGTAGGTTGGATTTCTGTAATTACACTTTCCCCAAAACTTATAGTTCCCTATGGCAAAACATCTACTTGCAGGTCTAACCAGATTAAAGGGCAGACACTAGTAGTTGGGCTCTAATTTTTGCAGCTGAACATACAATTTCAGCTTTGTCCCATCACTTTATGAGGAAAAAGGAGAAGCATTAACTATATACTCGATATTTCCACCAGAATTTTACATCTAACAAGTACTCGAAGATTTCAGAGAATGAAGGGGAAGACCATTAAGCCTGCCAAAAGATAATGAAATTCCTCCATGTAGTGCCTAATTGAAGCTTTTGCTCCAAGGAAGCAAAACCAATCGACAATCATACATCCATGGACTGCCCTTGTAGACTGTCTCTTTGTCACCTGAACTTTCAAAAATAAATAAGAAAAAACCTCCATGGAAGGGTGAAATATGAACCTTACCTTTTGCAGAGCTGAACCTTGACTTCACAACCCAAGAACCGAGGATCTGAAGGGCATTTTTCTTTCTGCTGAAATAACCGATGAGAGCTCGTTCCTTCAACTCTGTTACTTTGTCCAAGATCCACTCAGTGTGAAGTGAAACCTGCTTAAAGCTATGGCAGATCCAGAAGCAGCATTTAGGACCGTGAAGCTTGAATTTGTTGGCCTCTTATAAGATTCTGAATGCTCTCCATTTTACCATTCACCCCTTCGACAAGCCTTGCAAGTCAATTTTGTATATTTGAATACTTAATATCTGGTAGCAACCTCTGATCATGTACTTCCATTTCTTTAAATGCTGTAGTTCCATTTTCCAACCAAATGTTTGACATTTTTTATGAAGTTCAGCAAGCATTAGTTTGACATGAGAAGCTTGAAGGATGCACCCAACAACAGTCAGCTTCTTGGCAAAGGGAAGGTCCTTATGATGCCAGACATGCAATTCACTCTAACGTCTCTGAAGAGACCAATCCCACATGGCGACATGTGACAATCCAACTCCAAAAAGGATACCTAGATACCACACAATGACCCTAGACCGAATATGAATCTAGGCTGGAGGAATACAATCCAGAGTTGTATCCATCCCAACCAACCAATTATCAGTTTTGTAGGCACTGACGACGAAACCTGAAGCAATGCAAAACATGCAAGTGGGCAAGGGCTCCATTAACCGATCCCTACTCAACACTCACAGAAAGAAGAGAATCATCCAAGAGTCAAATGGTTTGAACCTGTCCTGCAATATGAGTGGCCTCCAACAGGTAGCCCAGGGCATCAACCATCAACACACATAAATAAGGAGCTAGAGGGCACCCTTTGTTGGACTCACGATTGCCGTTAGACCAAAACCCGTAGGTGTTAATCTCTGCCACGATCGCCAAAGTTAGGATCTCGGGAGGCGATTAGTCTATGTCATGAAACTCACAGAGAGCGTTGAACCCATTGTCCAACAATATCCTCCCCAACGCGAGCCGGGTCAATTTCGAACCCTTGACCTGTTGCTTTGATACCATTTGTTGGACTCACGATTTCCGTTAGACCAAAACCCGCAGATGTAATCTCCGCCACAATCGCCAGAGCTAGGATCTCGGGAGGCGATTAGTCCATGTCATGAAACTCACGAGGAGCGTTGAACCCAATGTCCAACAATATCATCCATCCAACAACCAATCAAGAGACCAAAACAAGTACAAGCATAACAAGCAGCACAAAGACCAATAACCAAAGATCAACCAGGAACAAGGAACTCAACAATGGACTCAAATGGGACCATGATACAACTTAGGGGCACTTGACCAAGTCAATGGGTAACGGGGACTTTTGCCATTGTTCCAAGGCCTCCAAGGGATTCAAGCTTAGGCTTGGACAAGGTCAAAAGGGATCCTCTGACAAAGACAACCACAAACTAAACACTAACCCTCAGGGCCTCCACAAGGGGCACCAAGGACTCAATAGTTGGCATCAATTATCAGATACCATTGGCATCAATGACAACTTAATCAACACCCTTGTCCAGGTTGTTGAATGGACCGATACAATAGAATCATCAGGAGCAAGGCACTACTCACTTAGGAAAAAGCAAAAGCATTGTTGAAGAGTGTATTCATCGTAGCCACAAAACGAGGCCAAATGCCAAGTAGTATAGCATCTCTAAAATGAGCAACTAATACACCCAATCATAAGCTTTGTCAAAGTCAATGTTGAAAATAAGGGACTATTGGCCAATATCATGGCCAACTCCATAGCCTACCATGCTAAAACCACATAAATCTCTCGCAAACAAAACTCATATGCTCCTAATGCATTACATATCAAGCAATCAAGCGAATCCACAAAGCTAAGGCCTTGGCCATGATTTTATAAGCAAATTTGAGCAAGGTGATAAAGATGCCATCCCCTAATAAAGCCCCACAAAGCATTCTTTGGAATTAGCTTGATGAACCCCTAATTAAGGAACTCTAAAAGTCTAACTAAGGAAAAAAACTTCAGCAGCCAAGCAACGAAAATCTTCACCAATGATATTCCACATGGCGTTGTAGAACTCACAAGGAAGGTTGTCACGAGATGTAGGCTTGTTTTCCATCTCGAGCATCCCATACCGTTCGAAAGCCTAGTCGTCGCGCGGCACCGACGTGATCTTGCTAGTTGGGCTTGGCCATTAACCGTAAGTATCACCCGAACTACGCCTTACCGAAACCAGCTTGACCAAACCCAAGTCAGACACCTTAGAGTTGTGCGGAATGTCAAGTGCTTGTTTCACTATAGGCGATCGACCTATCACATCGCCACCTAACCTTAGGCAATGGTATGCCATTGCCTCCCCTGAGCCAACACTTGAACGCCCGACTGCCCAACGTATGATGATGTACTCGCCTATCACATTACCAGTCATGCCATGCTCCGTCGAGCTCGCTTCTGTAGCACTTGCTGATTTGTCTCATGATTCGTCATACTCGACTCAGTATCCCTTGGTCCTCCTAGCGATCCAACACGCTAGTACACCGTCCTGTCTGTCTCAAGGCCAACAAGCATGAGTCAGCCACCAAGGCTACCAAAATTGTATGGACTCGTCGTGCACCCTTATGCATGTCGCCCCAGTGCGCCCTCTATTATGCCTTGCCAATGGCACTTAATGTAGGGGCGTTACAATTTTCCCTACTTAAATATGTTGACCTCCTCGTCAACACGACTCCATCGGCACATCCAATGAAAGGGGTGAAAAGACACTTCAACGCATGCCATAACCAAACATGGCTTTGATACCATATGTCACAAGACGTAGGCTTGTTTTCCGTCTCGAGTGTCCCTTACCGTCCAAAAGCCTAATCGTCACACGACACCGACGTGATCTTGCTGGTTGGGCTTGGCCATCAACTGCAAGTATCACCCAGACTACGCCTTATAGAAACCAACCTGACCGAACCCAAGTCAAACACCTTAGAGTTGTTTAGAATGTCAAGTGCTCGTTTCACCGTAGGTGATCGACCTATTGCATCGCCACCCAACCTTAGGAAATGGTACGTCATTGCCTCCCCCGATCCAGCATTTGAACAACCGACTACCCAATGTATGACGATGTACTCTCCTATCACATTGCCAGTTGCGCCATCCTTCATCGAGCCCTCTTCCACAACACTTGTCAGTTTGTCTCATCATACTCGACTCGACATCCCTTGGTCCTCCTAGCGATCCAACATGCTAGTACGCCGTCCTGGCTGTCATAAGCCCAACAAGCATAAGCCGGCCAACAAGGTTCATGCCCTCCGTCACACCTTGCCAATGGCACTTAACATAGGGGTGTTACAAAGTCCATCCATAACCAGTGACTTGCTATCTACATGGAATTCAAAGCAACTTATAACTCCTCCCATGAAAAGTCTCTATCTAGTTTGTCTTGTCACCACTAGAGACTTCGCAAGAACAAACCTGCAATAGGCATCTCTAGTAACAACCACCTCATTTTTTAGAAAATGCATAGGAAAAAACTCTAAAAATGGGAGCTAAACATACCTCTAATCTCAGCAAGATCCTTTGCAAGAGAGCCATTTGTTGATGTATTTGTAACTCAGCCTCACCAAGCTTGTCATCAAGCTAGTATGATTATTCATTTTGAAATGAGAACCTCAACTGTAAATAGCAAAAGATTAGATCTTACCGATTTGAGGTGTCCATCCTGGTTCCGGAGCTGGCTGATCTAGGGTTTGTCAGAGAAACCCTAATTTTCAAAACTTGGAATTTCAAACTTCCAATTGGATAGAAATATAGGCCTCTTCAAGGCGAGGTGTCCAATGTACTCCTTTTTTGAAAACAGTGGAGGGAGGCTCCTGGAACAGGAAGCCCTAGTTTACCAATTTCTTCTACAGAAATGCTTGATATTGTTTCTGCGGTATCTCCGAAATTATTGCTCCTCTGTGTCTAAAATTTCGTACTGAGGTAACCTCGTTTGTTCTCTTTTCAACACCATAGGTTTGAGCAGAATTGGTTTCACCATTTGGGACTTATGAGAGTTTTCTCAAGGTGACTTCTTTCAAGACTCTTCAGTATAGCGAACTTGTAGGGACTGCAACGTGTCATTGTTTCACCTTCGGGTTCTGAAACTTTTACCATAGAAAGTACAGTCTATGCCCTATCTGGAATATCTTGCGAAATTTCATTTGAACCTTTGTATCCCGAGATATAGCAATTCTCCCTAGGTGTCCTATTTAGGGATGAATCCTGGAAGAGGCTGGAACCTTGATTTGGAGGAAACATATCTCCCAGAATATAGCAAATCTGAGGCTGAAATTTTTACACAGGGTACATCAGGATTTTATCTTCGTCCTGTGAAAATTTCGGCCCTTGAGACTTATTCAATCCCTAGATATAGCGAATGTACCAAAACTGCTAGTTTTAGTATTTTTGGGTTTTTCAGGCCCAGGGTTAAATTAGGGTTTGACTTTCCCAGAGTTTTACCCAACCAAAAATCTCGACCTAGGTCTCTAAACTTCAATTTTGATGAGGAGAGAAATCCTATGATGGGCTCACTCAAAAATTCCTCTTCTGTAAAAAGCCCTAATTTCCCGCAGCAAAAACTGAAAATGCTCGGAATCAAATTCTGCTTTGATAGAAAGATGCGCCCTTTAATGGAGGTTTAGCCTAGCCTCCTTTTGTGGATGGATTGTGGAGAGAGACCCAAAAACTAAGAAGCCCTAGCTTCCGTAGCTACATAGTGTCTTCTTCTCAGGTTAGCTATGATACCATGATGGACACCTCAAATCGGTAAGATCTAATCTTTTGCTATTTACAGTTGAGATTCTCATTTCAACATGAATAATCACACCAACTTGATGACAAGCTTGGTGAGGCTGACAACTTCCAAGCATGGAAGTATAGGATCTCACTAGTTCTTGAAGGAAATGAATTGACACCTACATAAGTAGAGAGGTTCCAGTTCCAAAGGGAGATGAGGCTAAAAGTATTACACAAGAAAAACTTGGTCAAGGCCAAGAAGATCATTGTTGATTCAAGGATCACCTTATACCACAAGTGTCTTCCCTAAAGACACCTAAAGAGATAATTGATTACTTGACCAAGCTATTTGAAGGGAAGAACATAAATCGAAAGATGAATTTGAGAAACCTGTTGAAGAATGTGAAGATCCAGAATGCAAAGACCATGCAGTCATACTTTACAAGGGTTTCTCAAATAAAAGAACAACTTGAAGCGGTAGAAGAAGAAGTGGAAAATGCAGAAGTTGTGATAACCACCTTGAATGGCCTCCCAAGATCATGGGATTCATTCATTCGAGGAATGTGTGCCAAAAGGAAGTGATTACTTTCAGCAGACTCTGGGAAGAAGAAGAAGCTCGACTCATAATAAAAGAAAAGAAGATGAGAGCAACTGAAGATCAAGTTCTCACGATTCAAAGAAGATCCCTCAAGCGATGAGGAATATGAAGAACTCAATTCTTGAAGAGCCTCTTATCCATCTTGAGCATTTGGATAAGAAATGATGCTATTATGAATGAAGAAGATGATGACGCTGAAAGGAGCCTACCCACGAAACAAATAAAGATAAGTATTAAATTGGCATTTCATGATATTGTTTTGTTATGCATTTGTTTATATTTAGTTGATGTGTTATGCATGATAGAATGTTTTCATTAATGACAGTATGCTACTAATATACATGTGATGGGAAAGTAGCTCATACAACTCTCCATTGCTACTTATCTAGAATGAAAACTCTTTGCTGACAAATTGGATTAGTGCACAATCTCAATGATGTATGAATGAATGTGAGATATGGATGAATGTTGTATTGGCTAAAATAGTTGCAATATCTTTATGCATAAGAATTTGTCATTATGAATATTCTTTATGAAATGTTTCTAACCATACAACTAATGCATTTGACTTGTAGGAAAGATCACGTACAATCGCCTACAAGAAAAGAAGGATGAGACTTGTTCCGAAGAGCAAGTGACGACAGTTCAAGAAACAATCCAAGATGAAGAATAATATGACGATACTTTCAAAGAAAGAAAGAGGCCTCGGAGACACTCTAGTTATGTGACACTGTTGAGTGACATCATTGATGCAGAGCCTTCCAGCAATGAAGAAGTAGCCAAGAAGAAAGGGAAGGAGAATACCAGTTCAAGAAGAATGATGTCTAGGATGCAGTATCGAGACCTGAAGGGAAGTCCATAATGTCTTCCATATGGATCTACAAGATCCAGCATGCAGTAGATGGCAACATCGTGGGATACAAGGCAAGATTCGTAGCACGAGGCTTCTCATGAAAAGAAGGCATAGACTACGAAGAGACATTTACAGCCACTAGAAGTTAAGACACATGACAGATAGAATCATGTGTGCAAGTGAAAGAAGGCCTTGTACGAGCTCAGAAGACACCCATGTGATAACACATACATGAGGAGCTTGATGAAGATCTTAACCTTTGCTACAAGGTTGAAGATGAAAGCCTATAGAGGATGACAAGCTCACAGATGGGTGCGAGAAGAACTTTTGAAATGGTTCAAAATAGAGGATATTGGTATCCAATGACTCTAAATGGATACATAGAATATTAGTAGCAGAGGAAGCTACTTGTCACTCTAGCACAGATTGTTTCAATGCATAGAGTACAAAAGATAGAGGGAGAATGATGCTCCACTTCAAAGGGAGTGACTGCAGAAGATCCTGAGGTTCGACATGGTACGACAGGATGGACAACTTACTGATGGCTCTAGGCTTTACTAAGAGTAAAGCATATTCCAACCTTTGCTTCAAGGACTGCTACCATGCCAGTGAACAGTGAAGCACGACTCGGGCCATACTCGCAAGTGACGCCAAGTCGAATGTTGGGACGAGCACTCGCCCAAGACTCTCCCAGGAGACTCGTGACCTAGTCAAACTCACGGTTAAGCGCTGGATTCAGTGAATACTCGCCGGTAAACTCGTCGAAGTATGCCCGTGACTGAACCCGTGGATGCCAACTAACCCATCAATCAGTTTGTGATTCGTGATGGTCGTGGAGGTCATCTACATTATCGCGATGGTCGTGGAGGTTTGCAGTGTCATCATGGAGGTCGCAGTGTCATCGTGGAGGTTGCGGAGGTGGTCTGGACTTTGCACTATCGTCGTAGAGGTGCGAGTGGTCTTCAGCCTTTGTTCATTGCTTTGTTGTGGAGGTCGTGGAGGTTGCGGATCTTCAGCCTCTGTTCGTTGCTTTGTTGTGGACGTCGTGGAGGTTGCGAGTCCTCATTCGGGGCCGAATTGATGCTCCAAGTTTGATTTGTATTTTTTATTTTATTTTATATATGTTATAAAACTTTAAAATGATTTTATTGTTTCTTATTTTTTATTTAAATTTTATTGTGTTTTATTTAAATTTTATTGTTTTTAATTTTTAATTTTATTGTTTTAAATTTTAAATTTTAATTGTTTTTTTAATTTTTAACTTAGGATTTAGTTTAAACTTTAAAATGATTTTATTATTTTATTATTTAAATTTTATTGTTTTTTATTTTAAATTTTATTGTTTTTAATTTTAAATTTTAAATTTTAATTTTTTTTTTTAATTTTTAACTTAGTATTTTGTTTTAAATTTTAAAATGGATGGGCTATGGCTTATTATCTCAAGGGCTGACAAATGTAAATCTAGATTCTAAGTTAAAAAATTAAAATTAAATAACAATAAAAATTAAAAATTAAAAAACAAAAAAATCAATTTTGTGTGGGGCTTGTGGGCTGAGTATCTCAGCCACACAGGGTCACATACTTTTTATAAATTCATTAAACAATTGAAAATGTCATTAATCTCTATTGTGTGCTCAAAATACACCATATTTTAATTTTTTTCCCTATTTATTGAGTCTGTCCCAAGTCTTCCCGAGTTTTTCCCGAGTCGATGAGTCATATGCCAGCCGAGTCTTTGCCGAGTCCGAGTCGTGCAACATTGCCAGTGAATGTAAGTGCTGAGCCTTTCCTTGGATAGTAGATGGTGTGTCTTACTATGCCAGAGGATATAAGTGCTGAGCCTTTCTGACTGGGTCAGATATAAGTGTTGTGCCTTTCCTTGGATAGTAGATGGGGTGTCCTACTATGCTAGAGGATATAAGTGCCGAGCCTTTCTGACTGGGTCAGATATAAGTGTTGTGCCTTTCTCTGGATAGTAGATGGTGTGTCCTGCTATGCCAGTAGATGTAAGTGTTGAGCCTTTCCTTGGATGATAGATGGTGTGTCTTATCATGTCAATGGATGTGAGTGCTGGGCCTTTCTGAGATGGTGGTGGTTGTGTTCCTCCCATGGTCACATGTGAGTGTTGGGCGTGCCTTTCTGACATGGTGGTGGATGTGTTCCTCCCATGGTCAAATGTAAGTGTTGGGAGGGCCTTTCTGACTGGGTCAGATATAAGTGTTGAAGAAGATGAAGACCTACATGGAGGCTAGGCCTACAACCAACATGAAAAAGGGTTGGCTCTATAGAACTTCCTATGACGAGAAGAATTGAGATAGCAGAAGCAGTGATGTTGATGATGATCTAGTGATGATCCAGACTTGATGTTGATCCAGTGATGATCCAGTGATGATCCAGAGAAGAAGACTTGTGCTGATGAATTGTGTCAAGAGAATACCTTCCTAGTTAAGAGGGAGTGTTGATGTATTTGTAACTTCGAAATGTATTCACTTGTATATCTTATGTATTGTACCCTAATGTTACTATCGAGAAGTATCAATAATGTAAACAAGTCATGTAAAGTCATAGAGGGTACCCCTCTTTATTGATCAAGGGTTAAAGTCCCCGTAATTGTGGGGCACTAGGGTTGTTAGACTCTCCTAGAGAAGTCGGCCCTGGTGAGTTAATGTAAGTCGGGTCATTAGTACTCTGGTTGTGGTTACTCGAGCCTACATAACAGAGTCAAATATTAACTGAACGAAAGAATATAAATAGAGAGTGAGCCTCTTTATTTATTACACACACACTCACTCAACTGGGGCACATGAGTGAGAGAGGAAGTGCTGGCACAAGTGAGAGAGATCAGCTCTCGGAGATCATCTTTATGTTTTCGGGTTTTACTTTTGCTATTGGTGCTCATTCTATCTCTGAGGAAGTTGTGTGGTTTTCTCCTTTATGGTTTCCCCGAAGAAAATTCTTTGTGTCTCTTGTCTCTTGTGATTATTGCTATGCATGTTATTCTCTCAGATAAGATCCTAAGAGCATATTACTTAAATGATAAAAATATAACACCATTTGCCTGACAAAAACTAAGCACCTCGTCAATAACCACCTTCTGCTTGAGGAAGTCAAAATAGTTTTGGACCCTTTACACCCCCCTCCTAAATCCACTAAATATGGGAGCAAACACAAGCACCTTTGAAATATGGTCCTCACCTTTGTGCACTGCCGCCTCCAACCTCATAGCCTCTTCCTGGAGAAAAACTTATGAAAACCCTTCTCCAGAAAGATGTGAACCTCCTTGAGCCTACTACGAGCTACCCACATCTCTTTTTGTCACTTGCGGGCCATCATGCAGCCCGAGCCACGGATAAACTTGAAAACGCAACAACTAGTAGCCTTCCCACCAAAGAATCCATCCCTAATCCCGCACTAGCCCAAGGGAGAGGGTCCAAGCTCTCTTCAATAGGGCATGAAAATTTGTCAACTCCAAATGGGAAATGTTCAACTTGAACATGGAGGAGGAAAATTAGATCCCTGCCCTAAAGAGATCACCATCTAGGAGCAAGGAAAATTTTAAGGATCCATACTTATTTAAAAGTGTATAAACCTTAGTGAATCTGACCTATTCTTGAAATGTCAACTATAAAATATTTGGCGATATATTTCTAAAAACATTTCAATTTCTAAGGATTTTGTATAGTCTATCTAATAATTTGGTAATTTTTAGAGTGAAAAAATCTTACCCCATCAAAATTGGGCGAAACGGGGCTTCAAAAATTGCAAATTGGAGAATCTTTCTTTGGAAAAAGACATGGAAAAATATCCATTGGGCTAAATTTCACCTGTAAAATTTTCCTTGTCTTGGAGGTGATCCAAACCAGTCACATCTATCAATACCAAATTTATCACACTCGAACTCAACAAAGACTCGGCTAGCGTGGGACTTGGCAAGACTCGATGACTTGGGAAAGATTCGACAAATACAAAAAGAACATTCAAAATATAGTCTTGGCAAGTATGAGCTAGCTTGTGAGTCTAGTCGAATCTTAATGAGTCTTGGCCTAGTTTGGCCAAGTCTAGTGAGTCTTGACGAGTCGCAAGTTCATGGCCGAGTTCTCAACCCAACTAGAACTTGGCAAGACTCATGAGTCTTGATCGAGTCAAACTATGTTGATCACTATGTTGATCAACACATCCATGGACTAAATTTTGCTTCAAAATGAATTATCCACTCAAGGTTCATAAAGCAATCTAAATGAGCTTATACTCGATCACAACCCTATCAATAATTGGTCCAAGTATACCAACTTCTATAGTCAAACCCCTTTGGCATCCAATTGGGGTTGAAGATCTAGAGTGGATACTTGCACCAATACCATGACTGTTTTTCTGCCTTACTAATCACTGAACATATGCCACCACATTGGTCAACCTCCCACTCTACCATTAGAGCCAATTTGGGGTCTAAAATGGACCTCCTAAGGAAAATAATAAATAAAAGTTAAAATAATAAAATAACATTTATAAATTTTGGAGGAAGAGAGAAAAACTATTTTTTTCTTTATATTTTCAACATATCTCCATGTGGTTTTATTCAAACTATGATCTGGAGCACTCCCTGGATGCATAATTCAATTTTGCATCCAACGAGTACCCACACTGCATACTTTTGATGGACCCCACCCCATGAAAAAACAAGAAATACATAAAAAAACATGTTACTTTTTTCTTCGTATATATCTCCCTGTGGATTTATTCAAACTTCAAGCAGAAGCACCCACTAGATGCAAAATTAAATTCCACATTTAATGAGCATCCACATTGCATACTTTTGTTGTTCTCCACCACACGTAAAATGAGAAAAACATTAAAAAAAACATGTTACTGAACATGTTTTTTAATGTATTTCTCGTTTTTTGTGGGGTGGGGTCCATCAAAAGTATGCAGTGTGGGTACTCATTGGATGCTTCAAGACTCAAGTAACACGTTTTTGTATTTCTCGTTTTTCGTGGGGTGGGGTCCATCAAAAGTATGTAGTGTGGGTACTCGTTGGATGTGGAATTTAATTTCGCGTCCAAGCAGTGCTCACACTTGAAATTTGAGTAAAACCATAGGGAGATAAGTTGAATGTACGAATTTAAAACAAAACTACGACAAATATGCCAAGTCAACCATTATGGTTGACTCTTTTTCTTGAAATTCTATTGGTTCTTGAACTCCAACTCATCATGATTCTTTTTCTTATGAGACCCATTTTAGACTCCAAATTTATTCTAATGCATGTTGAAATTCCCATCAACAATCCACTCCGTAGTGAAAGGAGAGAGGAGGATAACCAATCCCAAAGTCCACTACACTATGCATTGAGATTAGGAATGTAAACCACATACAACCAATTTAATCGATCCTAGATCAAAAGAGCGAGCTAGGCACACCTATTCTCCGAATCCAAACCAGAAGCTACCACAAATCCTTACAAATATGATGAAATGGAAACCAACACCACTCCTCTCCACCAACAATACTCTAGATCCCAAAACATATTGTTCAAAGTTCAGACAATAATTACTCTGATTTCAAAGCTTGAAACTTGCCAACTTGACTTCTCGCAAGAAGACCACATTTGACCGAAAATATTGCAACACTCCTTAAACAATCTACTTGCGACCAGGAATCATCATCCCCCAAACATTCCAAGATAGTAGAGAGAGCTTCATTCGAAAGGAAGGTAAAGTCCTAAACTATTGAACCTATTATTTGTCTCAAAACCTGGAAAACGACAATCAAGTGAGTAAACCATGACATACTTCTAAACCAGAGTGCCTGAGACTATGTAGACAGTATGGAAAATGTTTCCCATAGGCTGAGCCACCAGTCCACTTAATCCCCTTGCTAAGACTGGCCCCGCACCACTAGTTACAAGGCTACATGCCCTCGGACCTGAACTACTGTGACTACCTGCACCCACACTCAAACCACCCAAAGTCAAACCACCTACTCCCACACCCCAGGAAGAAGAGCCACCCACTCTTGTTTTAGCAACCGCTAATGAACCACCAACCCCTACTCCTTGGCTTGATGCCACTAAGGTACCACCTATCCGACTCCCTGAGAGCAAAAGCACTAACACTCACAAATTACCCTAGCTTAGGTCTTCGAAAAACACAATCCCTAATCAAATGATCCCAAGCTTGATAAGTAAAACAAGCATTCTGTAGATTACGATATCACACTTCTATTGCTTGACGACATCAATGGTACATAGTCATATGAAGGGGGAAGCTTCTACTTCAAATCCACCCCTACACATACCCTCGAATTAACCATAAAAGAATTCCATTGGCCATCAGGAATAAGCACTTTTCCTAGACGTTTGGCAAACAGATCAACAAAAGGGTGCATATCAATAGGCATCGCCAAAAACTCTTACCAAAGAGGATAGTTGGCCTGACCGCAAGTCTTTGGATTAAAATCCACTCTCCATGATTGCACATAAGTAAGAGATCCAGCAATGTTTCAAGTACCAAAGTGTAACACTTGATGCACGGCAGCAGAATCCAAGTTGAATAAAAGGCAAACACGTTTTGAACCCAAACCCTTGGTAGGAATTCAAAGAGATCCCCTTGGCCTCCTAGGATCATTGGTTAAAAACTTTAAAACATCCTCATCCAACATTTGAAGAAAAAAAATAATCACCCTCTCGTCTCTAGGTGCATCCAACCCTCAAAATATTCCCTGTTATCAACAAACAATAAGTTCAAATCATCTGGGGCTGAATCCGAAGAATGGCCAACATTGACTGAAGGCTGAACATAAGGCTCTCCCTACAGTGTCAAGCTAGGTTGAACAAAAGAATAATTTGAATAGAGAAACGAGCATGAAAAGGAATTTCGACATCAATTTTAAAGGAACTGTTACGCTGCACCTGTACCCAGTGCACCTTCAGGTGTACCCCAGGGAGAGAGGACCAAAGTTTTTGACCAAGAGGGGTGTTATTGATCAATGGTGGTCATGGTTGGGCCCTTTGATTCTCCTTTAGGGGTACTATGGCTTAATGGCACTGTTGACTTCCCTTTATAGGGGTTTTTAACATCAGATTTGGTGTCCAGGGCCCCTAAGGATTGACCACTGGGTCACATGGCTCCATACCCTGTTTACATGCTTTGGTGGCCTCTACTTCGGCTATGAGATACTCGTCTTCATTTGCAGCCACTTTGGACACCCTCTTGGCCCTTCAATCAGTGGGTCCCTGCTCTCCCTAGCCTTATTTCCTTAGAGGAAAGGCACCTCACATGTCAGGCCTTTTCATACTTTGAGGAGGGCATTGAGGGATTTTACAGCATTCTAGGGGTTAGATGGGGTATAACGCCCTCCCTCCAGGTCACGCCAGCCTTTCGTTCGGAGTGATTCGCTTATTTGAGCGTGCTTTGGCACCTGGGAATACAAATACCCCACGTAGGCTACCTTGAGCCTACGTTACACCATATTTTATTATTATTTTCTTTTAATTCTAAGTTGACATTTTATAATTTTAAGTTGACTTATTTTAAGGCATGTAGGCTTGGATATTTGTAAAAAGTGAGTGTAAGATCATATAAATAGATCTCCTCACTTTCATTTTAAGACAGAACTTATGAGATAAAACACTATGTTACTTTTCTACCCTTCTAGGGCTCTTTGAATGTGATGTGCTCCTCTTGAGGAAGGAATTTTTCTAGGTTTGATAATCAATGCTTGGAGTTTCTTTAGTTCAACACTCTTGCTAAGGTGATGCTAGATTTGTTTGCTTAACACATGCACAAGGAATATCTAGGGTTTTCATCTTGATCTCTCTTTGCTACTTGATGAAGAATGATGTATGTTTATGGATTGAATGGTAGCCTTTAGGGTTGCATTTTGTCTTGGCTAGATCTTTGTCAACTTTAGACACCTTGGTTGTGGAAGTACGTCCATTTGGGAGTACTTCTAGGGTTAGAACTTTAGGGCTCTAGGGGTTATTTGTAAACCTAGGTTAATCTTCTCTAGAGGCTAGTTATTCACTCCTTAAATGCCCTAGGTTAGGGAAAGATTGTGCTAGGGTTTTGCTACTTAGGTCTCAAACCTCCCTCTTTTCCAAAACCTAGTCAATACAGTTAGATAGATTGCATTTTGCATCTGTAAATTTGCATTCTCATGGTAAAATTAGGGTTATAATCAATGTTCCCCCAAGTTTTTGGGACCGAGGGACGTTGGAGCGAGGAAACGCACATTCGGGACGCGTGGAGACCACCCCCAAATTTAGGGAAATTCGGGGGGGGGGAACGTGGGGACGTCTCTAAAACTATAAAAATAAAATAAAATATAAAAAATAATAATTCATTTGATGTATATTTATGATTGTGCATTGTAAATACTAAATATATTGATTTATTTTCTAAGTAGTACCAAGTAGGGATTGTAAAAAGTGAAAATAATGGGAAAACATAAAAAAAAAATTTGTGTGGCATGGTGAGGGGGAAGTGTTTCGCCGGGAGTCCCCCAGTCCCCGGGACGCAGGAAACGTGGAAACACGTCCCCGACCCTGCGGGACGCACCCTTGTGAAACACTGGTTATAATTAGGTCTGCATTTTTATGTTGAAAACCCTAAAAATAAAAATAAAAAAATTGCATTTTTTGGCCTCCCTAAAATTTCGGCCACCTTCCCTATAAATTCGCCCTGGCCTCTAAAGCCCAAAAAACCCTAAGGCGGAATCATAGGGAACCCTTAAAATCCAAAAATTGCAAAAATCTCAAAATCTGCCCTAAAAGGCCCTAAAACAGTCACAATTCTGCCCTAAAAGCCCTAGTTGCCTTTTACCCTCACTGCTGCCCTAGTCCTCTCTCTCTTCACCTCTCGGGTCTCCCTTTGTGACAACTCAAACCCTTACCTTAGGGCTGCCCTTTACAGTGGCAGCCCACCCATTTACCCAAACCTTGTCCTAGTAACACTTGCATGACACCTTTCACCTTCACATATAGTCTGCAAAACACCTCACAAAGTTAATGCCAAAGTTGAGTGAATAATTGCTTAAATGCACTTGTACTATTGTTCATTGTTTTCACATAATTAATGCTGCTATAAATACTGTGAATGATGACTGATATATGCTGGTGTATGCATGCGTAAAGGTCAGTTTTAACATGTAATGAATGATGGTTCTATAGTGTAATGAGTATCTTTATTGTTGCATAATACTTCGTGGTTATGCCACCATAAATGCTGATTCAAAACTGATACGATACTGCTGCTAAAACATTGTTTTCAGAGTCGGTACTGTTTGTTGCTTTCATATAAAGTCTAATGCATTTAGTTTGGATAAAATACATGTTGAAATAAATGCTCATCATTGCCACATGACTAATGCTGCTATATTATGATTGAATATATATGTGTTGTACCTACTGCTGTCATAACTATATATCTTAATGCATGTACTGTTGTACTTGGGTTTTTGAGCTATGATGAACGCTTATACTTGATCTATAATTGCACTTATATGGTGGATACATTGTGGATAATGTTTGTTTTATGGCATTGCACCTTACAACGTAATTGGTTATAAGTTGAATGATACTTAGTGTGATGTTGTTTGCTTACTCGTTATCAAATAAATTGCATTATTTAAGTATACCCCATATACACACTTAACACGGCATTTTCACTCTCATATTTGACTCCAATAAGGCATTGGTCACTAACGTCCTCGAAAGAGAACAATTTGGTGTTTTAGTGTCTTTGCAGAGTTGCAATAAGGCTTTCCCCTAGGAGGTTTCGACTTCCGAAGTAGTTGGGAACAAGTGATTAAGGTGACAGTGGTCACTTTTCCCACGTATGCTTACCGGTGGCTAGGCCTTCCATTTCAACGGTAACAAGGACTAAATTTGTCATTGTTCTTTCATATACATTAGAATGCCTTTGATTTTTCTCTTGGTGTTATATTGGGTTGAAAAATATGGAAGGCGTGAGTATGACATTTATTATGCCAGAGAATTTGCTTAGGTACTAGGTGACAATACAGAATGATCGAGGCGGACATGTTAACGATGGTGTTTTCTTCCAAAGGTTAAGAACTAAGTTTTCAGATTCCAAGATTTCATTCATAACATATATAAACTATTTTGCCATAAATATTTGATGAGTAAACCTACAACTAATCCTTGGATCATTTCACTATCCAACTTTATCTGCAAAATCATTTCCAAAGTGATCGCTAACCATCTAAAACCCCTCCTGAACTATATCATCTCCAGAAAACGACGGAGCTTTGTGCCATATAGCCAAGAAAGACCATAGACCAGAATGGAAGAACTTTGCCCCGCCTATAAGTAAAAATTTCACACTTTGTGAGAGGTAGGCAAATTCTAAATGGACATATCATTTCACAAGAAGTGATACATCCCTAAAAAGCAGGGAGTAAATAGGGATGATGATCAGCTCAACATGTCAAAGGCCTGTAGGCTATGATCACCTAAACTTGAAATATCTGACATTTGTTCCGAGGGATTTTGGGTTCGGTGATATGTGAACTCAGTGGGTTGTGAGCTGCGTCATATCTGCTTTCTTTTATATTTGGCAAATGGTGCCGCAGCCCAGCCTTGTACCCCTAACCGGGCCATACCTTAAGGGGATCTGCTCTCCCATTATCTCTTTATCCTGTTGGCTGAAGGCTTGAGTAGATCTTTGGACGCTGCAAAATAGTCAGGATCCTTGAGGGGCATCAAGGTGGGGCCCGATCTGGAGGCCATTTCACACTTCCAATTTGTAGATTATACTATGGCGGCAGGGGAGGCTATGGTAAAAGAAGGTAGAGCCATCAAGAATCCTCTTATCTTATTTCTAACAACACCTGAAGGCGTAATCAACGAAGCGAAATCAAAATATTCTTCTTCAATACTAAGATGGATGTAAAATAGCAATTGTAAAATTCAAAACTTCCAAAGATCTCTTCCCATGAAGTACCAGGGATACCACTGGTGAAGAATCTGGGAAGGATTTTATCTTGGGAGGAAGTTCTAAATCAAATCCGAGGAAAGTTAAAAAGCTGGACCTTCCATGTCCTATTCCCGGGAAGAAAAAACACGCTCACTAATTTCCAGTTTACCTATTTTCGACATTAGTGGCTCCACAACAAGTAAGGCCATTGCGAAACTTCAAAAGGAGTTTTTATGGGGTTGTGCAAGGATGGAGATAAAAAGATAAACAGTCAAGCGGATGTAGACGGGGTAGTTGGGGTGGTCAGCTGGGACCATCCCAGCCAGGTCGAACCCAACGACACCACACATAATGCCCATAGGAGCGTCGGGATTCCTTCATTTGAAAAAACAGATTTGTTCATATGAAAAAACAAAATAAAAGGATAAATGACCACTCGTATCGTGAAAAACAATGTCAAACCCAAAGCAATGGGTTGATAATGAACACCATTTTGACTAGGAAACTCATTTACAGATGGGCAACATAGCATAAGTCCTTTTGAGAAGAAGTTTATAGAGAAATATATACCACGGGAGTGGTGAAGAATTTGACGCCCATGTAGTTCATGGAACAAGGATCCTGCATTTACAACAGTACAAGGAAAGGCTGATGAGTGACTCAAAATACTAGCTTTTATGAATATCGAGATGGGCATTCCGTTATGTTGTAAGAAGATTCGTGGAATCAACATGAACCTTTTGCAAGACGGGGCTATCAGGAAAACCCACATCACTTTAAAAAAGTCGATTGGGATCATGAATACCTCTACTGGCATGCAAACCCAAATAATGTCGATGATCATTTCTCTAGAACTTCGCCCCACCCAACCCCGCGCCAAAACTCCTGAGCAGAAACATTTCTAGACGAAGGCAAACACAGGCTATGGAAGGCACTGCAAATGAGAAGTATCTTTTAGAGGTAGGCCCAAATCACCTAAGTTCATGATTTACGAGAGAGGGAGATACTCTATAAAGCAAGCATACATACACCTCCTTAACCAAGTAGAACTAAACAGAAAGACCAAGTTTGGAGTAAGACATGGAACTCGGGATCATGGCCAGAAATAACTGTTTTTCATTGGCTGTTATATTAGCGAAGAATCCTCACTTGGGATTCCGTGGTCCCTCTCTATTTACGTTATGCAACCAGGTGGAAGAATCCATCGATCACATTGTTGAATCCTGCTCTCTAGTTAAATCGCACTGGAAGTGGGCTGCTGGTAAGTTGAGGTGAATTGGTAGCAGTTTTCAAAAAGTGTGAGATGATTAAAAGATGCCCTGAGGAGAACTTAGAATCCGAATAAAAAACCATATCTTCCAAGACAAATGATCCCATTTATTGAGATGGTTTGGTAGCTATGGAACAAATTGATACACTCAGGATTCATGACCTGGAAAGAGGTTTGGACCCATTTTAATCCGATTAAAAGAGGGGATCAAGCAATCAACCCTTTAGTGTTGGACTAACTACGGTACATTGGGGAATCGATATGGTGGACTAAATGTTTTTTTAACATGGGATTAACAATTTATTCAATGTTATTTGATTGGTTTTGAAGTTTACTAATATATGCAGGTTTTGGTGTAAAGACAATCCTTAACATGGTATAGAGCTTTGACTCAAGTTCAATTCCTTCAAAATTACAATGGAAAGAGATATTAGACTAACAACCCACACCTCTAAAAATTGATATCTACTTAGTCTGAAAGTTTACCAATATCTGCTGGATCTTTGAAAGTTTACCAATATCTGCTGGATCTTTGACTTGGATTGAGCCAAATACATAAAGAGAAAGCAAAGAAATCGAGATGTAGACCCCATTATGAGATCAGATGCCTGAATCAACCTTCTTGTCAGAGTCAATGAAGGCCGTGAGCATATACATATCATAATAACCTACGAACGCCACTATTCTAGACATGGGAGAAGCGAGGACAGGAGGTAAGAAAAAGGTAAAGGCGCTTGTTAAAGAAATGAGGGCCCCATATGAAAATCAAAAGAAGGTATATGGAAACCCACCTCAATCAGTGACCAAGGAACAGTCCAACACAGATAACCTCAACTTATGGAGATCAGCAATTTTATTGTAGATATGTTGATAAGTCTACTGATAACCAGTTATAAGAATAGGTAAGAATAGCCAGTTATAAGAATAGGTAAGCAGACAGGGCATACTATTGGAAAAATCAGTTCGTCTAGATTTCATCGTGGTCATTATTTTGGGGAAAAGCACAGTTCGTCTAGATTTCATCCTTGGCATTATTTTATGGATCATAATAGGTTTTCTCTGAGGTATCTGTTTCCAGGTGGTATCCAAGAAATAGATGAAAGGATGCTCAAAGTCATGTTAGCTCTATAGATATTGAAATATAATTTTCCTTTGTGTATAGATGTAAATATAATTTTCCATTTTATTCTTAAACTGGAAAGAAATTGTTTAGTGATTATTATTGTTATTCAACTTTGACATTATAATATCAAAACACCTTGGTGCATTGATGATGTCAATTATATGATGGGTAGGGTTTTTAAGTACAAATTTTTCAGGAATGAATATACATTGAAATACTATATAAATTGGGCGTGGTTGATTGTTACCCTCCTCCCAAGGTTCAATTCTTGTAAGTGACATGATGTTATTGTTAAGCCCTTATGTAATGATTGAGTGGACTATGTAATCTGGTCATACCTTGATTCTTCCCAATAATAGGTGTTAGGCATATTTCTTGGTGAAAAATGAGTGTGGTAGATGTGCTAAAAAGATACATAAAAAATGATGACATAGTTGACTTGTAGCATGCCACCAAGATCAAAGGTTAAATTTGATAGTATTATTTTACATTATTCAGGTATTAAATATTTAAATTTTAAAATTTACATATTAAAATGATGGTGTTTAATTTTCAAAAAAATCCATTTGGATAGGCATGTCATAATCAAATGAAAGAGCATTGGATTTATAATGCTCTATACGCTACTTTGTTTATTATTGCAATTTGCATGTGTTACCCCCTACACTCTGCATGTGTGTATCTATTTTCATGCTTCAAAGCAAGTGGATAAAAACTACAACATGCAGGAGTGCCTCTTTGCATTCAGCATCATATCTTCTTTGTGGAAATCTACTAGAATAATGAGCTAGTAGAGTTATCACTTCCCTAAGTGCGTCTTACTCCATCTCTAATGTTATTTTGTGTAAATTTTCTCAATCTTTTAATTTCCGGTTTACTTTTGGTTTTGACATTTGTAATGATGTTGTATGCCATATGATTCCACCATATTAAATATTTTGTATAAATTTTCTCAATTTGATGATGTTATGCTAAGTGCAACTTCATAATATTTTTTTGTTATACATTTGGTAATCATTATAGGTTATGGGGTGCACTTAATAGCCAAAAGAAAGTCATATAAAGTGTTACAAAGTGTATATTAATTACACATTGTGGTGACAATTTCCAATGAATGGGTTTCTCATCGATGATCCCTTGGGCTTATTATTTGCTAACATTTCTTTCTTTTTGATTTTTTTAAAAAGATTTAACTTAATAATGATGATTAATTGAGAGCTTTATAAAGATGATTATTTGATATTTCATTATTATAAGTTGTATTTATATTTAAATAATTTTTTATTATTATTTTAAATCCCACTTGTATTAACAAAAAAGACAAATTTTGACACAACTATGTAAAGGCTAAAAGAAAAGATTTCAAGTTAGATTGTGTTTCCATGGATCTACCACTACCCTCTTGATAGAAGAGTACTTTTACTATCTTAAAATGCATACACCTATTCTTAACTAGACACATTCTTATCTCTAGGCACTCATTAAAGACAGCAAAGAATACACTACAACTAAATATAGCTTCACATTAAACTTTCAATATAATTTACAAAGTAACCACTTGTTATGTGACATACCCCTCTATAGTTGAAAGGAACGATGGAATCATTATCACCTAAGAAAGGCAACTTTCCAAATGGTTTAGCTAAATAAAATGTGTCTTCAAGGGTTTCCAAGAAAACTTCAGCACTCATTAGTAAAAGTACAATTCTATAATCATTGGTGAAGTGTTTTAACCTAACCATAATAAAACATACACTATTAATGAATCTCAATTGAGATAGGCATTTCTTAAAAGAGAGGACCTAAAAGACTAGTAGCCACTTAAAAACCTATAACATAAAGAAGAGTGTGAATGATCACATTATACAAAAGAGATTCACCTATTCTTCTTCTACATAGAAGAGGCTCTAAATTGTGTTCAACTTCTCTTGAAGAAAGATCTCACTACTAAGGTACTATTGTATCTCTCTATGTTTGTAGTTCCATATGATTTTATCATACTTCCACATCTAATCCTACCATATAGGAATGTAATGAACATAATGAGTTTGTATACATTTAATCCTACCATATAGGACTGTAATGAACATCATGAGTTTTACTTTAGATTTGGAATCTAATGTTGAACATCCTTTATAGCAAGATAGTATGATAAAATTATTTCAAATTCTGACGCTAGTTCTGCTAAGTCTTCCATGTGATCTAATACCCTTATCTTAAAAACTTCTCCATTCAAAATCACTTTCTTGGATAGACTCCACATCAACAATAATAAAATTTTTATTATTTCTATGCCCAAATTCAATGACAAGTAAAATCCATTCATCTCTTAAAACCACTCCAGTGAACTAATTTACTTTAAAAATAAAGTTGTGATAATTACTTTAAAGTTTACTAAAAAGTTGTTATAATTATTTTATAAGATTGCATTAAAATGGATGCTCCAAATACTTGCTTCTATTTATTATGCAAACAAATATGAAAGAGAATTTAGATTTTTAATCTTAATTATATCATCTCTTCTCTAAAATTAGGAACATATTAATTACATAAAAAATAATAGAAAAGTTAAATAAATATAATCTTAATTATATAGCTTTAATCAGTTTAATAGTTAAAACCAAGCGTTTTCTCCTTAAAATCATAAAGATAATAGGTTCATATCCCAAGGATATGCTTGAGAAAGAGAAATCCTAATATACCCTAGTTTCCACATGATTGCAGTGATTAGATTAAACCATTTTTAAATTCAGAAACTGCTGTAAAACAGAATTTAAGAAATTTAAAAATAAAAATAAAAAACTTTCCCAAAATCTTTCTCAACTCACCTAAGTTTTGTGGATACCATAGCCTCCTATACCAGGGCCCAACAACATTTGTCCTCCACAAAACCACTCCCAGCAGCATCAACAACACGATGAAAGCGGCAACAGCAATTGTTAATCCCAATATTTCTGGTAAGCGAGAGTGGCTCTTTCCTGCAAGCAATAATGATGACCGATACTGAGTCAACAAATTCTTGTGAGATTTTCCCAACAAAACAATTACTAAATGAATGAATGAATGATGGGGCACTACTGAATCAGCAAATGCTTCTAAGATTCTCCCAACAAAAACAATTAATGAATGAATGAGGATACCTTTTGAAGCGCCGGATGCTGTGGGCACAAGATTAGAATCACCGTAAAACTTGTACAGCTCATAACGAAGTACGCAATTCTCAGACATGGCAATTCCTCCTATAGAAGTATTCTCACAACTGGTAAGATTTTGGTACTGAATGTCGAGACACCGCCTACAATCCTTCAAATTAACGTATCTCCAGCACTGAGCAAGAGAATACACGGTACCATTACTTGCAATACTGAAACCAATGTTACTGGAAATAGCTCTGTTCACTTGCCTGGTCAAGAGAGCGTTAATCACCCCATTGAGGCTCTGCAGATCTCCGGTGAGCTGAGCATTACAGAAAAGCTGGAAGTCGCCTGGTTCGTTTGTTGGCGGTTTCGAGTAGAAATCATAAGTCTCGTATCTCAGAAAACATCCACTGAGATGAGCGGTTGCAGAAACATTTCGACAGAGTTGAAGGATTGCCTGTTTACCGTATGCGGCGCATGCCCCGCAGGCAGAGGCATTCATACCTCCCCAGCACTCAGCCACACCGTAGACACCCCCATGAAATGAAATATTGTAGCCCGTTTCAGGGACATTTTGAATCAATGAATTCAGAACCGAGTTCAGGCTATTTCCCATATCACTGCTGTTTACAGATTTTCCATTGCCGCATCTGTACTTCAACAGCACATTTGTATCCCCGGTTATCGACTGGGCTAATGCTAATCTTTGCATCAGCAGCAGCAATGAAACAAAAAATTTCAACTTTGTGCTCAAATCCATCATTTCCTTTTGTTTGGAATGTACCTGCAATTGAACCGGTATGCTATCTCTGTGCAATAGGTAGATTGATTGCATAGCTTTGGAGGCCATAGAGATCAATTGTCACGGATGGGACAGGTAATTACCACCCAACAAATACCTCCGTTCCCGAATCCCAACTACTCTACCGAGTGAGTAATAAAATATCGAGTCAATTCCACGGAATTGAAAGTCTCGTGTCGTGGCGACAGTGGGCGTTGTTTTTCAAGATCGTAGTTTTCACACGACAGCCTTTGTTGACCATGCAAGCTACCTGCCAATGCAAGCTTTCGTTTGATTTCAAATTGCTTGACTTTGCACCTGCATTCTCATTAAAGCTTTGGGTAGCATGCTGGTTAGTGATTGTTTTTTATTTTTAATCACAAGGAAAAGGTTTGCAATATAACACATATTATCTTTTCCAATATAGTATTTTGAAAAATTAAATAAGCTTAAAAAGGAGCAGTATAAACTTTAAGCGTTTTAGTTGTCTTTTATCCTGCTATGCTAAGAAAGGATGGATCCAACCTAAATAATTTAACTGTATTTTAAAATAATTAAATATATTTAGCGTGAATAGAGGTTTTGTTTCACAAGACCTATCTTGTGAAGAGAGGTCTTGTCATCTCAAGGCCTATCTTGTTTGAGGAGAGGTCTTGTCATCTCAAGTAGTGAAATTAGTAAAAATGTTGGATATTTTTAATTTTAATTTTTGGTTTTTTTTTGTTTTTTTTTTAATTTTTGAAAAAGTATATGAGAATTTTTAAACTTGCATAATCTTCAGATATTTGTGGTTGTTAAAATTTAGATTTAAAAATAATAATAATTAAGTGTAGTCCAAAATTTCTCACAAATTAAGTATATCCAATAACTGAATGCAATAGAACATGAATTTGACAATCTTTACAATTTTCAACAAAATCAAAATTCTTAAATTTGTAGTAGTTTATTTATTCTATTTTTTGGATTTTAATTGTGGTTTTTGGTTAGAATTTAGTAAATAATTTTAAATAAAAATCAAATTTAAATGTATTTAAATTATGTTTTTGAATGCACAAATAGATTCCATACCCTCAAATACCTATATAACACTAAAATTGTACAATTCCCAAACTAATATATGTGACTAATTTTTTTTTAATATTTTCAATGAGAATCTCAACAAAACATAAATTTTCAATACGAGTCCCAACAAAACATAGAATATTTAAAATACTCCCTTAAATTTTTGATACACAATTAAATTGAGTTAAAAAAAATTATTCATTAATAATAGATATCATTTTAATACATTAAAAATTTAAGTGGATATTATTTTATTTTAATATTAATAATATGAATATCACGTTTATTTTTATATTTTTTGCAAAGAGTACACATTGATTATAACCCACTATTTTACAATCAAGAAATTAGATATCTCTTTGTATTTAGTAGATTTGGGTTAAAGATGGATCTATATTGGTTTATAGTAAAGTCTTGAGTTAATGGGTCTAACTATTAAGAATATGTTTTCTTTTATAACATCAAAAGCTTAAATCCAAAGGCTTAGAGTATTTTTTCAAGAAGAAAAAGTGTAGTTTCTTGATATTCAATGAATCAAAGGTAAGGATATACATATCAATGATACTAAGTATCATATCCAACCAAAATCCACAAAGAGTGCTCAACAACCTGAGCAACCAAAACTAGGTTCCCAGCCTAAGTAAAAACTACTCCAACTAAAAGAAACCAAACCTAAACCCCTTGCATGGCACTGGAAACACCATAGACTATGGGGAAAGGAACTAAAAACCCAACAACAATACCAGCCAAGAGGGTTGTCACGCACAAAGTGAACTGGAAGGGCCACGACAGCGGAGACAAGTACCATCACAACCTACGGACATATGAGGGAAAACCCTGCATCGCCTAGCCATACCACATAAGCCACCAGAACCACCACCATATTTGCACCATGTCCCGAGCTAGCCGTCACCGGCGTTGTTGAAGAAACCAGAAGCCACATCAACGAGTGGGCAAAACCCTGCGACTACAATGTGGCAGCGGAACCACCATCAAGCTTGCACCACAACTTGAGCAAACCATTGCCGCCGCCACCGCTACCCAAACGGCTCATGAACAGGTCATCGCATTCACATGGACAAAAACTCGTCATCTTGCAAGTAGTCAAATCCGAAGGCCGCTCATAGAAAGAAGAAAGCGCACTGGCAAAAGTCACCACTGGAAAGTCGCTACTGTTGTCATGCTATACCAAGTAATAACATGAACCAAAATGGACATTGCCCACAAGCAGGGGCAAAACCAAGCCATCACAGTCATCTCCGCCACTGCCGTGGGTGGATCTCTATGGGTCGTCGTTCATGATTTCCTCTTCAATCCATGGGATTCGTTCTGAATAGAGAAAGGATGGCGGCTAGCCCTAACCATCTGCTTTTGGGTTTGTAGCCGACTCTCAAACCTTCCAAAAAGAATTATATACACCACTATAAACTTTAAGAGTTACATAAATCCAACAAATAATCATTTATTTCACAAACAAAGAGCTCTCATACCTCAAATTAATACCTAACTTAATTATAACCTTAATTTTAAAAATAAATCATATTATTATAATAATATTTACATTATTTTATTAATTTTAATTTTACATTAATTAAATATTACATACTAAAATCTTTAGTAATTTATATTTTAAAATATAAGTCGGGTCATCCGAGCTATATACGCCTCTATCCTTCTAGATTTTGGCCATGACAATGGAAAGACATCTTTTGGATAAGCTACTATCATTCTAGAATTTGCCTCTCCTTTTGGATATGCTACTACCATTCTAGAATTTGACTCTCTTGGGATTTGGAAAGACATCTTCACACGTTTAGTGTGCAAAGCATGACGCAATGGAAAGTTCTTATGGGGAATGGCATTTAGTAAGCAACCACGACAAAAGTCTTTAATTACCTAAAAGAACACAGGGTTGAAATTAACTCAGAAAAAATAAGTCATTACATGTAAATAGGCCTGTGAAGGGAAAAGACAAAAAGACACCATAGATGTGAAAATAGATAGGATATGAATCTTCGCATTCCCAATGGAAAATTAAGAAACAAAAAGGTTATTTAGATTTAAATATGAAGGGAAAAAGACACCAGAAATGAGATAGGGATATGTAAACGAATCTTGGCATACATCCCAAATGGAAAATTTAAAAACAATAGGTTTATTTAGCTTTATATATATATGAAGGGGAGAGAAAAAAAAGACCACAAATGGAATAGCGATAGAAAACGGAAAATTAAGAAACAATAGATTTATTTAGCTTTATATATATATATGAAAGTGATTGAAGAAAAAGACACCAGAGATGAACTATGGTAGAAAACTATTATTATTATTATTGCTTATATAAATTCCATATGGAAAATTAAGAAACAAAATGGATTTATTTAGATTTAGAGATGAAATATGGGGAATAAATGGAAACCATTCATCTAAATTATTAGAAAATTTGATCATATTTATGAGCTTTTTTTCTCTAAATTTTCTTAATAATAATAATTTAATTTAATTTTTTAATAATGAAAAGATATTATATTGGATGCTAAGTCTAACTTATGAGCCTTTAACCTTAGTTCACGAGAAAGGTATATATTGACCTTAATTTAAGTTGTTAACTCTAGCTTGCGACTTTTAATCCCTTGTTGTGCTTTATGCCCTTGGCCCTCCCAAACATGGCTCTAGGATGGGGCTATCCTCTTCCTTCCTCAGCTAAGGAAACAAACTTTGACACTTGGGTTGTCCCCTTAAGCGAATTGACCAATAAACTCTCTAGGTGTTTTGTTTTGTAAAGAAGGAAAAGTAAGTCAGAGAGGCTAAGGGGTGATGACCCTAGTGGACTTTAACTATGCCTTAGCCTTCATTAACATTTTTAACTCAAAGTCCCTTAACCATAGTATGGGGGTCACTTTAACTATTCCTGAGTTAATTATTTTAAATGAGTATTAAGATGGAAAAGTGGTCTTTTATGGGGAATCCATGTGTCAATACAAAACCATACACATTTAATAATAGAAACTCACTTCATTCATCATTCATTCATTCCAGCATCCAGAGAGGAAGAACATCCATGCCATGGTAGTTTCGGTTGGTAAATGAAAGCAAGATTGGTTCTCCTGAAGCTACACTCGACCCCACCTTGATAAATGACAACCAAACTACCCTAATAAACTGGTGCCTATGATTACAGAACTTGGCCTGCAATGTGACATCCTTGGATCCTTGTCATAGAGACTTCATGGGCAACCTGTACTAGAGCACCAGAAGGGGAAGGGGATATCCCAAGGGACTATGGTGCCAAGAAGGGAATACCTTCCTTGGTGTTATTCAGATTGATGGAGAATGAGTGAAGGTTTGGGGTCAGTTGTGGATGGGGTTACCCACACCACTTGGATAGAGGATAGGTTCCCTTGGGTGAGGAATGCTTCATGAGGAGCATGCTTGTAAATTGAAGAGGAAGAAGTGGAAATTCACTCATGTGGATTGATAGCCTCAACTCAATGGTGGCATTTGTTAACACCAAAAAGTTGCACACCATGCTCATCCCTTAGTCACATCACCCCACTCTTCATTTTCCCACGTTAAACCTTAACTTGCCCAAAAATCTTAAAGGTTAAGACCAAATTGGGCCATAATCATTATTTTTAGATATTTTCCTTTCCATAAAATAGGGAAATGTGGCATATTCCCCCCCCAAAAGAAGGAAAATCCCCCAAAATAGGGAAAACCCCCCAAAAAACGAAAAAATAAAATAAAAAGGGGAAAAAATCTCAAAAAAGTAGAAAGGGATTTGCAAAACCCTAAATGCCACACAATACCATTGGCCAATGTAAATCTTCCTTTGATATTCAACTAGGGCTAAACAGTGCATGCAAAATATCAACTGATAACCACACATGAATATCTTTTACATTATGCAGTGAAATATAAAACTGAGAAATAAATCACAACATCACATCACAATATTGACACTATTATTTTGGGTATTGAAACCCCTGGAAAAACCCAACATGGGAAAACCGGTGCAGCAGTCAGATATAGATTTTATTATGAGAAAATATGGAACTTTTACAATTACTGCAAATTCACCCAAACATGGTGAATGTAGCATCCGACATAATCATTGTGCAAATACCAGCTAAACCTCAACACCCTCCTGTGTGAGTGTACGACCCAGCTGTATGAAGCTCGATGATCCTACTGCTTGCTCCTCTATCTTCTCAGCTAAATCCTATGTCTGACTTTCTCTCCCTGCCTGTATCTTATCTCTGTCAAAATACAAGTGTGTGTGTGTTCTCTCCACCAATTGCTCTCTCTTTTATAACTTTAGGTAAAGCGAAAACCCTAATTTCACTTTCACTTTAACTAGTGGTAAAGCAAAAACCTTAATTTCACTTTCACTTTAACTAGTGGTTCACTAAAGTTAATTTGGATCACTTTAATTTATTTTTCAAAGTAAACTTAGGAAAAGTAAATTAAATACAACTGGTTTCCTAATTTAAGTCTTCTGCATGAAAGAACACATGCATGCAGGAAGACCTTCCTTGTTGCTACTAGTTTAACACTCCCTCTCAACAAGGAAGGGATTCGATAGCAACCCCAACTTATCCTTGAACTTCACAAAACTCTGTCTGCAAAGTGCCTTGGTGAAAATGTCTGCCACCTGCTCATCTGTCTGTATGTACTCCAATCGAATGGTTCCCCTCTAAACACAATCTCTCAAGAAGTGGTATTTGATGTCTATGTGTTTGCTCCAGTCATGGAACACTGGATTCTTAGATAGCTCGATGCCACTATGATTGTCACAGTGAACTACTGTAGCCTCTAGCTCACACTCGAACAACCCTGCAAGTCACTTCCTCAACCACATACCCTCATAAGTAGCCATGTTGCCTGCCATGTACTCAACCTCTACCGAGCTCAGTGCAACTGACTTCTGCTTCCTGCTGAACCAAGACACAACCCCTGATCCAATGCTGAAACAACAACCTGAAGTACTCTTCCAGTCCTCTACACATCCTTCCTAGTCAACATCTGTGAAACCTGCTAACTGTACACTTCCCCTGCGCTCATAAACCAATCCATACTCCACTGTACCTCTGATGTAGCGAAGTATGTGCTTCGAAGCCGTCCAATGCACTCTCCGAGGGTCCACCATGAACTAACTCGAAGAATTGACTGCAAAGCTGATGTCTGGTCGAGTGTTGACCAGATACATAAGCGATCCGATAAGCTGACGATACAAGGTAGGATCAAGTCCATCTGACCCTCATGCATCAATCTTCCTCCTGTTGGAAACTAGAGGTATGTCCATAGGCTTGCATTCCTCCATCCTGAATCTCTCCAAGATCTCTACTACATACTCCCCTTGTCTAATGAAGAAGCATCCATCTCTCTGCCAAACCTCCAAGCCCAGAAAGTAATGCATCGGCCCAAGGTATTTCATCTCAAACTCTACTGCAAGGTTGGACTTGCAGTCTCTAATTAGCCTCTCATCTCCTGTAAAAAATAGATCATCCACATATAAGACCAGTATGAGAGGCACCTCACCTATCAAGAAGTACAAGTTATGGCCACCCTCACTCTGCTGAAATCCCATCTCCTGTAGATAGTTGTCAATCCTCGAGTACCATGCTCGAGGTCCTGCTTGAGCCCGTAAAGAGATCGATGCAGTCTGCATACATGTGTCTCCCTGTTCTCCACATCAAACCCCTATGGCTGCTCAATATACACCTCCTCCTCTGTAACTCTGTTGAGGAAGGCAGTCTTGACGTCCATCTGATGGACACGCCAACCCATCTCAATTGCTAGTGAGATAATGGTTTGAATGGAAGAATACCTGGAAATAGGGGCGAAGGTCTCCTCAATCCCTTTGCCATGAAGCGTGCCTTGTACTTCTCCATGCTTTCGTTTGTTGCATGCTTCACCTTATAGATCCATCTGGATCCCACCAACTTTTTACCTTGTGGCCTCGGCACAACCTCCCATACCTAGTTTTTCGTAATGGATTCATACTCCTCAACCATAGCTTCCTGCCACACATCATGTTGTGCAACCTCCCCAAATTTGGAAGGTTCAGAGATAATCAACTCTATCATCAGTGCCATATAACTAAGCCTCTCTAGTGGTACACTCTATCTAAAAGATATATTTGGAGGATCTACCTGCCTGGAATCCTACATTGTGGATCTAAACCACTTAGGACTTGGCCTAGTGTCAACCTGTTGCAGCTATTGGATATCCATCTCCTGCCACAGCTCATCCTTCAGTCAATGCCAATTAGAGAGAATTTGAGGTAAAAAATGGGCCTCCTAAGAGATGTACTACAAAAATATAAGATATATTAAAATATTATGAGTTAGGGATTTTATGGGGTAGGTATATATGACAACTCACTTCCTACACTACTTTTTATGCACAATATAAATAACCATGGTTGAGTTACTTTTCTAAATTGACTATAAATAAAACTAATAAAATAACTCTACAATGATGTGACTAAGATTCATTGTAAATTCCCCAAAACGTTTTGTCCTTTAGCATTTATTTGTCTTGAACTTGTAAATAAAATTAAACAAAAATGAATTTAATTTATATGCATAACTAACATATTTATTTCATATAAATATTATTCATGAATTTGATTTATTTTAAAAGTACAAGATTATATATATATATATTAGTTTGACATTATGATATTAAATACAATTGAGTGAATATATAATTTAAAATTAAAAAAACATGAAAATGACAATATATTATTTTATAAAAAAATGTGAAAAGACATTTTTATGAATTATGAGTACATTACTTGAAAATGACAATAATATTATTTTATGAGAAAGTGAATTATGAGTACATTAATTGAAAATAACAATAATACTATTTTATGAGAAAGTGTGAAATGACTTTTATTATGAGTACTTCACTTTATGACTTAAAAGTACTTGTACCACTACCTTGGTTAACTATGGATTTTCGTCCACCATAGAAAATGTGACAAATAAACATTCTTAACTCATGAAATGCCACCTCAACCATGGGGGATGATGTCATCTACTAGAATGTAATTGGTTGATTTTTATAGTACATTTTGGTCCTTTTGAGGCCCATTTTTGACCTCAAATTCTCTCTAATGGACTGAAGGATCCTGTCCACCTGACTCCCTCTTACCACTAGAACCCGTGCTCTGTGTCTGTACCTGTACCTGTACATCTGGCTCCTCCAACTTGACTCCCGACTCCTGTGTTGGCTGTTGCTATGCTGGTAAGTCCAAAGATCCCTGCAAGGGCCTGTCGTCATCGAACTAGACATCCCTGCTCACAATAATCCTCCTGCGAGCTAGAATGTAAACTCTATATGCCTTCGAAATCTCGTTGTACCCAACAAGTAGCCCCTTCTCTCCAGAAGGATCCAACTTCTTCCTATTGTCAGCATGAACATGACAATAGCAGACACTGTCGAATATGTGAATGTGACTCACATCTGGCCTAGTGCTTGTGAAGACCTCCTCTGGTGTCTTCCTCCCCAAGGTTGTGTGGGGACACCTGTTTTGAATGTATACTACAGTCCTGTATGCCTCGACCTAGAGGAATAGTGGTAATCCCTGATCAAATAGCATGGCCTTTGATGCTCCAACCATAGTCCTATTCTTCCACTCTGAAACTCCATTCTATTGTGGGGTATGGGGCACAGTGTGCTCCTTCTTGTTATATTTTTAACATTAAGCTAACACAACATTAGGATCTTTAACTGAGAGAACAACAAGCACAACAATCAAACACAAGAGACAATGAACACAGTGTTTTTCCTTAGGGAAACCATAAATGGAGAAAACCCTGCAACTTCCTCAGAGATAGAATCAGCACCAAAAGTGAAACCCAAAAACAGTGAGATGATCTCCCGACAGCAGTAACCTTCTTTCTTCCTTGCCCCATTGTATTTCTCTTCCTCAGCTATGTGCTACAACTGAGTGTGAGTGAGTGTGTGATAAATAGAGAGGCTAGCTCTCTATTTACACTAATTCCCGACTTGACTAAACCCAACTAGGGCCGACTTCACTAGGTGAGTCTAATAACCCTAGTGCCCCGGAACTGCGGGGACTTTAACCCTTAGACAATAGGAGGGTTACCCACCTTGACTTGACATGACTTGTTTACATTATAGAAACTCCCGATAGGAACCTCGGGGCATGACATGACTCAAGTACTTTAGAAATACATCCCAAAATAAACATCGGGTTACAATAGATAAGAAATACAAGTGAATACATTCTGAAGTTACAATTACATCAACACTCCCTCTTAACTAGGAAGGTATTCTCTCGACACAATTTATCAGCACAAGTCTTCTTCTCTGTATCATCTGGATCATCATCAAGTCCTCATCATCTTCATCTTCAAGTCATCTCTATCTTCAAGTCATCTTCATCTGGATCTGGATCATCATCACTGGATTTGGATCATCCCTCAATCTGGATCATCTTTGTTGGATGTTGGGGCTCCAGTGTTAATGACCCTAGAGTCTGGTAACTCCGCGGGTTTGGTGAAAGCTTGTAAGCGGAGTTACAGCTCAAAATAGTCTTAGGGGCGTCGGGGTTGAGTCAAAGACTTCTGTTGTAATAAACCCATGGTTTAAGTCCAGGGTTTAGGGTTTGGGATACCCATGGTCTAAGACCATGGTTTTGTATTAGTGCGCTGTATAAATATGCACTTGTGTAAAGAAGTGAGGTTAGGTTTTTTAATGTAAGAAAGTTAAGGCGAAGCTAAGGCTATTATGTAAGTGAAGGATAAGTCCCAGCTGAGTGCATGGACGACCTCTGCATCTGTGTGCGCAGAGGGTTTGTAAGTGATAAGGAAATCTGCAGCTGAGTGCGCAGAGGCCTGCTGCTGTGTGTGCGGCTTTGAGGACTAAAGAGATCTGCAGCTGAGTGTGCAGATCAGAACTGTGATTTTGTAGAAAAGTTGAATAAAACACAGTTCTGTGGACGTAACCCTACACTGGGGGTGAACCACGTTATATCTGGTGTTGTGGTTCTTGTGTGATTTCTGTTATGTTCTTTTATGCATTGATAAGTATAGATATCTCTGATAAGTAAGATCGCTGCTTAATAAATAGCTTCGCTGTGCATTCCCAGTAAGGGTTGAGCAAGTCATGGTGTTATTTAACTGCGAAGATTTATATATATATGTGAACGAGTAAACTCTGTGTTAATTGATTATAAATTGATAAAAGCTAAAGGTATAGTAATCTCCCTCTTCTACTTGCAGAAACCTGATTCTGCGACATCCCATAGCTGTTTCAGGTGAGACTGCAACCTGTTCGCAGGTTGTTGCCGAAAGGGCCAACACTGTGGGTCTTTTGTTGGTGCGAAGTTAAAGGTATAAAACCCGGGTCTGTCCTATAGCCCAACAAAGTGGTTTCGTTGCCGGTTGAACTCAGTATCTGCGCAAGAGGGGTTTACGTCGTACCTCGAGGGCTATGTTCTGGAGATCCTCTGTGAAAGAAATCGGTGATTGGCTGGATGAAACTTATCTGAAATTCCCTGAGCAAGAGAACAAAGATCCGCATCGTAGCGCAAACGAATTTTTACAAAGGTATGTTTTTTGTGATGTTTATGAAATTTTCTTTGGTACTATCCACATAGAGTTGCACCAGTGGGTATCCAGGTTGGCCGAGCGAAGGATGAACTTCCGTGGTGGTCAGTTTCCTGCTTGGACCCCCATAAGAATCAAGCTGTTGAAAAGAGTAAACAACGAGATCTCTCACGCTGTTGATTTCTGGACGATGCGAACCCTTGAGACATTCGTGACGGAGTTCGCCATTGACACAAGTACTTCCTTTAGTGAGGTGGAGCGACAGTTCTTCAAAGGACCAAGGGGTAAGTTTTTAAATTCATTTAGTCTGAGGATTAAGATGCTATTAGCGAAAAAAGGAATATTGCTTATTGAATCAGACTATTAGATTGTGTATTACTAACCTATGTTTGCAAGTGAAAATACCTTCGACGAGCAAAGTGGTTTGCTGCGAAGTGGAAAAAGGTACAAGAGAACTTTTGAGTCATCTACCCTAGGTCCGGACACCGATTCTACCCTTTTTAGTCCAGCAGCCTCAGAGCTCGAAGAAACCCCTTCTGTTGGAAACCCCCCGGTAACCCCGCAGCGTCGATCTGCTATCCCTGAGGACCCGTCGCAGACCGAAAGTAACCCTAGTACCAGTACTCTTTTCATAGGTTAGTCTACCCCAGTAAGTTCCCCCCCGCCTACTTCCCGTCCCCCTCCAACCCCCCCTAGATCTACTATGGCCCACATGACTAATGATATTAAGCTCCCTGTTTTCAAAGGAATTGGATCAGAGGATCCAGAACATTTCTGGTTTTTATGTGAGGCGGTGTGGACTGCTAAGAACATTACAGACCCAGTTGTAAGAACCGCGCAACTCATTACTTCTTTCAGGGACCGGGCTTTGACCTGGTTCATGAAATTTTCTAGTACTCAGAATCCTACCCTAGATGATATCAAGGCAGCAATAATCAAAGTGTTTAAGAAGCCCAAATCAGAGTTGCAGAAGCAAGGTGAATCAGTGTGGGACTTTGATCAGAGGTTCAAAGTTCTACTTGACCAAGTCAGTTTCACAATTGGACCGACGCAGCACAAGGAACGGTTTATTGCCGCATTGCTACCACATCTCAGAACTCCACTCGTGCAACAGAAGGTTGCTGACCAGTAGGAAGCTCTGGAAATCGTGATGAAGCTTGAGACCGCACCTGTTAGAGATAATCCTGGTATTGTTCAAATCCAAGCGCAGTTGGCAGCCATGGCCCTGGAGCTCCGCGACATGAAGACAGGAAAACCTGGCCGCGAAGAGGTTTGGTGTACGCAATGTCGGACCGAAGGTCATGACAAGGATCGGTGTCCTCTGGTAAGAAATTACCTGAATACGGGTGCGCCAAACCCATTTCCACCGCAAGTTCTATATTGCGAGCTCTGCAGAATAACAGGTCAGCATTGACCTGAGGACTGCCATCTGCTACAAAGGTATGGGCAAGGATCTCAGAACCCCTATTGTAGATTCTGGAAGTCTGTAGGACATAATGAAGCTGATTGTTGCACCTATGACGCCTATCGGATACAAAATGAAGCACAGAGCAATGATGGTTATGGTTACCGCGGTGGTGCATCCAGTAGAGGTGCTTTTGGAGGACGTGGTCATGGTGGTATGGTAGGAAGAGGCAGAGGCTAGGTTGTGTGCTACAACTGTAACCAAGCCCGGCATCTCGCCCGTGACTGTCGGAACCCAACTATGACATGTCGCTATTGCCGAGCAGTAGATCATGTGATCGAGCAGTGCCCGCAACTGATAGCTAAGATTCAGGCCAGAAACAGTATTCCTACCTAGAATATCCAGATGATTTCCGTCGAGCCACGACCTGTCGCAGCTATTAATGTTGTTACACGGAGTGGAGCTACGACGCACATACAGAATATGGAGAAACGGCTTGGCGAGCCTTGCGTTTGTAAAGCCCCCAAGAAAATCCCAGCATTTGATATCGAAAGAGAAAAAGAGACATTCATGGAAGCCAAGAAAGATTTTGCTGACCCTAGTACACCAGTTGCACCTGTGCAACCACCTCAGCCGCTGGCGCAGCCGCAAGAAGCTTCGATGGACAAAGTAAGTACACTGTCCTCCTTTTTACAAAGTTGCCTGAAACTCTTAAGAAATCAGAATGCTTTAAATGAGCTGCAGAAAGTCATTGCTTCCTGCGAACCTCAACAAAGCTATGGTCGGGACAAAACTGTTAATAGAGTCAGAAGGACTGGCAGGGAAATGAGATTGAATGCTCAGGTAGGAGAATATGATATGGCTGATGTCATTTTGGATCTAGGATCAGAAGTCAATTTTCTAACTAAGAAAACCTGGGAGCAAATGGGGAAACCTAGCCTTGCCTGGTCTCCTATACAGTTGAAGTTAGCCAATCAACAAAGGATTGTGCCCCTAGGGAGATTCCTTAGTGTCCCAATCGATATTGATGGGGTCAGCACTTTAGCTGACTTCGAAGTTATTGAGATCATTGATGACAGTAACCCCTACCCCGCTCTGTTAGGAATTGAATGGCAATGGAAAATGTCGCAGTCATTAACCTTAAGAAGAGACAGATGACCTTCGAAGGGAAATATTTGGGAGTCATCGTACCCCTGGACCCCTCACAAGGAGAAAGGTACACAGAACCACTACGAGACGAAGATCAAGATGACCTAGAGCACATCTATAACATTAAAGCTAAGGAAGAAGATTATGTCGATCCTACTGCCGAAGGTATTTTGGATTGGCAGTGTGACAGCTCCTGTATGACATACTCCGATGATGGGTTAGAGAACTGGCAGAACAGACTCCATGAGTTGCATGGACATAGATGCGCCAGAATTACCAAGTCTCTCAGATGGCTTGGTACTCAGGATAGTGCCCTCCCTATTTTCGATGGGTTGTCACGTCCAGAGCAATTTATTGGACAATTTTCAGAACGGGTACCAGACTCACAGAGACTAGAGACCCTGGATTCAACATTCAGGGCCACAGCAGCCAGATGGTGGAACGGCCATAAGAAAAATATTCCTAATTGGGAAACTTGTCAGAAGCTCCTTCGCCTAAGATTCAGGGACCAGCCCCAGGAGCTGCGAAGCAAGTTTGATGGAAAGTCTAGCTCCCAGGAACATTTAGCAAAATTCTACGAGGAGTGGAAGTATGTACCTCAGGAAGAATGGGTACATAGATTTGTGCATACTCTGGAGCCAATAGCAAGGAACTGGTACACAGAGGCTGAGCTTCGCCGGGATTCTGTAAGTTGGGATTGTCTTGTTAATAGTTTTGTACTTACCTTTTCCACTAATGAAGTTTGTCTAGCTCTAGATGTAGCTATCAGGTTGATCCACACTAAGGTATTTGATGATCAAGAGGTAGAAGAATACCGACCTGATTGGAGGACACAAGAAGCTCATGCCGTAGAATGTTATAACCTCGCAATTGAAGAGGATGAGGATCCGCGCAACATTGATATTCCTGAGTCAGAAGGGCACTGCGAAGTACAAGGACCAGCAGTTGAAGCAGCGGAAGTGACTCAGCCCCTGAAGACGCGGACCGTCAACATTGGATCAGAAGACCAGCCTAAGTATGCTACCATTGGAGATTATTGGGATGATGAGATGGTAAGCAGAGTGACCCAACTTCTCCATGAATATCAGGACCTGTTCCTGACGAAGTTCTTAGAGATCAAAGGTATCCTGGGGGATATCGGTGTCATAACAATCCCATTGAAACCTGATGCGAAGCCTGTGAAATAGCTTCCTTATAGGTTAAACCCTAAGTATAAGGAAAAAGTTCGGCTGGAGTTGGATAAGATGCTCGCTGTAGGAATCATTGAACCTGTTGAAGAATCTGAGTGGGTCAGTCCTATGGTGGTGCAAGAGAAGAAGACTAAAGGTGAGATCTGAATCTGTGTTGATCTAAGGAAGTTGAATGATGCTTGTTTACATGATCCCTTCCCCACCCCTTTTACAGACGAAGTGCTCGACAATGTCGGGGGTCAAGAGGTATACTCTTTTACCGATGGATTTTCAGGTTACCATCAGATTAGAATTGCTCTAGAGGATCGACATAAGACAACTTTTGCTACAAAAATGGGGTCCTTTTAGTATACAGTTATGCCGTTTGGGTTGAATAATGCCCCTGCTATGTTTTCTAGAGTAGTCAACTCCGCATTTAAGGAATTTATACATAAATTCCTCGAAGTATATTTCGATGACTGGACTATCTTTGGGCTAGTAAAAGATCATATAACTAGTTTAAGACTTATATTGGATAAGTGTAGACAACACCATATCTCCTTGAACTTGAAAAAGTGCATCTTTTGTGCACCATTTGGGATTTTGCAGGGACACATTGTATGTAAGCAAGGATTGATGATGAATCCTGCGAAGATAGCTATTATTGTGAACCTGCCACCTCTGAAGTTTGTTAAACAACTGCGCACCACCCTTGGTCACACTGGCTATTACAGGAAATTCATTCGAAACTATGCCTAGATCACCGCCCCGATGGAAAGGCAGCTGAAGAAAGATATTAAGTTCGAGTGGACACCTGAGTGCCAAGAAAGCTTGGATGTGCTAAAAGAAAAAATGGTCACCGCCCCTATCTTAGTATTCCCTGACTGGAATACGGAGTTCCATGTACATGTGGATGCATCCTCCATTGCTTTGGGTACTGTCTTGGCTCAATCTGGTGAAGGTAATATCGATCACCCCATTGCTTTTGCAAGTCGAAAATTGTCTACAGTAGAGAAAAATTACACTACGACAGAACGCGAAGGTCTCGCTATGGTGTATGCACTACAGAAGTTTCGACATTATCTGCTAGGATCTCACTTTAAGATGTTCACTGACCACTCTGCTTTGAAGTATTTGGTTAACAAGCCTGTACTAGGTGGAAGGATATGCAGGTGGCTAATATTATTTCAGGAATATGATTTTGAGATCATAGTTAAGCCTGGAAGACTTAACCTAGGACCTGACCACTTGTCGAGGCTCGAGTCAGGAGAAGAACCTACCAGTTTGGACGAAAGTCTTCCTGATGCCCAGTTGTTTGCTATCCAGATAATTGATGAGTACTTTCAGGATATTGTTCAGTATTTGTCTACAGGTTTTCCACCCGCTGAGATGACCACACAGCAGAAGAAGCAGTTGGTGGTTCGCGCAGTGGACTTCACCTTAATAGCAGGACAGCTGTATAAAATGGGACTAGATGAAATACTGCGCAGATGTGTCTTGGAGCATGAGAAGCCACTGATTTTGGCTGAGGCAAACTCTGGCCCCGCAGGAGGTCATTATGCAGGAAAAACCACGGCACAGAAGATTTGGACAGCCGGATTATGGTGGCCTACGATTCACAAGGATGCAAGAGAATATTTCCACAGCTGCGACATATGTCAAAGAACAGGAAAACCATCCAGGAGGGATGAGATGCCTCTAGTCCCACAGGTAACTTTACAAGCATTTAAAAAATGGACAATTGATTTTGTTGGCCCTATCAATCCCCCTGCGAAGAAGTCTGGAGCACGATACATTATTACAGCAACTGATTACCTTACCCGCTGGGTCGAAGCTCAACCAGTCAAGACTTGTAGCGCTGTTGTAGCTGCGAAGTTCATCTTCGACAATATCTTGTCCAGATTTGGGTGTCCTAGAATTCTTATGAGTGATCAAGGATCACATTTTCTAAACAAGACTATTGAAGTCTTGACTGAAGAATTCTATGTTTATCATCAGAAGAGTACTGCCTATCATCCACAAGCAAATGGAACTGTCGAAGCTTTTGACAAGATCCTTGAACATGCTCTGATGAAGGTTTGCAATGTTAACAGAAATGACTGGGATCTTAGAATTCCAGCAGTCCTTTGGGCATATAGAACTACCTGCAATAAATTGACAGGCCATACACCTTTTAGGTTGGTTTATGGGCAAGAAGCAGTCATGCCCATGGAGTACATTGTTCCTAGCCTCAGAATATTCGCTTTTACAGAGATGGATGACCCAACTATAATGACAGCAAGGCTGACAAAGATACTAGAACTGGAAGAGGACAGATTTATTACAGGGTTCCAACAGCCAGTGCAGAAGGCCCGAGAAAAAGCATGGCATGATAGACACATCAAGAAGAAGCAGTTCTAGCAGGGTGATCTTGTGCTCTTATACGACAGCAAATTCATGAAATTCCCAGGTAAGTTCAAGACACATTGGAAAGGACCGTACATAGTACAGAAAGTTACTGATGGTGGCGCAGTTCAGCTAGCTAAGTTGAATGGAGAAATTTTACCTTCGATGGTAAATGGCAGTCGTTTGAAGAAGTATAGGGACAGGCTGGGACCCCCTAATCAGAAGTAGCCCCTAGAAGGACAGTCTAACTCCCAAGAATAGTTGAAACTTGGGTACCACATGGGGTAGTAAGTATTGAGGGCGGGTAGTCATTATGTCGAAGGTCCAAGGTGTGTCGCAGCCTAAAATGTGATGGATGGGACAAAATGGATTTGGTGGCGCTGGCACGGGAACTGCTCTCCATACTTGTAATAATGAGATTTTGGGGGAAAATCTGGCGCCGTGTGGACAAGATTTTTGGCATTCCATCAGATTTGGTGTCATTAATGCACCATGATGACAGATTCTGTTACGGGATTCTATAAAACAATGCATCGGCCTGTGACTCCTGCATTAAGCATTTCTTTGAGTTGTTCAGTTGGAACCATGTCAAACAATTGCGAAGTCCAGAAGTTAGTACGAGAGTTCAAAGAGAGAGGGTTGCAGAACCTTCTGAGCATTTCACCAGTACAGTCCTATCCAACTAAGGTACAAAGGAAGGAATAAGTTTTCTCTAAATCAGACGAAGGCAGGTAGAAGTTCACTCTAACATGGAGCGACGAAGGGCACAAGGCTTCATAACAAGAATCTGGAGAATCCCGCCATGTATCCTCCTGGGTTGACAGAACCAAGGCAACTGTTTTCCTTATGCAGCTTGACACACAATTCTGGGGACCCTTAGTTGTGGATGGTCAAGTGATCGGCAAACAGAGTGAAGGGTGGGGTTGCAGATGGATCCAGAAGACCATCCTCAGTATAAATAACATAAAAGGAAGGAAGCGAGCAGCCGACAGCAGCAGGGAGGGCATCAACAAGCAGCGCACTATGTCTTCGCCAACAACGTCTATCACCAGCCCAGTAGATGAGTGTCCCGGGACGGGACACTAGTGAGTCTTAGGGGCCTGTTGGGGCTCCATTGTTAATGACCCTAGAGTCTGGTAACTCCGCGGGTTTGGTGAAATCTTGTAAGCGGAGTTACATCTCAAAATAGTCTTAGGGGTGTCGGGGTTGAGTCAAAGAATTCTATTGTAATAAACCCATGGTTTAAGTCCAGGGTTTAAGGTTTGGGATACCCATGGTCTAAGACCATGGTTTTGTATTAGTGCGCTGTATAAATATGCACTTGTGTAAAGAAGTGAGGTCAGGTTTTTGAATGTAAGAAAGTTAAGGCGAAGCTAAGGCCATTTTGTAAGTGAAGGATAAGTCCTAGCTGAGTGCGTGGACGACCTCTGCAGCTGTGTGCGCAGAGGGTTTGTAAGTGATAAGGAAATATGCAGCTGAGTGCGCAGAGGCCTAATGCTGTGTGTGCGGCTTTGAGGACTAAAGAGATCTGCAGCTGAGTGCGCATATCAAAACTGTGATTTTGTAGAAAAGTTGAATAAAACACAGTTCTGTGGACGTAACCCTTACACTGGGGGTGAACCACGTTATATCTGGTGTTGTGGTTCTTGTGTGATTTCTGTTATGTTTTTTTATGCATTGATAAGTATAGATATCTCTGATAAGTAAGATCGGTGCTTAATAAATAGCTTCGCTGTGCATTCCCAGTAAGGGTTGAGCAAGTCACGGTGTTATTTAACTACGAAGATTTATATATATATATATATATATATATGTGAACAAGTAAACTCTGTGTTAGTTGATTATAAATTGATAAAAGCTAAAGGTACAATAATCTCCCTCTTCTGCTTGCAAAAACCTGATTCTGCGGCATCCCATAGCTGTTTCGGGTGAGACTGCAACCTGTTCGCAGGTTGTTGCCAAAAGGGCCAACACTATGGGTCTTTTGTTGGTGCGAAGTTAAAGGTAGAAAACCCAGGTCTACCCTATAGCCCAACATTGGATCATCATCACTGGATCTTCACGGATGCTATCTCATGATTCTTCTCATCACAGGAAGTTCTACAGAGCCAACCCCTTTTCATGTTGGTTGTAGGCCTAGCCTCCATTTAGGTCTTCTTCAGCACTTATATCTGACCCTAAGTCAGAATGGCCCACCCAGCATTTATATCTGATCATGTAGGAACCAATCCTATAATCATATTAGAAAGGCACGCCCAACACTCACATCTGACCATGTGGGAACACCTCCCACAACCCTGTTAGAAAGGCCCAGCACTCACATCCGTCAACCAATGTCGGAAAGGCTCAACACTTACACTCGGCCATGCGAGGAACCAATCCTCCATGCCGAAAGGATCTGTGCTTACATCTGACAACCAATGTCAGAAAGGCTCAACACTTATATTCGACCATGCAAGGAAACAATCCTTCATGCCGAAAGGGCTCTACGCTTACATTTAACAACCAATGTTAGAAGGTCTTGCACTCACATTTGATCATGTAGGAACCAATCCTACATTCATATCAGAATGGCCCCCAGTCCCAGACTGAGCTACCTGGTAATTGACTAGTTGCCTCCATTCCAAGAATGGCATTCAGTGCTTACTTCTGATCATGTAGGAACCAATCCTACAGTCACAATAGAATAGCTCAGCACTCACACCTGACATGGAAGGAACCAATCCTCTCACCATGACAGAATGGCTCAGCCCTTACATCTGACCATGGAAGGAACCAATCCTCTCACCATGTCAGAATGGCTCTGGGTCTCATCATTTCCCTTTGGAGGAAACCTCGATCTGGAGAACACCAAGCTTGTCCCTGAAGTACTCAAAATTCACCCTAGACAATGGCTTTGTCAACACATCAACTATATGTTCCTCCGTTGCAACATACTGGAGCTTCATTGCTCCCCTCTGCACCATATCCCTAATATAGTGATACTTGATCTCGATATGCTTCGACTTGTCATGGAACACTGGATTCTCTGACAACTTCACGCAACTCTGGTTGTCACAATGTATACAAGTAGCATCCATCTAGAGATCAAATAAATCAGACAGTAGCTTCCACAGCCATACTGCCTCACAGCTAGATGAACAAGTTGGGACATACGCTGCTTCAACTATACTCAGTTCCACACAGGATTTCTTCCTGCTAAACCAAGAGCTCACACCTGATCTCATACTGAAGCAATGCCCTGAAGTGCTCTTCCTATCGATGGCACTGCCTACCCAATCTGAATCAACATAACCCTCCAGGTTAATCTTCTGATTTGCCTCATACTTGAGCCCATAATCAATTGTACCCCTCAGGTACCTCAGAATATGCTTTGCAGCAATCAAGTGAACATGTCTCAGATCTGTCAAGAACTGGCTCAAGGTGTTCACAACAAAGCAAATGTCTGGTCTCATGTTTGTCAGATACATCAAGGACCTAATCATCTGACGATACATCATAGCATCAACCATCTCTGATGAAGCATCACTCAATAGCTTCAGGTTCGATGCCATAGGTGTGGTCATGGCCTTGCAGTCCATCATCCCAAACCTCTTCAGGATCTCTACTGCATACTTCCCTTGTCCGAGGGAGATTCCATCTGCATTCTTCCACACCTCCATGCCTAGAAAATAATGCATCATACCCAAGTCCTTCATTTTGAACTCGGCAACAAGCTTTCTCTTCGTATCAGAAATCAACCCATCCATACCTGTTACAAACATATCATCTACATACAGTAGGAGCATCACTGGGTTGCCATCTTCAACCTTGTAGTAAAGGTTGGAATCTGCTTTACTCTTGGTAAAGCCCAAACTAGATAGAAAGCTGTCAATTCTGTCGTACCATGTCCTGGGTGCCTGTTTCAAACCCTACAGGGATTTCTTCAATCTGCACACATGAGACTCCCTGTCATGTGTCTCAAAACCAAGTGGTTGTTCTACATACACTTCCTCTTCCACTACACCATTCAAGAAAGTAGTCTTGACATCTATTTGGTGTATCTTCCATTTCATCACTGCAGCCAGAGCAAGTACTGATCTGATGGAAGTGTATCTGGCTACATGTGCAAAGGTTTCTTCATAGTCTATTCCTTCTTTCTGTGAGAAACCACAAGCCATGAATCTTGCCTTATATTTCTCTATGCTACCATCTGCAACATGCTTGATCTTGTAGATCCATTTGGAAGTTACAACCGTCTTCCCTTCTGGTCTTGGGACAACATCCCAAACATCATTCTTCATGATCGATTGATACTCTTCGATCATAGCATTTTTCCATTATTTTCGTTCTGCCGCTTCTTCATAATTGGAAGGTTCTTCATTGATAAAGTCACATAGTAAAGCTACATATCCAGAGCAGGATGTGGTTCTCTTTCTTTCTCTGTGATTCTCTTCTGGAGCCCCATATCTTTCCGCACCTTGGATAATTTCTCGTACTCAAGCAAGTTTCCTCTTGTGAGGATTCTTCTCCTGAGGTGGATCTACAGGTCTTTGTGGTTCTTCAATTTCTCAATCTTCTTCTTGAATTTCTCCGTTCATGGTTGTATCATGAATTATGGCTGCTTCTGCTTCTTCAGGATCTTCAGCAGGTCTCTTTCTATGTTTGTTGTAAGCTATGTCTTCGTCAAATGTCACATCCCTGCTGATGTCGATCTTCTTGAATCCTAGGAAGTATATTCTGTAAGCCTTCGAGCTTTCAGAGTATCCCACAAATATACCCTTCTTTCCTGAAGGATCTAGTTTCATTTTTTTGGAATGTGTATGTACACTGGACAATCGAATATTCTGAGATGGCTGACTTCTGGTTTCTTGCTAGAAAAGACTTCTTCAGGTGTCTTATTCTTGGGTACTCTGTGTGGAGTAGGGTTCTGTACATACACCGCTGTTCTGGCAGCTTCTACCCATAGATGCATGGGAAGATCCTGATCATGAAGCATTGCTCTTGCAACTTCCATGATAGTTCTATTCTTCCTTTCTGCAACCCCATTCTGTTGTTGATTATATGGAGTGGATAACTCCCTCTTAATCCTTGATTCTTTGCATAAGTCTTTGAATTCATTTGATGTGAATTCTCCGCCATTATCTGATCGAAAGGTCTTGATCTTCTTTTCTGTGTGGTTCTCGATCAAGGCTTTGAATTCCTTGAACTTGTTGAAAACTTCATCTTTGTTCTTCATGAAGTAAATCCATGTCTTCCTAGAAAAGTCATTAATGAAGGAAACATAGTATACATACCCGCTTAGTGAACTTGATCACATTGGTATGCATACATCGGAGTGGATGATTTCCAAGATTCCTTTTGCTTTGCTCTTGCTACTTGGAAATGTCTTCTTTGTATTCTTTCCATTCGCACATCCTTTGCAGACCCCTTCATGTTTTGCTTGAATTTCTGGAAGACCTTCAACAACTTTGCTTGCAAGTGCTAGTGCTCTGTAATGCACATGTGCAATCCTTCTGTGCCAAAGTTCATTTGGCTCTACTGTGTCATGGACCAAATCTTGTTCTGGATGGCCCTTCAATTTGTATAATCCTCCTTCTTGTTCTCCAATCACTATTGCATCGTCAATAGTCTTTCCTCTTGACCACATGAGGACTTGGCCATCTACAAATGCAAACCTCATGCCTTTTGCATCTAGTTCTGATATGGATAGAAGATTCTTCTTTAGTCCTGGTACAAACAAGACATCCTTCATTTTCATAGACTTTCCGGAGTCTAGCTTGTAGGAGGATTCACCACTACCTTTTATGGGATATTGGTAGTCATCCCAAGTTTCACCTTATGGGGTGAATTTAGTTCGGATAGTTTCTCAAAGGATTCCTTGAAACCTGTCATGTGTTTGGAAGCCCCACTGTCAATAAGCCAATCTTTGCTTCCATGAGTGACAGTTCTCGTGAGAGCGGAGATCAGAACATATTCATCTTCACTTGAAGAGTCTTCAATTTCTTGTTTTACTCTCTTCATGGGAGGATCATCATCCTCAGTAGTGTGAGCATGATGTATTCTTTTGGAGTTCTTCTTCTTCTTGGATCCATTCTTAGTCATTGGACAATTTCTAGCAAAGTGTCCTATTTCATCGCATGTATAACATCTGAGTTTGGATGGATCCCTTCTTACAGGATTGTTTTTCTGATGAGAATGCTTACCTTGATGATGATGATTTTTCCTTCTTCCTTTCCTGGAGTGTACTATGAGAGCTTGATCTTCACTTCCCATCTTTTCTTCTCGAGCTGCTATCCAGGATTCTTCTTGTGAACATTCTACCCACAGTCTACTGAACTTGACTAACTTCTTCCTAACATAGATTCCTTGGATGAAAGAATTCCATGACCTAGGGAGACCATTCAAGGTTGTCATCACAATTTCTGCATTCTCCACTTCTTCATCTACTGCTTCCAGTTGTTCTTTGATCTAGGAGACCCTTGTGAAGTATGACTGGATGGTCTCCTCATTCTGGATCTTTACATTCTTCAACTGGTTCATTAGAGTCATCTTTCGATTGATGTTCTTCCCTTCAAACAGTTTGGTTAGGGCATCAAACATGGCTTTAGGTGTCTTGAGGGAGGATACCTGTGGTATGAGGTGATTCTTGATAGAATCAACAATGATCCTCTTTTCCATAACCAACTTCTTCTTATGTAAGGCCTTGGCCTCATCTCCCTCTGGAACTGGAACCTCCTCACTAATATAGGAGTCCAACTCATTTTCTTCCAGGACCAGGGAGATCCTATACTTCCAGGCTCGGAAGTTATTAGCTCCCTCAATATTTTCATCAAGCTTGGTATGATGAGACATCTTAAATAAGAACCTCAAATGGAAATACAAAAGATTTAGATCTTACCAGGTCAAGATGTTGGATCTGGATTTGGAGCTGAAATCCTGCAGTGCTGGTTTAGGAGCAGATTGGGGTTTTGCTTTTCTGGAGTTCTGTCCAACCAAATGCTTTGATTTTGATCCATAACTTCGATTTTGGGGAGGAGATCAATCCAGGCCTAGGCTCACTGAAAAATTCCACTTCTGTGAAAATCCCTAATTTCCGACAGCAGTGTTGGGTCCAAAATTGAAAAACCTCAGAATTGGATTCTGCTTCGACAGAAAGATGCGCCCTAGGGAGGAGAGTTATTCCACCCTTATTTTGCGGGAAATATGTGGAGAGAGATCCACAAAGTAGGAAGCCCTAGTTCCCGCAGCTGCACAGTGTCTTCTTCTCAGGTTAGCTCTGATACCATGTTAGATTTTTAACATTAAGCTAGCATAACATTAGGATCTTTAACTGAGAGAACAACAAGCACAACAATCAAACATAATAGACAATGAACATAGTGTTTTTCCTCGGGGAAACCATAAATGGAGAAAACCCCGCAACTTCCTTAGAGATAGAATCAACACCAAAAGTGAAACCCAAAAACAGTAAGATGATCTCCCAATAGCAGTAACCTTGTTTCTTCCTTACCCCAGTGTCTTTCTCTTCCTTAGCTATGCGCTACGATTGAGTGTGAGTGAGTGTGTGATAAATAGAGAGGCCAGCTCTCTATTTATACTAATTCCTGACTTGACTAAACCTAACTAGGGCCGACTTCACCAGGTGAGTCTAATAACCCTAGTGCCCTAGAACTATGGGGACTTTAACCCTTAGACAATAGGAGGGTTACCCACCTTGAATTGACATGACTTGTTTACATTATAGAAACTCCTGATAGGAACCTCGGGGCATGACATGACTCAAGTACTTTAGAAATACATCCCGGAATAAACATCGGGTTATAATACATAAGAAATACAAGTGAATACATTCTGAAGTTACAATTACATCAACACTTCTTGATCCCCTCATTGGAAGTGTACTCGCCCCCGTTGTTTGTCCTTAATACCCAAATATTCTTTCCTGTTTGGTTCTCCACAAGAGTCTTGAACTCTTGGAACCTCTCAAAGACCTCTGACTTGGCCTTCAGGAAATAGATCCAGGTTTTCCTGGAATAGTCATCAATGAGGGTTACCCAGTAATTGTAACCATTGAATGAATGGAAACTCATACGTCCACATACATCTGAATGCACCAATTCCAAGGGATCCTTAAACTTGTGCTGACTATGTGGGAAAGGCTTCCTGATGCTCTTCCCCACAGCACAACCCTTGTAGTGGTTATGCTTTTCCTCCTGTACCTGTGGAACTCTAATGACTGCCTGTCTCAAATGCTTCAGTGCACCATGGTGTAAGTGTGCCATCCTCCTATGCCACAACTCACCCTGACTGCTGCTGCTACTGCTGACCAGAGCCTTTGCAGGCTCAAAGTGTAATCTGTACACTTTCTCGCTCCTTCTTCCAATCACCCGATCCAAGCTCCTATTTGACCACTTGGGCCTGATATACACTCTATGGTCACGGAACTTCACCTGATATCCCTTGTCCTCTAGAGTGGAGACTAATATAAGGTTCTTAGTCAGTCCTAGAACATATAACACATCAGCAAAACTGAGGGGTTTTCCAGACTCCCTCTCAAATGAAATAGTGCCAACTCCCTGTGCCTGATATTGTACATCATCACCCAGCTCAACGTGGATCCCTGCTCCAGCCTCCTGCAAGTCTCTGAAGAATCTCTTATGTCCAATCATGTGACTAGATACTCCACTGTCAATGTACCATATGCTACTCCCTGTGGTGCTTGCCATGCAAGATATCAAACAAAACTCCTCATCAAAGTTCCTGTTGAACTCATCCACCTCTACAGATCCAACCATTTGAGTGTTACTCTTCTTCTTCCTGTCTGGGCATTGGGAGGAAAAGTGTCCCTGCTTGTGGCAGATAAAACACTTGAACTTTGACACGTCAAGGTTCTTCTTACCATCCTTCTTCCTCTTTGCCTTCCCCTTGCTCTTCCATGTAAGGGCTAGAGCCTCCTCATCCATAATATATGGGGCTTTGCTGGATGATCCTCATCCTTGACCCATGTGGGTCTCCTCATGCACAAATTCATTCCATAGTCTCTTCCAACCAGGGAGCTTCTCCCTAGCCACAACACCTTTGAAAAAGGTGTCCCATGGCTTAGAGAATCCATTGAGGGCTATCCAAACTAGCTCCTCATCATCTGTCTTAGAGCCAATAGCTCCAAGCTCATCCCCGATCTGTGTGAGCCTCCTGAGATAAGGCACCACTCCTTCGCCCTTGGTCATCTTGGTGTTGCACATCCTCTCTTGCAACACCATCCTCTAGTTCTCATTCTTTCTCTAGTACAAACTCTCCAAAGCCTTCCATATTTCTAATGCGGTCTTCTTACCAGAAAGGTGAGGGACTATATGGTCTTTCACTCCATCCATGATAATCAGCCTGGCTCTGGAATCAATATTCTTTCAAGCTGCTAGATCTATTGGATCTGTGGGTGAAACCTTCATGGAGTCAATGTACTCTGCATCACTAACGTCCATGATCCTTGTGATCCTTTCTTTCCATGTAGGAAAGTTTTGAGCACCCCAAAGTCTATCCTTAACTCTCAACTGCACGACCATAGTGAAGTGTACCTGTCAAACCATAGATATGGAAGTCTAGGTTTGTGTCTTCCTATAAATTTTCCCTTGATCTATCACTGCTGCTACAAATCTCTTAGCTTTAGCTCACCAGAGCTCTGATACCATGTAAATTTTCCTTTAATATTCAACTAGGGCTAAACAGTGCATGCAAAATATCAACTGATAACCACACATGAATATTTTTTACAGTATGCAGCGGAATATAAAACTGAGAAATAAATCACAACATCACATCACAATATTGACACTATTATTTTGGGTATGGAAACCTCCAGAAAAACCCAAGATGGGAAAACCGGTGCAGTAGTCAAATATAGATTTTATTATGAGAAAATATGGAACTTTTACAATCACTGCAAATTCACCCAAACCTGGTGAATGCAGCATCGCTCAGAATCACTGTGCAAATCCCAGCTAGACCTCAACACCCTCCTGTGTGAGTGTATGACCCAACTGTACGAAGCTCGATGATCCTGCTGCTCGCTCCTCCGCCTTCTCAGCTAAATCCTCTGTTTGACTTTCTCTCCCTGTTTGTATCCCGTCTCTGTCAGAATACAAGTGTGTGTGTGTTCTCTCCACTAATTGATCTCTCTTTTATAACTTTAGGTAAAGTAAAAACCCTAATTTCACTTTCACTTTAACTAGTGGTAAAGCAAAAACCCTAATTTCACTTTCACTTTAGCTAGTGATTCACTAAAGTTAATTTAGATCACTTTAATTTATTTTCCAAAGTAAACTTAGGAAAAGTAAATTAAATACAACTGGTTTCCTAATTTAATTCTTCTACATGCAAGAACACATGCATGCAGGAAGACCTTCCTTGTTGCTACTAGTTTAACAGCCAATACCAATGTCTACCTAACACCACGGGTCAATACCAAGGTTCACCCAATACCAAAGGATAATACATAGGGCCATTTTTCCTATATATTAATGGTGAATATCCATCATTTTACACACGTCATTTCTACACACAACACACCATTATCTATTCATTTTCTTACAGTCTCTCTTCTGAAATTTCCGTCGAAACCTAAAACCTTTGAAACCCCTCTCATCCTTCTTGTGTCAGCTCTTGTGGAGATTTCCCCTACCTTGTGATGTGTGGTTAGAGACTACTAGATTGCTTGGAGACCATGAACCTTCCACTTCAAATGGATACAAGAGCCCCTACCTGTACTATTTCAAGATAACTCAGTCTTATGTGAAAACTCATTTTTTACATAATAAAAATAAAAATAATTCTTTCTCTTACCCTCTTTGTATGATGAAGAATGCAAAAAAAATGTTCGTTTAGATTTACTTTCTTTGCATATGCTTTGCTCAATTTAGCTCTTTTTATTATTTTCTAGGTTTAGTTTAGTTATCTATTTTCCATTTGAACTGCTACTGAGATTTTCCTAAGTCTTAGTAGGTGCTTTTAGCACATGGTGGTGTGAAGACACTAGAAACAATTTTAGCGATTGCACCGGGTTCGATTTCTATCGATCTTTGGTTTTGTTTGTCCATGATTTGTATATTTTTTACTTATTTTGGTTTGTCCATACTTTTCATATTGTTTACTTAGTTTTGTTTCCATTTACATTCAACATTTATTTTTCAACTATATATATGGTTACACACCACATATGCACACATCCCACCCCTTAATATTAAATGCTTAGTTCATGATCCCAAGATCAACCTTAATATTTAGCCTAAATCAAGAAATGTTAACCTCACTTGAGGACCAAAAAGATATTTGTAGTTAGGTAGGACACTAAGAATAGGCATCCAAATAAGTTTCCAGTGTCATTTACATCTGAGACAAAGTTGTCGTCCTTTAGGTTACTAAAATCCTCCAGTATTTGTGAACACAGTTGAAACCAATTTAGGGGGAGGGGGGGGGAGGGGGGCTCTCATCTGACAAGGGAAAGTGGAAAGAATAGAATTGAATGGCTGAGTGGAATTCCTCTCTCCACTCAGTACTGTAGATCATCCAAATAATTGTCTTGAGACTAAAGTTGCAGGAAACCTTCGTCGACATGTTCTAAATGAGGTAGTCTATAAGCTATTCTTTTTAGGACTGTTGTACCTAGGATCCCTATTGGTAGGGGGATATCTTAGAGCCATACTGGTCTTCCATTTCATTTAGTCTGAGGGCTTCCATATTTTAGTTAGGTGTTTGAATGCCCCTTTATCTGATAGGCTAGCGAGTCATTTTATTTTATAGGAGCGTTACTTGTTGGATTTGTGGCCACTTTGTTGTCTCTCACCTACTGTAATGCACAGTTGCAATAGGTTTTTTGAGCTTGTTGTTGGTATGAGTGCCTATTTGTTGAGATCTCTCCTCTTACACACTCAGTTGCATTGGGATTTTTTAGTATATTTCAAGACATACCCATTTAACATTTCTGCTCCCATCACCATTGCTCCTCCTAGGTACTCTCATAGACTTCACGGGTAGTTGCCTCGATACGATTTTGTAAACCACACTTGTCGGACCCTAGTTCGACACACTTCACCATCTCTAGAACTATTTTTCAAGATATTTAAGTTTGATTTTAACCCCTATCTGTGATAATAATCGACACTCATCCACACACTCACCCATGCACAACCCTATGGATGCTCATATTCCCTCATCTGGTGGCGACAATCCCAATATCTTTTATGGGGGATTAATTGGAGGCGGGTCATGCGAGGGGAATCCCTAGTACAGGAACCCTTCTACAAGAAACCCACATACAAGGAATCCACCCAATGGGAAGCACCCTACCAAAAACCCACCTACAAGGAATTCCCCTCCCAGAAACACACCTACAAGGAATCCACCCACTAAGCACCCTCCCATGGGGAACCCACCCATCCCACTACGAGGAAACCTCCTCTAATAATTCCTCTGCTTGGAGATCCTATGACTGCAAGTCTATCATTCATGGCTAGTATCAACCTAGATGATCTGTATTGATTGACCAATGATCTGATCCACCACGATCCCAAATGGCCTCCAATGCCTACCAAACTCCCCTCAAACATCCCTAAGTTTCAAATAAAGGTTGGGGAAGATCCCTAAAACCATATCATTTCCTTCCATTTATGGTGTTCATCCAAATACATCGTGGATGATTCCATTATAATTCACTTGTTACAAAGAACCTTCACTAGCGATGTAGGCAAGTGGTACATCGACTAGCCCCACTGGGTGCATGCCACATTTCTGTACTTGGCCTCCATATTCCTGCAATTCTTTCAGGTTTTTGTCCTCTATGATGTTAGAGTTGAAATACTTCTCTCTTGCATCTAGAATATTTCTACCCACATCTCATACCACATTTATGAGTGGTGTAGGTGGCGTAGTTTATGCGAGATCAAACTTGACGACTATATCTTTCTCGACTAGTTACTAAAGTACTTAATTCCAGTCATTGCAAAGGACATGGCCTCTGAACACCCTCAAACTGAGGAAGAGGATATCCTTAAATATCAACAGTTTGATATCATATATACATAGTCTAGTTACATATACACCATTCTCCTTGACACCCCTCATGGAGATTCCTCTAGGAAGGATCCATCAAGGGCATCCCATACAGTAGATGGTGTTATTGGCACTGTCGCATCCCAACCTAGGCCATATATGTTGATGTATTTGTAACTTTGGAAGATATTATGATGTATATTATCATTGGATTTTATTGTACCCCCATTGTAGGTGTGTTTGACTCCTTTCAAGATGCCATTATTGTGTATGGACCTTGAGGTACAACCTTTGTTGTAAGTCGGGGAAATGGTCCCTAGTGTAACATCATGTAATGTATATTGGAGTATCTCTATGAGAAGTGGACCCTATTAGGGTAAGAGGTTGGCCTCAGTCATGTAATAGGTCAGTCACTTGAAAGGTATAAATAGGGAGGCACCCTCCCTCATTTATACACACCTCACACTCACTCAAGTTCACATGAGAGAGAGAGAAAGACAAGGAGGAGAGATATATAGTTGTTGAGTACTTCTTATTACTGGGTTTGTTCATCTTATGATACAATCTTTGTGACCATATTATTTTGAGGAAGTTTGCATAGTTTTCTCCTTTATGGTTTCCCCGGTGAAAATCTTTGTGCCATGTGTATCTGTTCTATCTTATGCATCTTGTTGTACTTGTTATTCTTTCAGATAAAGATACTAACTAAGATAATATGATCTAGAAAAAATAACACGGTATCAAAGCCTCTATAAAAGAAGGCACTATGCAGTAATGGAAACTAGGGATTCCTAGTTCAAGGTATTCTCTCCATAGATCATCAAGAACAAAGGGCTAGGCTAACTCACCTCAGTAGGGTGCATCTTTTGGTGTAAGAAGTTTCAATTTTGACCTTGTCACTAGTGACGAGAGAATCTAGGTCATCAAGTTTCGGAGGCTTCCCACCTCAGTCTTCGGAAAAGGACATTGATGAGCAACTTGCCTCCAGGAGGCACATATTTCTATCCAAACAAAATTCCCAAGCTCTAAGTTTGGAAAATTAGGGTTTCTCTGACAAACCCTAAGTCATCCAGCTCCAGAACCAGGTTGCATCCCTCAAATCAATAAGATCTAAATCTTTTCTATTTCCATTTGAGGTTCTCATTTGAAAAGATGAATCACTATACTTAGCTTGAGTACAAGCTTGGAGGGGTTGATAACTTCTGAGCATGGAAGTACAAAATCTCCCTGATCCTTGATGAAAATGATTTGGATCAGTTCATCAGTGGAGAAGTTCCAGAACCAGAGGGAGATCAGGCTAACGCTACTCATAAGAAGAAATTGGTTAAATCCAAGAGAATCATTGCATATTTAATCAAGGATCACCTCATCCCCCACGTGTCATCATTCAAGACACCGAAGGAGTAATTTGATGCTTTGAAAAATATGTTTGAGGGAAATAAATTCAACTGGAAGATGACTTTGAGGAACCAGTTGAAGAATGTGAAGATACAAAACTCAAAGACTATAAAATCCTACTTCACAAGGGTTTCTCAAATCAAGGAACAACTTGAAGCAGCTAAAGAGAATATTGAAGAAGGAGAAATTGTGATGAATACCTTGAATGATCTCCCTAGATCATGAGACTCATTCATTCAAGGAATCTGTTCAAGAAAGAAGCTGATATCTTTCAACAGACTCCGAGAATAATTCACACAAGAAGAATCTCGACTCGTAACAAGAGAAGAAAAGATGAGAGCAATTGAATATCAAGCTCTCACAGTTCACACCAGGAAGAACTACAAGAAGAAGGAGAAGCATGAGAACCATCATCACAACAAGAAGGAAAAGAAACAAAAGAATACCAAGATACATTTTTCCAATGTTTGATGTTATACTTGTGATGAAAATGGACACTTTACAAGATATTGTTCCATCAGAAAAAAGAGACACCATGCTCATGTTGTCGAATATGATGAACCAAAAAACAAAAGATTCAGAAGAGAGAAGGATGATTCAGATGAAGAGTATGTGCTAATCGTAGCACTTACTGACACTATCTCACATGTAAGCAATGATTGGTTTGTGGGTAGTGGGGAATCTAAACAAATGGTGGGATACAATGTATCATTCATCAATATGTCTGAGCATGAGTCACCTCACAAGGTGAAACTTGGGGATGATTACCAATACCCCATAAAAGGGAGTGGAGAAGTTTCATACAAGATAGACTTCGAGAAATATTTAAAGATGAAGGATGTGATATATGTTCCAGGATTAAAGAAGAATCTTCTCTCCATCTCTGCACTGGATGCAAAGGGAATGAGAGTTGCATTTGTTGATTTCCAAGTTCTAATGTGGCCTAAAGGAAAGACAATAGATGATGAAACAATGATTGGAGAAGAAGACAGTACAAGCTAAAGGAATATCCTGAACAAGCATTGGTTCATGATTCAATAGAACCAAGTGAACTATGTCACTAAAGGGTTGCACATGTTCACTACAGAGCATTACCAATGGAAATCAAAGAAGTCTCTAGACTTCTTGAGATCCATGTAAAGCATGAAGGTGTTATACCAAAATCCTGTCATCATCATGTGATAAGACCATTGACATACCTATTTGCCCTTAATCCCAGCACTTGGAGTGGAAACCCATGTTGATTGTCAATATTTCATAAAAAGACTCAGCATCGCGCTTTCCCCTTTATCCATGAGAGATACCTTGCTCGCACCGCCTGTGCCTTGTTATCCATGAGTGGCGCCACCACTTATAGCCCTTGGTCCATAAGCGTTTCTTATCTGAACCGCTCTGTCATAGAAGGAGAAAAGCAGTACCCTAGGTAAAATGGGAAAAAGAGAAGATTCTCGAGGCTTCTAGATCATGAGCCTCGTGTCCTCCCCTATCCCTATCATTGTGGGTCAATTGAGCTCGAGATCCCTCATCCTAGGATCTTAGATGCCACCTCATCCACAAATATCTCAACCATTCCTATCCATTGAACCTTATAAATACAAGCTCATGTCCATGGTTGAGGGGAGAACCATTGAAGTATTGTTATGCTGTTGGATTGACCACTTGGCCCAAGCCATTAGAGAGCATAAAGAGCAAAGTTGGAGCTTATGGGGATGAAAGTTTTGGTTTCATGGAGATGCATGTCAACACTAAGGCTTAATTGGTTGTAAACTTCTCCATTTTAATCTTAATGCAAAGCTGATTTCCATCCCACTTTACTGTTGTTGTTTGATTTCACATGTAAATGTCGTTGGATTCCTTAGTCACTGAAATGGATTAATAGATTATGTTTTGGTAGCTTTGATGTGTTTGCATGTTTAATCTGATTGCAGGTACACAGGTTTACTATCGAAACAGGCATTCCAGGTATCTGCGATATCCAAGGAGGGTCTTCATCCTTTGTCGTTCATTTGTTCTGGATCTGAACCATTCAGACCAGAGGAACAAATTTTGTCCGCACAAGGTGAAATATTCATGTTAACAAATCTGGCGACTCCACTGGGGAGAATGAATGTATGTATCAGTTGATCTGATCTTCCTCAGTTCTTCAACTCTTGTCCGAATCTAGGCTCCTTCTCCAACTCTCTTCAGTCAGATCTGCTATCTGACTCAGTGGATTTTGGTTTGAAACTTCCAGATCTGTCTAGATCTGAATTATTTTTGACCTTTTATGCTCTTTTTTATTCTCAATCTATTAGTTTTTACCTTGATCTGGTCTTTTTCTGCCTTGATCTGTCGTTCTCCTTGATGTTTTGGATTTACACAGGGAACCACACATTTTCTGTTGGCAAGGAGCGGTGCCACCACCAGAGTTCAATTAGCCATACGCGATGCCACCGCCTAAATCCAGTGAGAAAGGAGTGGTTCTACCTCAAAACTGCCTATCAGCAGCTTCATCTGCACGGTGCCAGGTAGGCCCTGTTCCATACTTTGTATTTTGATTTTTTGTGTGTTTTTGGCTTACTTTTTGATGAAAATGAAGTGTATTTTTGAAAAACAAATGCTCCCTCACGGCCGGGAGGGGCCATGAATTGTGTATTCTGCAATCGCTTTGATTGTTGTATTCTTTCTGCATTCAAAGAGAGTTTGTGTTTCTTGCATTATATTTTACATTATTTTCTTTGCTTGAAACCTCTTGCTCTTTTCTGTAGATATTATTCATTGGAATTGGAAATATACATTTCATTTTCATGTGTAGGATTCGGTTTGTTTTGGACTTGGAATACATGAGTGATCCATGTTGTTTTGAGTCTTTCTTTTCTTAGGGTGATTTTTGTTTCCTTCTGCATGCTGATTTTTTCAGTGCTTGGTAGGAAAGGTTGGTTCTTCATTTCCTTGTCTGTTTCAAAGAGAAGTTTTAGTTTTCTCTCTCTTTTGCTTTATTCGCAAGTTTGTTGAACGATTTTCTTCTTGTTTTGTGCATGATTGTTTGAAATTCTAGATCTTACTTTCATTGAGAAGAAACATCTATTTTTAACTTTGTGTGCATTAGAGTTAGATTTGTTTGGAAACGTTAGTGAAATCATCTTTCCATTAAGTTTTTATGCGTCTTTTTCAAGCATGAAAAGATAGGAAACATCTTTGGTTTATTTATGTTCGATGTTCTCTAGATCTCTTTTTTATTTGCCTTGAAGATTGTTGGGGTGCATTGATATTTCCCTTTTCATTTGAAAAGATAGAATTGCATTTGCATTTGGGTGTGCATTTTTGGGAAGAAAAGTAAATCTCTCTCCCTCTCTTAGGTAGAACTTCATTGAAGAGGAAAACCTACATTATCATATAGATAAGTGTGCATCTTCTTTAATTTCAAGTTTTCACTCCATGGTTCCACCTAAACGCACAAGATAAAATTAATGGTAGTAATAAGTTAACACTTTTAGAAATTTGAGTGATAAGTTAGAGACGTGTTCGGGTGTCGTTAAGTGTAGGAGATGTCGTTACTTGTACGCATTACATCCCGGGACTCACGTGGTTCTTCCACGTACCGTCGGTATATCGAACGGCCTTTCACGTACCCTTGAGGTATATAGAAAGGTAATTCACGTACTCGATTGTATATCAGAAGGCCCCTTGTGTATGGTTATGCATTAGAAAACACTACTACTGATTTGAGCTCCCACGTACCTTGCATATATCAGGAGACCCTTTTAGGAATCCTCAAACCATCTAAGTTATCCTTTTGGCCTGTCATGTGAGGTTCCTGACTCTTATCCACTCCTTTCACATGTTTGCTTGTTGCTTTTAGTTTGAGTAGTAATTGCTTGTGTGTGGTAGTTAGGGGGTTATTAGAGAGTTTAGAGATGGCATCCCAATCTAGGACTACTACTCAAGAGGTCCCTTTCCAAGGTGTAACTTTTGTTTTCCATCCAAGTGAAGGTATTGGTTCTCCCTTTATTGCCACTCTAAATATTCATGGATTAACTATAGGATTACCGATATGGATTTTTAATCCGGTAATTCCTGTTACACCTAATGTCTCAAATGTCACCTCTCCTCTGGGAGAGGATCGACCTCAACCTAATCCCTCTCCTTCTTTATCGGTTGTTGTTCCACCCCTTTCTTCTTCTTCGCTTGACCAAAGCTCTATGGTTAGTAGTCATGCGGATAAGAAGAAGAAGAAAGGGAAGGGTAAAAAGAAGAAGGATAAGAAAGAGAAAAAGAGGCAACCATCTACTCTTGATGGTGCCTGTTCTAAGAGAACACCCAAAAAACCCAAGTTCCCTTGTAAGCTTTGCAAGGGGGACCACCTTTTAAAGGAGTGTCTCGGTCTCTCCCGTGTACAAGAAGAGTGGTCTAAAAGGTCCAAACTGTCTATGTCATCAACCTATGATAATCATGTTGATGATACTCCCTCAACCAGTGACCCATTGGTAAAAGGTCGTAAGGGTAAAGTCTTGTATCCTTGTTTGATACGCAAGGCTATGCATCGTAATTTTCTTTGTCCAAGCATGGATGAAGCGTCGCGTTGGTTGGAAAATATTACTGATCATCAACAAGTGATTCCAACAAGTGATAGTAAATTATCCCTCGATCCCCCATTGGTTGACCAAGTGGTCGATTCGGATTTATCTGTGGTTGATCCCACTCTCCCTTTTGAGAGTGAAGTTAAAGTGGTTGAGTCGGTGTCATTTCCACCCGATCCTTCTCTTTCATTAGAGAGTGTTAAGACTGAAGTAGTCTCTTTGACCAAATCTTTGTCTTGTTCTTCTCTTCCAGTAGAGAATGAACTGAATCCTGCTGAAGTTTTTATGGTTCGTTCTGATTGTTCTTGACAAGAGGAAATTTTGTCTGTTTTGACAGAACCCTCTCCAAGTACTGAGGTTATTTCCTTTAACTGGAGTAACCTAACAGAGTCTCATCTTCATTCGAGTGTTCCTTTCCAGATAGTTGTGAATGTTACTGCTAGGCAGATACTTCGCACTCTTGTTGACGAAGGGGCTTCTGTTAGTATTCTATCCTCAAATGCTTGGGAAGATTTAGGTTCTTCTCAGCTTGTGCTAGCCACTGATCAGATATTGGCTTTTAATCGAAGGCCTACTTCACCTTTAGGGATCCTTCCTCATTGACCTATTACATTAGGAGGGAAAACTGTCTGCATTGATGTTAAGGTGGTCCAAGGTCCTTTAGATTTCAATCTGCTCCTTGGACGTGATTATGTTTATGCCATGAAGGATGTTGTGTCCACACTCTTTAGAGTTATGCATTTTCCCCATGATGGGAAGATGGTGACCATTGATCAGCTTTCGTTTGTTACACCTAACCATCACATTACTCCTAGTAATCAGACTGCCCTGAATGTGCCGCATGTTCTTGTGGTTCCTTCTCCTTCTTCTAGTTAGCTTCTTCCCATCATCGGTAAAATGGGGGGCATGGCTATAGTATATGGACGTCATAATAGAGATAAGCAGCTAGCTTTTATGAAATGGGGGCAACCTACCAACCTCTAGATATCATGTTGGGTAGGAGCAGGTTTCAAAGCATAGTTTACCTTTTGGTTTCAAGCTTGCATAAAAATGAAACCATGTGGCGAGCAAAGTTCCCATTCTATGCAAAGCTCGTTAAAAAATGAAACAGATGCCTTTGAGCAAAGTTCCCATTCTATGTCAAGCTCGTTAAAAAATGAAACAGATGCCTTTGAGCAAAGTTCCCATTCTATGTCAAGCTCGTTAAAAAATGAAATGGATTTCCTCAAGCATAGTTTACCTTTTTGGTTTCAAGCTTGCATAAAAATGAAATCATTCTTGAGCATAGTTCATTTTCTATTTCAAGATCATTAAAAAATGAAGTAGGTTCCCTTAAGCATAGTTTACCTTTTGGTTTCAAGCTTGCATAAAAATGAAACCATGTTCCAAGCAAAGTTACATTCTGTTTCAAGCTTGTGTAAAAATGAAACAGATCCCCTTCCCTTGATTCGAGTCTTCCCTTTAGTGTTAGAACTCGAACCTTCTTTTCACTTGCATGATTCTCGTTCTTCCTACCCCCCTGGTGAACATTTTCACATTTGTAACCATGTTTTAGGTATGGAAGAAGAATTGTCAGATGAAACGAAGCTTGGGGGGCATGTAGAGCCCCTAACAACCATACTAGGGGTAAGCTTCGCTAGCAATCATGCTGGGGGAAAGATTCCAACCTCTGTATATCATGTTAATGGGATTTTTCAAGCATAGTTTACCCATTGGTTTCGAGCTTGCGTAAAAATGAAACTAATCCTTGAGCATTCTTTCAACTGATCTTCAAGCTTGTTAAAAACAGTAAGATGGTGTTGAGCTTACTTTTCATTTTTTGTGCTCTGGTTAAAACATGAAAAGTGGTTTGAGCTTAGTTTGTTACTTTTTCATGCTCTGGATTCAAACATGAAAAAGGTTAATAGAGTCTTATTTAAACTCTTTTCGGACTCTTAAAATGTGAAAAGATTGTTGAGCAATATTGTCTTCTTCACGCTCGTTAAAGTATTTGAAGAGTCATCTCTCCGACGGTAGGTTATCTCTTTTTCGATTCAGATGGGACTATTTATGAAAAAGGAACACTCCAACCAATCATGACTGGAAGAGTTCTCTAAGGTATGATTTTACGCTTTTTTGGGCCTTAGAGACTAAATCATACGGAAAAGGACCCCTTTGGAGTCTTCTGCCGTAATCGTTCAGAATCTCTAAACATAAACGATACCAAGTTTTTTTTCATTGGACTCATTAAATTAAACATTGAGAGACCCGTTTTGGGAAAGAACCCATCCTCTCTCAGGTTCGTAAAACATATGAGTCTAGACTTGTCTTTTGACAAGCTATATCAAGTGTTTGTTACCCTCTTTGAACTCGTAAAACTGAAAAGAGGCACTCATCGATCATGATGGGGGAAATGGGAAAGGAATCATTTTTGCAAATAAATGGCAGTATTTTGTCATTACCTTGAACATGGCACTTGTCTGCACATCATGTCAATCAATTGGGTATTCAGCTGATCTCCGTGGTGAGCCACTTTCATGAGTCATTCCACTCCTTTGAGTCTTTCAAAAGAATGCATTGTCCACTGTCGCACTGTGTGTTTGTCCCATTCAGTCATTTTTGCCAAGTATTTTTGTCGTGCCGCCCAATGTTCAAAAGGGATCTGAAGAAGTTTTACCTCTACAGTCAACACAGTCTTCATGTCAGTACTTTTGAGTCAGTCCTATGGTTACTACATTCACATCATTCAAAAACTATGTTTCAAGTTTTGTGTCATCGATGTGGGACTCATCATGGCCCTCCTTTGACGAGACTATTCCCGTCGACATTAGCTCATTATCCGGGAAATAGTCTTAGAAACAAATACTTAGTACCTTGAGATTTGTATGCCTATGACAGATTCTATCGCTCTTGACATAGGTTCACATCATTGTCCTTTAATTGATAGAATCGATTGGGTGTTCGACATCAGGACATCTATTCACACTCAGTAGATTGTATTAGGGTACCTTGGGAATCATTGACATTAATGGTGATCTCCCTCGCACTTGTTAATGGTTCACATCATTGACCGATAATCAAGTGGTTTCTACCATGTTCGACTTCAGATCATTGTAATCACATGGATAGAATCGTACTTTGTGGAAGAGGAGACGAAGACCTTGGGTAGTTGGTTAAAGCGCACATTGATTTTCCCCCAGCCTGTGATGGAGTTTTCTATATCTAGCATGGATCCACATTTGTATGGTCATGGCTATGCTCAAATTTTCATCTGTACGACATAGATCTACATTGTATGTCTGGTAGCTATGTCCAAGTTTGAGTCCTCTATCACATGGATCTACGTTGTATTCTAGTAGCCATGCTTGTTTATTCCTTCCATGGATCTGCCTTGTATTGGTCTGCAGCCATGAGCTGGTTACTTGTGTCTATGAGTCAAAAATATTGATGTACTACAGATGCCTACTTGACTACATGCTCCGATCGAGCCGACATTTTCACCTCGTAGCAACGACTTGTTCTCTCAAAGCTCTCGTTTATCGTATCCCTCTAAGACTCATGCTTTGGGGGGCATCCTGTTATACCAAAATCATGTCATCATCATGTGATAAGACCTTTGACATACCTATTTGCCCTTAATCCCAGAACTTGGAGTGGAAACCCATGCTGATTGTCAATCCTTCATAAAAAGACTCAGCACCACGCTTTCCCCTTTATCCATGAGCGGTACCTTGCTCGCACCGTCTGTGCCTTGTTATCCATGAGTGGTGCCACCACTTATAGCCCTTGGTCCATAAGCATTTCTTATCTGAACTGCTCTATTATAGAAGGAGAAAAGCGGTACCCTGGGTAAAATGGGAAAAACAGAAGATTCTTGATGCTTCTAGATCATGAGCCTCGTGTCCTCCCTTATCCCTATCATTGTAGGTCAGTTGAGCTTGAGATCCCTCATCCTAGGATCTTAGAGGCCACCTCATCCACAAATATCTCAACCATTCCTATCCATTGAACCTTATAAATACAAGCTCATGTCCATGGTTGAGGGGAGAACCATTGAAGTATTGTTATGTTGTTGGATTGACCACTTGGCCCAAGCCATTGGAGAGCATAGAGAGCAAAGTTGGAGCTTATGGGGATGAAAGTTTTGGTTTCATGGAGATGCATGTCAACACTAAGGCTTAATTGGTTGTAAACTTCTCCATTTTAATCTTAATACAAAGCTGATTTCCGTCCCACTTTACTGTTGTTGTTTGATTTCACATGTAAATGTTGTTGGATTCCTTAGTCACTGAAATGGATTAATAGATTATGTTCTGGTAGCTTTGATGTGTTTGCGTGTTTAATCTGATTGCAGGTACACAGGTTTACTATCAAATCAGGCATTCCAGGTATCTATGATATATAGGGAGGGTCTTCATCCTTTGTTGTTCATTTGTTCTGGATCTGAACCATTCAGACCAGAGGAACAACTTTTTTCTGCAAAAGGTGAAATATTCCTGCTAACAAAAGGCATTTTCAGAGGATGTGCACAAGGAAAGAATGCAAAGAAGAAATTTCCTAACAGTGAAAGCAGGGCTAAAGGAATATTAGAAATAGTACACTCGGATGGATGCAGACTCATGTCTTCTAGCTCATTAAGCGGGTATGTGTACTATGTTTCCTTTATATATGATTTCTCATGTAAAACGTGGATATATATCTTGAAAGGGAAAAATGAAGTATTTAGTAAGTTCAAGGAATACAAAGCATTGGTTGAGAACCAAAATGAAAGGAAGATCAAGACTCTACGGTCATATAATGGCAGAGAATTCACCTCGGAAGAATTCAAGGAACTTTGCAGAGAGTCCAGGATTAAGAGGGAGTTGAGAAATCCATACAATCCTAAACAGAATGGGGTTGCAAAACTAAAGAACCGAACCATAATTGAAGCAATGAAAGCAATGCTACATGACTAGGATCTTCCTATGCACCTTTGGGAAGAAGCAGAAAGGACAACTGTGTATGTACATAACTGTACTCCTGATCAAGTACTTGACAAGAAAACTTAGAAAGAGGATTTCTCAGGAGAGAAACTAGAAGTCACGAATCTTATAATATTTGGTTTTTCGGTGTACATACATATCCCAAAGGAGAAGAGGACCAAGCTCGATCCTTTTGGAAGGAAGGGTATATTCATAGGATACAGTGATACATCAAAGGGATACCGAATATACTTCCCAAAATTCAAGAATATCGACATCAATAGAGATGTAACCTTTGATGAATACTCAACATACTTTAGATCCAGGAGGCTACCTATTCAAGAGGTCAAGGAACCTGAAGAAACGAGAGTCTGAGGTATGAAAATCGGAGAAGCAATTCTAGAAGACCATGAATATCATGGCATGACAGAACCACAAGAGCTGGAAGAGACACTTCTAGAGAAGGTGTAGTGGGTATTTCTCCCTTACTACATGAAAAAGCACCAACCTTAGGTCGTCTAGAGCATAAGGAAGAGTTCAATGATAACAAAAGAAACAAGATAACAACAATTATATTTTTTATGGTTTTTTCAAATTTATACTACTAACTAATGCAAGAAATAACACTTAACACTCCTTTCTTTTGAAGTTGGGCCACTATAGCCATCCTAGGAAATGGTCCCACAACTCCACGGTTTTGGTCTCCAGTCTCTTCCATAACTAGTTGTCATATGGGGGATGGATCCAAATGGGTATGGAGCAAGCTCAACATAGACCGTGGGAATGGTGTGGAAAAATGTGGGAATAAAAGAGAAAAGTGTATGATGTGACTTATGGAAAATGGAAAAAAGTGTTTTGGAGGAGTCCTTCACAATGTATTTATAGGATGGTCCTAGGGTTTTTGACCCATGGTATTTTATTGTCCATGGTATTTATCTATGGTATTTTGACCCATACTCATTTTTAGGGTTTTTTACACTTTTTTGGAGAGAGTGGAGATAAATCACAATAAATTCTCATCTTCCCTTCATTTATGGGAAAGGACTATTGGTGTTTTGGACCATATTTAGAGGAGACACAATTGTGAAGGTCAAAATGGAGTAAATAATGGTGGGAATATGGTGTATGATTATGGTTTAGACCATGGAGAGCTAGATGAGCAATTTTTTGTGTTAACAAATTGCCCCATGATGTGTGAGGGTAGGAGCTCATTGTATGGCTGATAGACATCATAGGATCACGGGAAAATGGTGAAAACAATGGAGAGATTGGAGAGGACTGCGGAGGAGTGGATTTTCCTCATTCGAACTACGGTGGCTTTTGGTTTTGTATTAATTCTAAAAAATGGATGAGATACATATAATGTGTGACATGTATATGGATGAGGAGGGCATACCCATGCTCGTAAAAATGTCAAAAGAATAAATAATGGGGATCAAGGCTCAAAATAATGGGAATTGATAAATACATATACAAATGGAGATACATAATGGTGACCTCAATGGGAGGCTAAATACAAATGTTGATCTGAAGAACTGATACATAGGAACAATGGAATTCTCGTGGAATGTAATATCATCACAACTAATGCTCTGCAGGATCAGGATGGAGGTGTACATATATGTGTGGAATCAATGACTGAGAGACAACATCTCTATGGTACAATATGCAGCATCAAGTATTGGAGATATATGAAAGCATAACATTGGGGCTTCCGAACACCGTCGCCAATGTAGCCCGGAAATCACAAGGGACATGAAATTGTATGGGTCCCATAGTAGACACACCAATGTGCTAGAGTTAGGTGACAACTGGGGTCTTTAACCAAATAATGAACAGACCAATACCCTATACGAATCTCAACGGTGCGATGATGTAGCTGAAGTCGAGCACGTGAGACACAACCAACTCAAAAGGCACTAATGAATCCTTTTCAAGTGGTCCAAGGAACTCATTAATGAGGTGGATGAAACCAGGATATAGGGACCTCTAGGTCTATCCTTTGGAATAGATGTGTTGACGTCGAAAGAGGGAGACCTGCAACTAACAAGGAAATTGTGTTTCCTTGATTAGAAGCACGAGGTGGATAACCAAAGATGTGAAACAATAAAGGGACTGACACACTGAATGGGGAATAGAGGCAGGGGAGCACAAGGGACTCAAACTTCCTCTGTTCAGAGTATCACGACAGGGCTGATCTAGTGGCAAATGAAACTGGCTCGTGGGAAAGGGATCATAGTTGTAAAACCGGGAAGATATCTGCAATGGTAAATACCGAGGGAGGTAAATGGAATAGTGATATCCGAGGGATCCAAGGAAGAATCATCACAGAGTACTCTAAACAAAGGGGTCCCAATGGGGGAAAGTTACCATAATGTGAGATCATATATAGTGGATCCTAGAGACATCCTTTGGGCCTTCTTCATAGTTTAAGGAGCACGAAGAAGGGATAGAAGTAAGCTCGATATGATACAATCTCATGGAATTTTAGTGAGCCCGAGAGGGTAAATGCTCGATGGTGTTTTCATTTTTAGAGAGTTTAAAAATAGGAAGAAGACTCTAGTGGTTCTCTTTTTCATAAATAGTCTTCTAATCCTGAAAAAGGATAAAAGTATACAAAGGTGAGCTCTCCCAACCATAGGGGAAGAGAGACTTATTTACCATAGGTAGTCCAACCAGGTCGGAAAAGGTTAAACCTATAATGACTAGAAGGTCATTCAAATACTTTTATGAGCATGAACAAAACCGAGCTTTCTCGGTAATATTTTCTTGATAAGAGGGCTGGAAAATAGATTAAAGACAACCCATGATGAGCTTTTTCGTAAGTTATGGTCCCAATGTTCGATAAAGCATAAAAGTATACAAAGGGAAACGTTCCTAGCTAGAAGGTGCTAGGGTGGTCCTTTTCTTTTAATAGTCTACGTAGTCTGAAAAAGGAGATGAATGAGGCCACATATATGTCTTTTCAAATACTTTAACGAGCATGAAAGGATGTAAGCGTGCTCGATGATCTTTTCATTCTTTTAGGAGTCAGAAAAGAGCTTAACATAAACTCTGTAATGGTCAATCAAGTAAAGAGGAAGTGTTCAATGTATGGAAAGAGGTTATGTTGTGAACATGGCTGATAGGAATATTAGTGGAACACTTAATGGGGCCTCCTTGTAGGGATGATGGATGGCGGTAAAATAAGGACAACTGTGTAATATGGATGGAGTGGAGGGCTTGTGAACATGCTAGTACGTGCTTGGGGTGATTCGCGTGATGGAACACAAATCGAGGTGAATATCGAAAATGGCCAAAAAATTACATGGAAAATATTGAGACACAGGTCTTGTCAAAAGATAGAGGACGGAAAACTGAATCGGTTGGTGCGAACGACATCTCAAACGGACACCGGATGACTCTGTGGTGCATGGAAGAAAAACTAGACCAAATGGAGGCTTATAAATAGGGGGGACCACATGACACATGTCATTTTCATTGGTCAGTGTTGAGTTGGAGTGGATGACCCCATGACACTACTGCTGATTTCTTTCAATTGGACTGATGGTTTTTCAACATGTGACTTGCAGGTAAGAGCTCTGATCAAACCCATATTTTTCAGTGGATTGCTTTTTTTTTTTGCTCATTCTGGGGGCCTTGGCCAAGCCCGAAGGGTCTTGGGGATGGGTCATAATTTTTTAGGGAAAAGGAGCGACCTAGGTCACTTTTATTAGGAAGAAAGGCGCGACTCGATCGCACCTATCAGGGAGACAGGCGTGACGCAGGTCACACTTTCTTAGAAGATAAGAGTGACCCAGTCGCACCTGTTCAACCTTTTTGAGTGATTGGGGTCACACAAAAGGTCAAACAGGTACGATATAGCCCATAATAAGTTCTTGATGCATGACTAGAACTGATAAGGATTGTGTGTATGTGCAGGTTTCCTTGGGTGGAATGGTGGGAGTGAGATATTGGGGACCTCCGAGGGGAGATGCATGATGATCCAGTAGTGCAGGGTTTTCTCACTCAGTGTGGTCTATATAATTTTTCCAGATCCTACATATACGTTCATGAAAGATATTGATGGACAAGCTTGTGAGATTTTGGCATTGGGAGGTGGAGTGCTTTATTATCTAGGGTGAGCGGATAGAGATCACACTCCTTGATATGTACTTTCTGAATGGACTCCTAGCGTTGGGCGTGATCGAAGACACTACGTTGAAGCTCACACATGGGTGTTACTGGATGACCTATGTGATAGGCATTGCTATGCCTCAACATCTGTGCACTCCTCGTACATACTAGTGTGCGACATCGAGAGTCTTTAGACTCGGGTGATACAGTGATGGTGCTACATATACTAGGATTGATGGGACCGCACAAGATCTTGGGTGGTCAGCTCCAGATGGTGGAGTGTGTGCTTAGGGGAACCTACTTTGGGTGGGCCCAGATATACTTGACTGGGATTTGGTGTGGTCCGAACCGTTCTAGCTCGATGGGAGGGGATTTCTATTTCTCCTCGTTCTTGTTCTCATTCTCCTTTGAGTGTCTTCCTACACTATGACCGCATCTGGCGGTGCGTGAGGGGGGACCTAATGAGCCTTGCATGAGGAAGTGGTGGGAGATGATGGTCAGAGAGGGAGGAATCTTGGTGGGCTGTCTCACCTAAGAGATTTTCGCACAGTGCTGGCAGCTGCCAGTCCTTATAGAGGACTATCTGTATGCTGGTATGGATTACTGGGGAGATCCTGAGATGCCTCAACCTCCAGGGCAGGTCTGAGGACCTGATGGTATGTACACATGATTATTTTGTGGTTGCATTCATATATAGTTTACTAGGTTAATGGCATCCAGTTAATGTGTGTGATAGATACTGATGAAATACTGTGTGCATGTGCAAACACTGAGCCACACCCTCCAGTAGGATATCAGAGACACATGGGCAGAGTGGATGGTCTGGATCCACCTGCTTGCGAACATAGGAGATGCCAGAGTGCTACAATGGACTCACTATGAATCGATGTAGAGAACTTACTGGAGGGGTTCACCGATGATGGGTGGAATTACCTTGACGATGACTTGATCGCCACATGCTACATGGCTCCTACATAGTGGATATCCCTTATGAGGAAGATCATAGTCGTTGTTGAGTATGTCAAAGTAGTGACATAGGGTGATGAGTCTATGGAGGAGGAGGAGGACACTGAGGATGAGACAAAGTCTGAGGAGGATGACTCCGACTAGCAGCTAGTGATGTTTCCCGCCAATGCAATGGTGCATGGTGATTTTTGTATTATATGTATGATCAGCCGAGAAATATTGTGGAGGTTCTCATTTTGTACTGAACACTATGACATGATATATATATATATATGTGTGTGTGTGTGTGTGTGTGTGTGTGTGTGTGTGTGTGTGTGTGTGTGTGTGTGTGTGTGTGTGTGGATGCACTTTTTATGAGTTTTTTATGAGTCTCTTTTATGATTATGATGATGCCTATATGATGTATATGACATATGTATGCATGATTGTATGATGACGCATTATGCTGTTTATTTCCTATATGTGATGATTGATGTGCCACTCTAGAACTTCATTAGCCATTTCGTATGCTACACTATTGAGACTTCTAGGAACATGCATGAATGAAATGGATTCAAAATTTCTAACCAATTGTCTAGTGCACAGGAACTTTCTAAAGAGACAAGGATCACGTACCCGGTAGAAGTTATTCAACTGGGAGACAAGTAGTTAAGAGTCTAGGAAGACATCAAGGTGGTGAATACCAAGGTGGAGGGAAACAATCAGTAGACCAAAAACACCGTCATACTCATCTTGGTTGTTGGTAGAAATACCAATACACATTCCATCAATATGGATCAACTCATGTGATGGGAAATAAATGATCCACGCAGCCGAGGTGAGATTAGGAGACCATCTACTTGCTCCATCATCGAAACCAACGTAGAGAGGTGAGGTAGGATCCATATGGAAAAACCAAGGAAACAAACTATGAGACTTGTGGAAAGAACGGTGAAAAAACAAAACTATGACACAAGTGTACTTCATGGTGAGTGACTTCAGGCATAAAAACTCTTGAGGTAGGGCCCATTGTGGGGATTCTTCAAGAGGTGGCCGTCATAGTCGGTAAGGATGTATGCCCCCTTTTCAAGGCATCGATGGATGACATATGGGCCATACCACATGGAATCAAACTTCCCTTTCCCTAACTTATCATTGACTTGGTCATAGACAAGGACCAGATCGCCCTCACTAAAGGTGTGAGGGTGTACGTGGGAGTCAAAATGGGACTTCAACCGAGTCTTGGATGCTTCAATCATATGGAGAGCAACACGACGGTCCTTATTGGTCTATTTGAGCATAAGTAGGCATTGTTCTAATGATGATGTATCAGGTAGAAGTTCAACGACGAGGGTCATCTTCTCTTTGTGGGAGTAATGAAAAGGGGGTTCGGAAAGATTCTAACTTACATAATAAATCACATGCTCTTGACAAGCGTCGTATTCCTGTACCAAGACCCCAGTGATAGAATTTTCAGATTCTGACATGTAGAGGATAAAATCCTTATTGACGTCTGGAGGAGACAACAATGGAGCAGAATTCAGAGCTTGTTTCAATGCGTCAAAAGCGACTTGGACATGCTTATCCCAGACAAAAGGAATGTTGGTATGGAGCAGATGTAAGAACCCATGGGATTTTTTTGCATAGTCTGGAATAAAATGATGAAGGAAGTTGGCCTTTATTTGGAGAATCTACAGTTGGCGCAAAGTACGTGGGGAGGGGAGGGGGAGATTCATAATGGCTTGAACTTTCAATGGATCAACCAAAATCCCTTTGTGAGATATGATGAACCCTAGTAAACATCTGACAGGGACACAAAACACACACTTGAGGGGGGTCAAGCGGACATTATATTTGCGACATCGTAAGAATACTTGGCGCAAGTCATCTAAATGCTGGGAATGCTTCCGAGATCGAGCCGTGAGGTCATCTAGGTAGACCAAGATAGTGTGGATAAGTTCATGGAAGAAGAATGCCATGGCCCTTTGAAAAGTGGCTTTGACATTTTTAAGGAAAAATGGAATAACACAATACTCAAATGTGCCCCAGAGGGTTGTGAAAGCAGTTTTGTATTGATCCTCTTTCCAAATTTGAATTTGGTTATAACCAAAAAAACAATCCATGAAAAAAAAGACTTTGTTGCTAGGAGAGGCATCAATGATTTGGTCAATGAATGGAGTGCGAAAGTTGTCTTTGGGAAATTCCAAATTCAAGTCACAAAAGTCAGTACAGACGTGAATCGTACCTTGTTTTTTGTTGACAGGAACAGGGTTAGAAACCCAAGTGTTATATGCAATGGGATATATGAAACCTTCTTTACGCAGTTTCTTGATATCGACTTTGACGGTTGGAGCCTTTGACAGGTGAATAGGTATTTGTTTTTGGGGAACAGGGGCAGCATCAGGCCAAGTGTCGATACAGTGTTCGATGATAGATGGATCAAGCTCAGGAATATCGGTATATGATAAAGAGAAAATATCACGAAACTCCTGAAAAAGTGCTTTGTATGAAGTGACTTATTTAAGGGAGAAAGACACGCTGAGTGGAATATCTTCGACTACCTCAGGTGTGGTTGATATATTCACCTTGATGGTTGGTGAAATGTTATCCATGTTTCCCTCTTCAGACGCGTCGGGTTTCGAAATGGGGTTCTTAAACTAGTTTACCTTTCCATGGATGAAGTCTTTCACTTCGACATAGTATTGGTCCAACAATGAAGAAGGTTCATCGGGGATGAAAAAAGAGTGATGGTGCATATCATCCTAAGGATACTTAGGAGTTGAAAGAGATTGAAGGATCTCCTCACTATTGTGAAAGAAACATGTAGATATATTGGATGTATTTTCCATGACCGAGGAGACGAAAGTAGAACTGGAACTAGAGATCGTATAAATGGTGTTGGTTGTGTCCGGGGAAGAAACCGAAGGGTGGATCTCCTAAAGGAAAGTAACGTCAGAATCAGGGGAGTTTTTTCAAAGGTCACAACGGAGTGACCGATACTCAGGAAAGTTTGGGAAATGGCGAGCATAATGACCATATAGGTCACAAACTTCACAAGGGTGGTTGGTTCGCAGCGACTTGTTTTTAACCACTGGTGGATATGAGAATTGAACACTGGGGATCGTCAGTCTCAACTATAGTGTCCATGTGGTTGCGAAGGAGAGGTAAACTAGGAAAATTCTGTGTTGCATGGCCTTGGACATTGGAATGTCCCGATTCAAATAATTGCATAGTAGGACAATTCCATCAATCCTACTAGTTCCCTAGGTTGGATGGATACATTTGGAATTTTAAAAAGGGAGATAATAAATGATTTTCATACATTAGAATGGAGTAAATATTTAATAATGGAGATAATTGAATAAATACAAGAGAAAATTGAAGTGGCAATGGGCATGGAGACACATGGAGATTTTGGGGCCCACATAAGCTAGAATTTTCATGCCACATGGCATCCTCCTCTTGCAATTTTGAATCCATGGGAATCCTAATGTTCTTGGATGATTTAGAAGGCTAATACACTTGGACATATGCATCATAGGTCTAATTTGGAAGGAAATGTAACTTACATCGGAGAGGAAGAGTCAAATGGGAGCTTCTTGGACACTTGGGTTAGATTCCCTAACATCTATGACATCTATGACACCAATGATGAAGATGCTATGACATTTATGACATATTGCAGACCTGAAGGATGAAATATGACTATTATGAAATTTCAGGATGAAATATAGCATCCAATAAGGAGCTCACGTGAGTTGGGTAAGCTCAATGGGTCCCTACTCAAATTGGGGGAAGATGGAAGGCTAGGGAAGGGAGGACACATGACAAATCTTAAGCACACACACTAATTCGAATTGGATTTAGTTTGTGGATGGATTGGTAATATTATAAGTCTAAGGATTTTTGTAAAATACAGGGATCAACCAATAGAGGATATTTTTATCATTTGAGAAATTTGCATTTGTGAAGAGAGAGATCTAGTGGATGACTAGTTTCTTGCCTTAGCTAATTTCAAGGGTGAAAGATTCCCATCCAAGTTGGTGTGTGGAAAGGGCATTCAGGTATTTCATGGAGATTTAATGGAGTCACAATTTATAGGTGAAATATATAGGGCATCTTGTGGACACTTCAATATCATCTTGTTCTTTCATCTATTCCAAGTTTTCTCATCATATTCTTGCTCTATGGATTGAGGCACACTTAATGAGATATTGATATATTTTGGGGAGATTATAATTCCCCATTATTTTATGTTCTGATTTAAATTATGTTTATTTCAATATCATAATACTCTCAGGTATAAATACCAAAATATTTCATGTAAAAATGTTAAACAATGAAGAAACAACACCATTTCCCCACTACCTTGTTGTGAACCAATATAATGTTGATGGATTCGAATGGATAAGTAAAATACTGATGGTTTATGGAAGAATGGAATGTTATTTATGTATTATGTGATTTTAATTTTCAGTACATAATCATTTGGAGTCATTTTGTTGAGTTTCATAGTATTTGGAGAAGATTTCCTATCATTTCCCCCAAGGTTGAAACTAGTCCTTTTGCATCTAATTTAAGGGATTTATAGTGGACATTAATAGTTGAATAGTTATGCATATGAGTTCATTTTTAATCCCTTTATATGTCACCTTATTATATTCAGAAATTATAGTTGGATTGATTGCATTTGGAAAGTCATGTTCATCGTTTACCCCTGGGGAATTTCAAGCACAAGTTGCTCGTAAAACTCCATACATTGAAGATATTGAAAACGTGAGTTGAATAAGTAATTTGATGGTTTAAATATACCTATAAAAACCATTTTTATGTATTAAAATCATTCATACACCTTCTGGTACATTTTGAGAGCATTTGGGGCTATTTGGAGCCATCTACCATTGGGGGTTTGAGCCTCAAAATTTATAATAAATTTCGTGAGTTCTCTTGGATACCTATTCCTCCAAAAAACAACATATAATGATGCAAATATAATTTAATTAATCTCTTATAACATATCCAATTCTCATACCAACCATTAGTGGAGGTTGTACAGTGTTTGGAAGAGATTTGTTCCATGACCTTTGGGGGATTTCCACCTCCCAAATTGACTAGTCTTGTCTCAAAAATTATTCCCTTGAAAATTATAGACCATGGTTGGGTATATAAGTTGATTATATGTCTTATATATGTTTTAATGTCTCCCATCATCCATCATGACCTTCCTCACCAAGTTTGAAATTAATTGGAGGATTTTGGAATTAGTTGTATCCATATACCTAGAGTTGAAACATGGTGAATTTGAACACTTTGGGAAAATTATTCACAAGGAAAATTACAGTGGTATAAGAGAATGGTACTTGAACCTATGATTTAATACCATCCATTGAATAAAATTTTGTAGAGATTTGTTGGTTTCATAATCTACCCACCAAGCCCACTTTCCTTCCTCCCTTGCCAAGGGAAGAAGATATTACAACCAAAGATATCGTAGAATACTACAAGGGGTATAAAAATTTGAGATGGGATATTAGTGAAAGGTATTATTTCCAAGAGTATCTTCTCAATTATGTATTTTTTTAAAAGAAGGAAAATGAGAACTCATTAAGGAATAATCAACAATGCACAAGTATGGAGGGTAGAAAGGAGCTACCAATTTCTATGGATGGTGAAGCAGAAAAATCATTACATCAAGAGGATCGAAAGTCACTCCCAAATGAATTTTAAAAATATTAGGAAACATCACATGATAATGAATAATATTACCTTGAAACTATTGAACATCATTCTAAAACACATTATACTATGGACATGGACCAAAGGGCATCTACTAATGGATGCTTGAACTATGAAGGAGTACCTATTGATGGGTGCTCACAAATCTATGTTGGTGACATAGAGATCAGGTTTGAAAATGTTGCAGCAAGCCAAATTTATCATGAGCACAAATATGAATACCTTATAGTAGCTAATGAAGAGCCAAGGTCAACTTTCCCATCACCACTTGAGCTTCAAGACGTTGATCAAATCAAGAAGAAAGAAGAAGAGGAGGTTCACTCCCATGAAACATCCTTCATTGAAGGGTATTTGAAGATGAGTGAAAGGGATATATAAGAGGCCCTTATAATACCCCATGACACTCAAGTATTGGTATCAAATTCTTGTTGGAAATTTTCTTCATTGGAGGAGCCATCCTTCCTTGAAGGCATGGAGAAGATTCAAAGAGAAATGTGCAAAATCAAAGGTAATTTCATGTCGTTTCTTTTTGAAACAAAAAATGTGATTGAGCTTAGTAAATGGTTACATGAAGCATACTTGAGTAATAATGAGGATATCCACGGGCTCAAAAATCAAAATGAGCAACTTCTTAAGAGGTTGCAAGATACTTGTTCTTCCTCCTATGTTTCAGATTGTCATATGGTAGATTTCTTGGAGGATCCTGATGACATGATGGATCATGAGAAACATGAAAAATTTCAAGTTCTTGATGTGTTTTAAGATGAAATTGATGATATCCAATGACTTATTGTGGTGGAAGAGGAATTTGAGTAGACTCTTGAAAATGGTTACACACTTTTTAAATAAGTGCACGATTCCATCACCTTGGAACCAACCCATGAGAAAAGTTTTACTATTTTGAGGGAGGTGAATGTTCCTACCCATATGGAGCCTTCACATGATGAACATTTTTCACTTTCAAATCCTTTGGGTGAGTTGGTTCGTTCTCCTACATCCTACACTTCCAAATATTGCAGCATTCATCCTAATGAAGTATGGGTGAAAGGTTTCTTTTTTATGCTTCCACATGAAGAGTATGGACTTTATATATATCCTTTCGATTATGAAATGATTAGAGAAACATATTCTTTAAATTTTCAGCAGCATCCCTTGTTACATTATGATGATACACTTCTACATGTATGCACCTATGGTATTCACTTGAGTCACTTGGAGACTCATGATTCTCCTTGCTCCTTTCCTAGTCCATTTGATGTTTGAGGAACTTCATCCCACACTTCGATGAAGATATATATGATTGAAAAACATTATTGTTGGCAGAAACATACTCTTTTATTTCACGATGATATACATATTCATGGGTGTATTGATGAGACTTCTTTGAGTCACTTGACGTCTTCATGTTTTCTTTGCTCCTTATTTGGTTTAGATTTTGGTGGAGGTTCTTGTTGGCCCTCATTTTTTCATCATTTTTGGCTAATAATTTACATGTTTGAAATATGTTTTGTCACCTTTTGGCATATTTTCTATCATGCAGCTCACTATTTAGTCTCAGGTACGATTATATTTTGGGTTTATGCAAGTTATGATTTATTTCTATCATTTTACGATTTTATTGGTTAAATCTGATGATATTTGATGATATGCTAACATATGAAATCGTTATTGCAGATATTAGTTTTCGGTGAGCCAATGAACAAAACATGCATCCATTCTAGATATGCATAGATCATATCCATCTCACTGCACAGCTCACCATTCAGTCCGTCGAGCTAATCGCGCGCTGGTACTGATAGATTCCCAAGCATTAAGAGCATGAAACGACCTGTAAACTGCTTGTTGTCCATGTGCCAGAGTGATATACCGAACCCCTTTCTAGAATATTGCTAGCATGTTGTTTATGCTTGATACCTTGATGTTAGCTGCACCAAATTAGAGCGTGTATGCCACATCATGCGCCTTAAGGAAACCAGATTTGCAAAGGAAGAGGAGAGCATTATGTGTTGGCCTTCATTTAGTTATCTATCATAATGGTTGAATTATCTTAAGAACAGTCGACCACTGAAAGGGTCGAATTGCTCGCCCTTTGAAAAACGTTATATATATATAAACGCTGCTATGCGAAAGAAGTAAGGTATTGAATCTTGAAGTTAGTTAGTTGTTTCATACATGTAATCAGTCGGTTCTGGAAACTCTGTAATACTCTATTTCAATTTAATGGAAGTTCTGCTTATGCTGTGCATGATATTGTTTTAGTAGCAAGTCATCACTCTGATTGCTGGGAGGGCCCCCAGTCAACGAGAGATTTCCATTTCTGTATTTTTTCGTTATTTCTTCTTTCTGTAATTAGCATAGTTTCATCTATAATTTGTTTACATTTCATGTTATTTATTTCATGTAGCTTAAACTTTGAGATTATACTGTCAATGTAGTTCCTTTCATGAAGTAAGCAACCGATGCATAAATTAGTTTTTAATTTCCTTTTCAAGTTTTTCCAGTTTATTGCTTGGTGTTATGTTGGTAGAATAGATTGCCTTGATATTATAGGATCAAGTTACAGTAGGTTCAGTTTTATTAACTTTTGTTTTGTCATGAATTTGTTTAATTATATTTCAGTTTGTTCAATGATGCAATGAATAACAGTTCCTTTTTTGAATTATGAATTAGTTTAGATTATTCTGCTATGAAATTTGATGATTAAGTAGGTTTAATTTCTGCTCTTTACATTTTAGTATCATGTGCATGGATCAACTAACCTTAAAACCATTTAGATTATTTATTTCTTAACATTTTAGTGCTTTTTGTGTGCAGACTGTCATTCAGATAGCCTATTCTATCTGTCATCTAGAATTTTGTTCGAGTCTGTTATCCAGCCTTTCATTCAACCCTTAGCGCCTTTAACCTGTTTTAAGCCTGTTTCTTTAGTTTTTTTATTATGTTTTGATAAGTTGTAATTACATAATGGTTGTGTCTTTTCTTATAGCCTTAGATTAGACAGTTTAAAATACTTATTAAGTTTTATCCTGATTTCTTCTTTCTTTTCATTCTATGTTTAAAATTATGTCATGTGTTTTGGTCTATTGTATTGCCTTGTAATTATATCTTTGGTTTGATTTGATTTATCCCTTTGCATGTGAAGTTTAGGGTTAGATGCATTAGTAGACTAGTACCTTGTAAATTGTTCATAGCAATAAGGCTTGTTCTTTCTATCATGTAATTATTGAAGAAACCTATAGGATAAGATTTAAAATAATCTTTATTAAGTTTTCTATTTGCTTCTCTTTATTTAAGTTTTCTACTTGTTTATAAGTTAGGTCTACTTTCTTCTAGTCTCGTTCTATCTTTTGCAAGTTAGGAGCTAGTCACCTATGAAATAAACCATCATGTTTACTATCACTTGCAATTGATCATTCCTTAGTCTGCATATTTTCATAGAGGTTAAATTAGACTTGATTCCATTTAGTTTCTACACTTCCTTTGAGAGTCACTTTGACACCTCTCCTGCTCTTGTTCCAATCACAGTGAATGCTTATCCTCAAAATAACCAAGGAGAGTTGAACTAAAATGGTTTAGTTTAAACTATTATGTACATTTGGTAGTGCATGTATAGTCCTTCTTAAAAGCATATCTAGTTGTAATTTCATACAATTCATCTGGAAAGTTGTTTAGCAGTAAAATAGATCTTCTCTTAGAGAATAATTTAGTGTCATAGAATAACATTCTCTATATTCTTATCTGATAGTAATTATTTATAGAATAGAGTAGTATAACCTTATACCACTTTGGTCTAGTGCTTTGTCCTGGTTCAATTACTTTGATAGTTGAATTCTTTAGAGTTTGACAAGGTTTTCAATTTTGAAAGATCTTTTGATATGTTGTTTATTAATATATTCCCATGACACCATAGGAACCCTTCTACCTTCACATATATTTTGTGTCAACTCTAAGCCTACCAACCTCAGTTAATAATTAAATATTAGGTGAATTAATCAGTACGATATTTTTCCCAACATTTTAGAGCCGTTGCCGGGGACTTGTTTTGTAAGGTAGAATAGATATGAAATTTAGTAATAGGTTGGTGGTGGGGGAGAGGTAAGATGAGAGGTAAGAACCTACGCATTTGTTATAACAGGCACCCCCAAATCCAGTAGTAGTAGTAGTAGTAATATAGGTTTTTCTTTAGTTTTTATAAACAAAATTAGATTTGTTAAGACGGTAAAAATTTCCTATTAATTTTTACAAGGGACATAATACCCCAACCATTAACTCATCGGAAGGTCATAAAAAAAAACAACCTATAGGGAGTAGTTCTGCTAAAGACTCTTTTGATAGATATTACATGGGAAGCCATAAAAAGAGAAGAGATCCTGGCAAGAGGTCCTGAGGGTCTCATCCCTGATAAGTGTAAGGGGACTAACCATTAGGAACCCTTAAAACTTCCACTAGTTAGAAAACCAAATAATACAACTCTTTCACTAATAGGGGAAGCCAAACTTCACTGGTTTTGTCAATCCTGCCTAGGTGAAAGCTCTTTTTGGCCACTCAATAAACATAGTAATCTCAAACATCCACAGTAGCATCTACCATCCCTATAAGACTCATGGTTGATCGGAGGAAGACCTCTCCTGGGAAAAAACATTGGGATGCCCCATTCTCACCTCGAAAGAAACCTTCCAGGTATACTCACTTTAGAAACCAAACTTACATGAAGAAACAAGAAGAAGAATGAGCAGGAAAGAGCATCTTCTGTCCAAGATGTAAGACCAAACATTCCTGACAAGAATGTCCATTAAACAAAATATATGCATGTCACATTTGTACAGAACATCATGTTTTTCCGCAAGGAATTAAGGTGGACCCTACCAATATAGAAGTATCCATTGGTCTTCCCTCTTAAATAAAGCTTCCTCCTCCTGATTCTTAAAAGTATTTTTGGATCATCATCACTTATATATATGTAAATATGTGTGTATTTCTTTGAAGAAATAAGAGTCATTTCTAATAATTTGTTTATAGGGGACTCTTTTTCTATAATGTTATATATGTTTTCAAGAATAAAATAAATCATCTAACAAGTGGTTTTGTAGTTTGGTTACAAATGGTTCTTTCTATTGCAGTAAGCAGCTCATGAGATATTATGTGCTCTAAAAACACTCAAAATATGTCTAAAGTTGTAGAATTTTTGTATATCATTTTCAACCACTTATTCTATGATTTTGTTATAATTTATATATGGTGTCTTGATTCGAACATGTACATTCCCTATTATTTGAACAATTGCTCAAAAAGATTTACTTTAATCATCATGTTTTTCAGAATTCCCATGGACTACTAGTTTATCCTATACTCGTCATCAAAACTTGTCTCTTCAGAATTTTTGTGGTAACATGAAAGTAAGTAAAATTTTTGCTTACGGGGAACATTACTTATCTTTTATAAAGAAGATAGAACAAAAGATCAAAGAAAAACTTTAAGTTATTCTCTTTTGACATGATCTATAGTTAAGGCCATTTTATGAAATTTTTTTAATATGAATTATGTGTTTAACAAGCTTAACACGCTCCAGTACCAACCGACTTTGATATACTCAAAATTATTATACGAAGCATACTCGTTGGGTTATTGAATAGGCCTGCTGGTAGTGGGTCAATGTTAAGTAATATCTGAAAGCAAGGAAGCTCAGTAAATGCAAGTAAACCCGCCGGGGTACTGAACAGGCCTGCGAGTAGTGGGGATATGCTTGCATGGCACCAAGATAAACCTGTCGGGGTACTAAACAGTCTCACTGGAAGTGAGGCAATATCGGGTAAAAGATATCTAGTTAATGCATCACTATGAACATGGTTCGGGAAACAATGATAATAAACCATAATACATATAAATATATATTTAGGCCTATTGTTTATGATGTCGTTAGAGAATGACCGTAAGTTGGCCTTGGATCCGACAATATAAATTCAATCAATACCTAGGATATGATTATCCTAGAAATGGGACCCATAACTGTAAAATCTCACAAACTCGAGGGTGAGCTCAAAAATTCTTGAGATGACAAGATATCCTTTCAATGAGGCATGGATGACTAGTTTTTCCTATGGCATTCTTTAATTATATTCTCATCGTTTATATGATCTTCTTCATCACTGTTATTTTTGATAAATATGCATATCTGAATCATTTTTTACTTATTAGTTATTTTTTCTTTTCCTTGAAAAAAATCACAACAACATGATTCAACTTTTATTAATTTATTTTGCAATTACTTAGTTTTCTAGTATGGCTTGGGGACATGCCATATCTTTGGTTTGTGGGGGGATCAGATTGTTTGCATTTATTTTTCTAATTTATTTATAAAATACTTATTTTTGTTTATGACAAAGTGCAAGCAGGATAATGCAAATAGCGAGACTTGTCTTAAAATCCTGGAGGAATAAGGGAGAGCACAATTAAAAGATCAAAACAATTGTTTCATATGACTTTCTTGTGGACTGGCAGCCTAAAAAAATTCATAATTAGCAGCAATCTGATCTAGCAAATCTTACTTTTATAGAAATCTATATAAAGGATCATATGAAGGGTCAAATGATGGTCTGAATAAAAACTATGATATTTTAGCACCTATGGTTAAGTGTTAGCTTAATTTTATTTGGGAAAAAAGCTGAGTCATATCATTAGAGTCACATCCACAACCTCGACTTATGATGTAAGTACGGTTTAGATATAATATGATCTCATATTACTTCCATAAGGGTGTGATTTGATCTTAGGGTACTTCCAAATCATCATTACGCTACCATCACCCATATCCTATTTTCCGCTCGCACGCAGAAGCTAACAAATCATCGACCTTCCTATTAAATCAAGGTTATAGTTATGAATATGGTTTATACATATGCATTAGGTTAAATGTTCAACTTGTCCAAAGTTTACTTTGGACAAGGTTGAACTAACTAAAACTTTAGAAACTCATTTAATTACGCGTTTTTGATGGCACATGTTTCAAAGATTGCCATAATGGCACGATAGTCTAAACATGCCGAGCTGTTTGCGTGATCATTTGATAGGTTGAATGTAGCACATTTTAAATACACACTATGCGAACCTTCTCCCATTCCATCGTTTTCACTGACTGTTACCACTATAGAGTGTGTTAGTTATTTTTCCTCCATACTCTATAAACTTTGTATCCTAGTTTTTGCTTAACCATCCCAAATCGTTTCGAACCTGAGAGCTACCAAGACTTATTCCAGTTCCCAGAGTTCAAATAATGCCGAGAAGTATTTTTCCGCGTTGGTTGGAACCCATTCCTTCATCTACTGCAAGGGTATGATGAGGAAATCTCACTACTTTTTGTGATGGGCTTCTATGGGAAGAAGGCAAGGGTTGGTCACCTTGTCTTCCCAATCACAGAGGAATCAATCGCATGTGCAACCAAGCTTCCATGAGAAGGTGATCAATGGCACAAGCATTGTTTTGTTTTGCGGGTATCTCATAATTTTTCCCTTAAACCTGGGTTTTAGCATGTGATAGGTAGAAATGGTTTTCATCGTAGTTGGATAAAACCTGAGTATCTTAATCCATTGTCGGTCATCATCCATTTGATTACTTGTGAAGGTAAGTTTAGCGTCTTTAAGTCCTATCATATCCATCTGTTAGCTCATTTCGTTGATAAGAAATGTCTCAATTTCCCTTTCTTTTTTCTTAGGAGCCTGGAAAAGATGTCGAACCAGGTTAGAAAGAATACTGTTAACCCTAAGGGAAACCTATACCATCATAGTTTTATTAAGCTTTTAATTTTAGATCAGCTTAAAGAGCGTAATCAAACTTGGGATACCCTCATATTCAAAGTTCTTAACCACCATTTGAATATCAGAAAACGCCCTTGACATCTTCATCGTCAAGAGTCCAGTCCATCCCCATTGTCAGAAAATAAAATCCCCCATGTCATCCATATCAATGACGACACATCGGAGGCGAGTCCGTCCACTCACTCTATCCCTATATCTGTTGAATTTATACCCTTTCCACGACCTCACACTAGATATCAAAAGGAAAAATTTGCTCAGTCTATGGTTCAGTCCGCTATCCAAACAACTCATTCAAACAGTGTGACCAAATCAAGAAAACCTGACATTACTTCACCTCTGGATGCCTTGGCTAGCGTTTTAGTTGAAATGCTTAAATATGATGATTATGAGACCATACCTGCACCTGTTCATGAAACTGTTTCTACGCCTGTTCAGGATTTGGGTCCTGAAATGCAAATTTTGACTGTTGATCTTGAAGTACCATCCAAGGAGATGATTTGTCCACAAGACTCTATGTAGTCCGTAGAGCCATCTATGCACATCAACCAACAATAGATCAGTTAACTCAAGATTTGGCTCAATCAACAAAGTGAAACGAAGGATATGTCAAGTTGATCACAGATCTTAGAGAAGAGAACAAGGAGTTGCGGTTGCAGGTCAAAAAAATTGAGGAACTCCACAAGGCCATAAGTTTGTCACAGAGGACTCAACAAGAGAGGCGTGCACTTTTCAAAGCACAGGCTAAGAGAATGAAATTTAAATCACCTGCTTCATCAAAGTCGAAGGCCACTGCTAATGCAACTCTGCCTTCTTCCTAATGCCATTTTTCATTTTGACCAGTGGGACCAGGAATTCCTTCGGTTTGGGGGAATGTTGGCCCTTGTTTTGTCATCATTTTCGGCTAATAATTCACATGTTTGATGTATGTTTTGTCATCTTTTTGGCATATTTTCTATCATGCAGCTCACTATTCAGTATCAGGTATGATTATATTTTGGGTTTATGCAAGTTATGATTTATTTCTATCATTTTATGATTTTATTGGTTAAATACGATGATATTTGATGATATGCTAACATATGAAATCATTATTGCAGATCTTAGTTTTCAGTGAGCCAACAAATAGAACATGCATCCATTCTAGATATGCATAGAGCATATCCAGCTCACTGCAAAGCTCACCATTCAGTCCTCCGAGCTGATAGATTCCCAAGCATTAAGAGCATGAAATGACATGTAAAATTATTTTTGTCCACGCGCCGAAGTGATATCACGAACCCATTTCTGGAAGATTGCTAGCATGTTGTTTATGCTCGACACCTTGACATTAGCCGCGCCAAATTAGAGCGTGTATGCCACATCATGCGCCTTAAGGAAACCAGATTTGTGAAGGAAGAGGAGAGCATTATGTGTTGGCCTTCATTTAGTTATCTATCATAATGGTTGACTTATCTTAAGAACAGTCGACCACTGAAAAGGTCGAATTGCTTTCCCTTTGAAAAACATTGTATATATATAAACGCTGCTATGCGAAAGAAGTAAGATATTGAATCTTGAAGTTAGTTAGCTATTTCACACATGTAATCAGTCGGTTCCAGAAACTCTGTAATACTCTATTTCAATTTAATGGAAGTTCTGCTTATGCTGTGCATGATCGTGTTTTAGTAGAAAGTCATCACTCTGATTGCTGGGAGGGCCCCCAGTCAAAGAGAGATTTCCATTTCTGTATTTTTTCATTATTCCTTCTTTCTGTAATTAGCATAGTTTCATCTATAATTTGTTTACATTTCATGTTATTTATTTCATGTATCTTAAACTTTGAGATTATACTGTCAATGTAGTTCCTTTCATGAAGTAAGCAACCAGTGCATAAATTAGTTTTTAATTTCCTTTTCAAGTTTTTCCAGTTTATTGCTTGGTGTTATGTTGGTAGAATAGACTGCTTTGATATTATAGGATCAAGTTACAGTAGGTTAAGTTTTATTTACTTTTGTTTTGTCATGAATTTGTTTAATTATATTTCAGTTTGTTCAATGATGCAATGGATAATAGTTCCCTTTTTGAATTATGAATTAGTTTAGATTATTCTGCTACGAAATTTGATGATTACGTAGGTTTAATTTCTGCTCTTTACATTTTAGTATCACGTGCATGGATCAACTGACCTTAAAATCATTTAGATGATTTATTTCTTGACATTTTAGTGCTTTTTGTGTGCAGACTGCCATTCAGATAACCTGTTTTGTTTGTCATCCAGACCTTTGTTCGAGTCTGTTATCCAGCCTTTCATTCAACCCTTAGCGCTTTTAACCTGTTTTAAGCATGTTTCTTTAGTTTTTTGATAATGTTTTGATAAGTGGTAATTAGATAATAGATGTTTCTTTTCTTACAGCCTTAGATTAGACCGTTTAAAATACTTATTAAATTTTATTCTTATTTATTATTTCTTTTCATTCTATGTTTAAAATTATGTCATGTGTTTTGGTTTATTGTATTGCCTTGTAATTATATCTTTGATTTGATTTGATTTATCCCATTCCATGTGAAGTTTAGGGTTAGATGCATTAGTAGACTAGTGCCTTGTAAATTGTTCATAGCAATAAGGCTTGTTCTTTCTATCATGTAATTATTGAAGAAACCTATAAGATAAGATTTTAAAATCATCTTTATTAAGTTTTATATTTGCTTCTCTTTATTTAATTTTTCTACTTGTTTATAAGTTAGGTCTACTTTCTTGTAGTCTTGTTCTATCTTTTACAAGTTAGGAGTTAGTCACCTATGAAATAAACCATCATGTTTACTATCACTTGCGATTGGACGTTCCTTAGTCTACATATTTTGGTAGAGGTTAAATTAGACTTGATTCCATTTAGTTTCTACACTTCCTTTGAGAGTCACTTTGACACCTCTCCTGCTCCTGTTCCAATCACAGTGAATTCTTATCCTCAAAATAACCAAGAAGAGTGGAACTAAAATGGTTTAGTTTAAACTATTATGTACATTTGGTAGTTGCATGTATAGTGCTTCTTAAAATCATATCTAGTTCTAATTTTGTACAATTCATATTGAAAGTTGTTTAGCATTAAAATAGATCTTCTCTTAGAGAATAATTTAGTGTCATAGAATAACATTGTTTATATTCTTATATTATAGTAATTATTTATAGAATAGAGTAGTATAACTTTATACCACTCTGGTCTAGTACTCTGTCCTAGTTCAATTACTTTGATAGTTGAATTCTTTAGATTTTGACAAGGTTTTTCATTTTGAAAGATCTGTCGATCTGTTCTTTATTAATATATTCCCATGACACCATAGGAACCCTTCTACATTTGCATATATTTTTTGTCAACTCTAATCCTACCAAGGTCAATAATTAAATATTAGGTGAATTAATCGGTACGATATTTTTCCCAACATTTCTTCATTCACTTCTTGGATGAAAGAACACATGGCTGATTATATTGATGCACATTATATATTTTTTGAGCAGCATTATGGGACATGGGATCCTCATCTATGTAATTGGGGCAGATCTGATATAATACTTGATGCTTGTTTGTATGGGACACATGGTGATCTACTTACTTGGATGTACAAGAACTTCCATGATTCTTTGATGAGGTACCTTCTTGATGTACATTTGTATGATGTTGTTATGTACTTTCATGATCTATATTTTGTACTCATGATGTTTGGAAGGGTGCAATACCAGTAATGGGATCTTGGAATTGCTTGGTTTCATCTCACTTGGAGTAGCAATTTGGTTGTTGGTTTGAGAAAGCAAACCAACCTTCGGTTATTTGAGTTCATCTTTACATAGCAGTGTTCTAGTTTCCTATGTGGGATACCTTTTGAGAGATGGATTCAATTTTCACATGCTTGGTTTTTATAGCATTTCATCATAGGCATTTCACACCATGCATGTATCAGGATCATATGGGACCTTGGGATTATTTTTGGTCTCATTTGTTTCAATCGTGGGGGCAACAAGAAACATTGAAGATTTATTCACCACTTGAGAAGATGATTGTAATCAGAGTAGTGTAGAAACAAGCATGGTGGTTCCTCTCTGTAAGTTTATTGGGATATTAAGAAACTCAAAGTTTGGTAACTCAGCACCAACTTCAAAGAATTATACAAAAGCAAAAAGGGGTGAAAGTTCATAAAATGTTTCCAAAATATGGAGGCAAAGATTATTTGAAAAAATTTGCTTTTTATGGATTTGACTAATCCTTTTGGTGTTAGTGGTTTTGTTACAGGATATATAAATATGCACAATTCACATCTCTTTACTTTTGGGAACAGAAAATTGCAGTACATGAGTTCCACTGCTCAAGTTGCAGCTAAAGAAAATCAATGAGCAGAACCATAAAGGAATACTACTAAGAAAATATGCCACATGGGAAGAGGAGAAGATTTTGCAGCATCCAAATCTGAAATTTCTTGAGGACAAGCAATCTTGGGTGGGGAGGACTGTAATGTCCCCATTCAAATAATTGCATAGCAAGACAATTCCATCAATCCTAATAGTTCCCTAGGTTGGATGGATACATTTGGAATTTTAATAAGGGAGATAATAAATGATGTCTAGACATTAGAATGGAATAAATATTTAATAATGGATCCAATTAAATAAATACAAGAGAAAATTGAAGTGGCAATGGAGTGTGGAGACACATGGAGATTACGGGGCTCACACAAGCTAGAATTTATGTGCCACATGAAATCCTCCTCTTGCAATTTTGAATCCATGGGAAGCCTAATATTCTTGGATGCGTTAGAAGGATAATAAAATTTTTCATATGAATCATAGGTTGAATTTGGAAGGAAATTCAAATTTCATGGGAGAGGAAGAGTCAAATGGGAGCTTCTTGGACACTTGGGCTAGATTCCCTAACATCTATGACATCTATGACACTAATGATGAAGATGCTATGAAATTTATGACATATTTCAGACCTGAAGGATGAAATATGACCATTATGACATGTCAGGCCTAAATATAGCATCCAATAAGGCAGTCATGTGAGTTGGGGAAACTCAATGGGTCCCTACTCGAATTCGGAGAAGACAAAAGGCTAGGGAAGGGAGGACACATGAATATATTGAGCACACACCCTAATTCGAATTGGATTGAGTTTGTAGATGGATTGGTAACCTTAGAAGGCTAAGGATGTTTATAAAATACAAGGATCAACCAATAGAGGAGCTTTTGATCATTTGAGAAATTTTCATTTGTGAAGAGAGAGAGCTAGTGGATGACTAGTTTGTTGCCTTAGCAAATTTCAAGGGTGAAAGATTCCCATTAAAGTTGGTGTGTGGAACGTCCATTCAGGTATTTCATGGATATTTAATGGAGTCATAAGTTATAGGTTCAAGATACATGGAATCTTGTGGACACTTCAATATCAACTTGTTGTTTCATCTATTCCAAGTTTTCTCATCATATTCTTGCTCTATGGATTGAGGCAAACTTAGTGAGATATTGATATATTTGGGGGAGATTATAATGCCAAATTATTTTATGTTCTGATGTAAATTATATTTTTTTCAATTTCATAAGACTCTCAGGTCTAAATACCAAAATATTTCATGTAAAAATGTTAAACAATGAAGAAACATTGCCATTTCCCCATAAACCTTGTTGTGAACCAATGTAATGTTGATAGATTCGAATTGATAAGTAAAATAATGATGGTTTATATATGAATGGAATTTTATTGATGTATTATATGAGTTTAATGTTCATTAAATAAGAATTTGGATTCATTTTGTTGAGTTTCATAGAATTTGGAGAAGATTGCCTATCATTTCCCCCAAGGTTGAAACTAGTCTTTTTGCATCCCATTTAAGGGAGTTATAGCAGAGATTAAAAGTTGAATGGTGATTCATATGAGTTAATTTTGATGTAATTTATATGTCCCATGATTCCATTCAGAAATTTTATTTGTATTGAGTGAATTTGGAAAGTCATTTTCATCATCTACCCCTAGGGGATTTGAACCACAAGTTGCTCGTAAAACTCCATACATTGACCAGATTTACAAAGTGAGTTGTAGAAGTCATTTGATAGTTAAAGGACACCTATAAAAACCATTTTTATGTATTAAAATCATTGATACAACTTCTGTTATAATTTGAGATAATTTGGAGCTATTTGGAGCCATCTATCATTGGGGGTTTTAGCCTTAAAATTACTAATAAATTCCTTGAGTTATCTTGGATACCTATTCGACCCCAAAACCACATATAATGATGAAAGTATACTTTAATTAACATCTTATAACATATCCAAGTATCATACCAACAATTAGTGGAGGTTGTACAGTGTTTGGAAGAGATTTGTTCTAGGACCTTTGGGGGATTTCCACCTCCCAAATTGACTAGTCTTGTCCTGAAACTTATTCCCTTGAAAATTAAAGAAAATGGTTGGGTATATCAGTTGATTATATGTCTTAGATATGTGTTAATGTGTCCCTTCACCACTCATGGCCTTCCTCACCAAGTTTTAAACTATTTGGAGGAGTTTGGAATCAGTTGTATCCATATACCTAGAGTTGAAACATGGTGAATTTGAGCACATTGGGAAAATTATTCACAAGGGACGTTACATAAATTGCATAAAGAACATAGAGGATCAGGACGTGGTTTTGTTGTTGATTTGATCACCTTGTCCCCAGCCTTCTTTGGAGGAGGAGGTTCAAGTGTAGAGATAGGAGTAGTCTTTGGTGGACCAGGAGGTGGGTGCAACATCGTCTGAATAGGTTGGACACGAGTAAACATGACCTAGGGAGTTGGGGGAGGGGTGGGTGGATCGAGGTACCACATAGGAATACCTAAATTGAAACCAGGAAAGTTGAGAGTAGCCATGACAGGATTTCTCACAATGTCGAATGGTGGAAAAAGGAAGAGAATCATGTGGATAGGGAACGAACCCCAATAGTTCCTTGAGGATTGTGGTTGGGGTTGTGACTGAGGTTTCGAGGAGGTAAAAATGATACCATATGTGATAGTGCAAAAATCCGATATATCATTCAACAATGGTGGAGGTGGTAAGGACACAAAGGTGTTCATCATAGGAGTGTTGGAAAACAAGCCTTGGCCAACGACGGACATGGATGGTATGGACACGTTGTCGATGGTAGTGTTGATAATGGGGAGGATGTGCTTCTATGTGGATGAATCCTTTGGATAACAATACATCAGCTGGTTGATGCTCATATATTCCCATCATGAGGGAACATAAAGTGTTGAAAGACGGTGGATGCAACGAAACACATTGCATACATATAACTACATCCTAGGATCAGGTTGTAATCGAGTTGGGAGTTGACAGCCTCAATGTCAATCAACATTATTTTTCCTACTAACTCCACATGAACGTTCATGATAATGCAATGGGGTTGAGCAGAGAGGCCATCATAGGTGTGAAGAGCGGTGGTGGGAGGTTGAAGGGTGGGGGATTTGAGTTTCTGCCAAACAAAGGTTGACATAACACTTGTGGATGCCCCCCTCATCAATGATGCATCATTGAATAACCAAATTCTGAATCATGATTGGAACTTGGAAGGCGACGGATGATGGCATCCAAGGTTCTCCTTGATCCAGGTCGAAGGTGATCAACCTATAATCAGAGGGATCGAAAAAACCTAGTGTGAATAACAACGCTTTAAATTGTGATGGGCATGCTTTGAGAATTTCCAGAGAAGACATGGTTGTGGGAGATTGGGCCAAGTCATCAACAATGCTGTAATTGAGTGCATCTCTAGAATTTGCATTGTTCACGACACGACGTAAAGCAAACCATGGGAATTTCATAATCCCGTCCATGTGGGGTCTTGGAAAATGCAAAGTCATGTCAGGAGTTGTGGAGGTAGATGTCGTAGATGGGTCAACAGTTTCCCTGGTAAAACTGTACTGGTTTCATTGATTTTGTAAGTTGACATTAGATGATAACGTCATGAGGTGATGGACACCAGGATCAATGGGTTGAGCCATAGTAGTGGTTTCAGGATATTGTAGGGCTAAGGGTTGGGTTACAACCATTCCTTAGTGTGGTAGGGGGTTTTGGAGCACCATAGGTGGAGGACCCAGTGGTGCTGGGTTTGGCTAAGCCGAAGCAGCCACATTGGGATCACGTTGTCTATCATTTTGGAGTAAGTGGTGGACATGAGTCAAGTGAGGGCATTGATGAGTGTAATGGCCATAAGTGTTACATATGGAACGCAGATGGTTGCACCGAGAGGCTCTCTACAGCCCAGTATGGGGGAGATCTTGTAACGTTATGTAACATTCCTCTTATAATTGTTGATCATAAAAATAAAAAATTATTATCCTCCAAAATAAATATCGGCCACAAAAAAAACCTAATATGGGGGATATGTTGTAATGTTCCTACCTAAAAAAACAATAAAAAATAAAAAATTTAATTATCGGCCAAAAGAAATGTCGGCAAAAAAAACAACAAAATATAGGGGAGATGTTGTAATGTTCCTACTTAACAAAATAATAAATAATAAAAAATTGAATTATCCGCAAAAAAATGTTGGTCGTGCACATGGTATTAACACATGTGCAAGGCCTCCTAACCAACCCATGGTTTTATTGTACATGGTTTAGGAGGGCATTGCAAATGATTTTAAAATCATGTGCAAGGCCTGTTAAACAACCCATGGCTTTATTGTACATGGTTTAGGAGGTCGTTGCAAATGGTTTTAAGACCATGTGCAAAGCATCCTAAACAATCCATGGTATTAGGAGAGCCTTGCACATGGTTTGAAAACCATGTATGGGGGAGATGTTGTAATGTTCTTTCCTAACAAAATAAAAATAATAAAAAATATTAAATGTCAGCCATAAATAGGATTAAATATTAATAATAAAAATATTATATGTCTACCTTAAATAAAAATATGTGTCTTTTGGTATGAATCACACAAAGCTGATAGTTGAGTGCAATAATTAAGAAGAGGTTTGCACCTCCAAATATTTGATCCCTCTCGGTGCTTGATAGAGCCTAGGATTTGGATTTATGCTGGTTAGTTTGCAACTATGAGTTCTTCCCAGGTCGATCAGGATGGTGGGGATTCTGTGCAGGGGTTTCGACACCATTATTGTTTAGAGGGTTGGCCTGTTGGCCACCTCCTTGAGTCTGGTTATTACCTCTATTCCTACCTCTCTTATTCCTTCCCTTCCCTTGTTGATTATTGGGGGAGGGTTGGTTAGGGAGGTTCTGCTGTGCGTAGATCTATCCTATAGGAGCAAGAGGTGTCGGGTCCAGAGCTGAAGTAGGTTGCATAGGTGGTGCATAATAGATCATAGTAGTTAGTGGGTCTGCAAAGTCAGCTGTTTTGGCAATACACAAGTGTGTCGAACAAGTCAGTCCATGAACCTTAGGAGTTGGTGCGTAGGAAGGGGTGGCTCCAGACTGAGCCATTATGAATGAATAATCATGGGTGTAACCTGGTTGGAAAACAATAGGGGTGTGACTATAATTGGGTGGCATCACAGGAGATGCCAGATAAAAGTGAGGATCATGTGTAACAGAGTTGATGAATCCATCAGCAACATGGGATGCCCCCGACGTATCTCGACGTGAGGAGCTGGCACGTGGAGAATCGAGTATAATGGTATACAAGTAACCAGATCGGGCATATATAAGATCAAAATCTTGAGCCTTAAGGATGGCTTCTTCCTCGGTTTGTGGGTGGTCAGATGCGACATCCTTGGCTATGGGGGCGATTAAGGTTTTGAGGAACTAATATAGGAAAATCGTAGCATCCAACTGGATCTTACATAGGCTAAGATGACGATGCCATTCATGGATATGATTTGTGATATGGGTAGTTGTGTTCTATTGATAGGATAATAATATTTCGACACCCTCGTCATAATGGATGGATAACTGGAGGTATTGAAGGAACATGGAGGCTAACGAGAGAAAGTGAGGGTAAGTGGCATGAGGCAGTTCAATATACCACTTGGCCGCAACACTAGTGAGTGAGCGTTGGAATAAAATCAATTGGATAGAATCATTGTTACACCTAAATCTCATCACCCTCATGTTATGAGGTAGGTATTCCCTTGTTTGCTCCAATCCCTCAAAGTTTTCCCAAGAGAAATGAAGGTTCGATTTATCCCCTTGCAATTTTTCCTTATTTTGAGCTGGTAACACTCCTGCCCCATCAACAAGAAGCCTTACCCAAGTCAACAACGCTCCTGATACATGAGCAAGAAGTGGTGCCACCACCTCTAGCCTTACTGCAAAAAATGTTACCCCCTTAACACTGTCTATCTGCTTCATTGAAGGAGCGATGCTCGAGTTTTCAAGGCAAAAAGAGATGTTTTGAGAGGCTTCTTGAAGCTTTCCTTTGTGGAGCCTCATCCCCATGGTTTAGGACAAGCTGGAGCTCGAGATCCTTCATTTTTTCATCTCCCTTCCACCTCACCCATGAGATACCCAACCATACCTATCCTCCCATTCCTTTAAATACTAGCTCATCCCCCATGGGTGAAGGGAGGAAGAATTGTGTTGTATACCCAAAATCTATCAAAATCATTCTTGATTCTTTAGAAGCAAGGAGCCATTGGAAGGAACTCTCGACACCAAGACATAAAGGTTGTAGTCTCTCCAATCATTTCTAATAAAAATGTCTTTTATTTCCCATATTTACTATTTCATTTGTATGTATTGATTGATTCCTTGGTCACAAGCATAGATCTAGTTGATTATATTTTAGGGTATCATCCTTCTCTTATTTTTTTCCATGTTTTACAGGTTCTTCTGCGAGAATAGCGAGGAAAAAATTTGAGAGAAGTATCATGGCATTTCATTCAAGTGGTTAACTAGATCTAGGGGAAGTTTAACATTTGGTGTTTGTGTTTCTTTCTAGATCTAAACCATTAAGATCTAGGGAACCAACTCTTGTCCGTAGGAGGTGCGTATTTCTGGCTGACAATCATCTGGTATGTTATTAGATGAAAAACATAGGTGGAATGTCATAATGTGATTTTGAGGATCCTCCCATGCCTTACCCTTAAACGTAGGGATGTATGAGGGAATATTGGTAGGCATAGGAAGCCATTGTAGGTTATGACGAATGGGTCCATTGGTTAAACATGCTAAATTAGACAGGTTGAGACTAGCCATAAAAGGGAATAGAACCAAGAATGGATTAGGAAGGGACAATAATGGTGCTGACGGTGGCATGAACGTAGTTCCCATGAGTAACTAGGGGTATATAAGGTTGACTTCCAACAGGAGGAATAGTCACTGAAATGTTAGGAATAGTAGAAATGGAATCAGAAGGGCCATTTCCCCCAACTATAAATGGTGGATGGAATGAGACCACCACTAGTGGGTAGCAAACCAACAACGGTGTGTGTAGTGGAAAAGGGCCCACTAGGACTAGGGCCTGTTGACCCAGTGGAATGGATACCCATAATGATGGGTGGAATGGACGTAAATCCACTACTAACAATCCCCCCTTGAAAGGGATCAAGGTGTGCACCAACCATGGGGCTAGATGGAACAATGAACGAGGTGGGTTTGGACTGATATGAATCTGAATCAGACACAGAGACCGTATGTGGCTCCAAAGATGGGTAACGATGTTGAATATGGATCCGACATTGACAGTTCAAAGAACCAAACTAGGGGGTATCCCCCCTAAGCCTATATGAGTAGTGTGATGGATCTCTGATGACGTGATGGAGTGTTGTGTAATGAATGTAAACTCAAGAGTATCAATCACAGGCTCAAAAACCCAACTAAAACTGACTGTGTAGAATGAGAGTGTATGAAATGGAGGCTCACAGGCCAATAACAATCTCTAAAACTAAACTGCGACAGCAGGTCACAGCAAGGTGAGTCTACAACAAATTGGCCAGAAATCCAACAAAAAGAACTACCTATAAAATAAAATGGTACACTAATATATGGGATAAAAGTGCAAGCAATCTCCTAATTGCAAGTTGGAATCCCCTCACAAATTGTAACCTCAGCAGGGTGATGAAATCGCAGTCAGACAAAATGAAATGAAAGAGCAATAGGCTAAGAGAATCCCACCACCGAGAAGGACCTCTGGCTAAAAGAGACCTAGAATAATGGAAACTAGGCTACCTCATTCATGGCACGTCCAGTTGGTTTACTAACACTTAAGCCCTTTGGCCCTCAACCCCCAGCTGGGTGAGAAGGGGAGGACTACGAAGGGTTAGCCTTCGGTGCAAGATGGAGTGCAGTATTCCACCTTGAATTTCAGACCCCTTCATTTACGGCTACTCCTACAGAGCATGGGGTCTCTCGACAAACTGGTCATGACCGTGTCAACAAGTACAAGAGGATTTTGGTCCCATAATGGACAACAACTATGTCTCAAGATGTAAGTGACAAATGGGTGTTGTTTGGATTCCTATCCCTATTGTCCTAACTTATCTACAACATTGTTTTGTCCTCAAATGAGGTTACAATGTTGGTTCTATTAAGTTCATTTTAAGGTTGGATTGGGTTCATGAACCAATCATTTTTTATTTTTAGGTTGTTAGATGTGTACAAATGGTGTGTACAAACCCCAATAATATAATGAAGAAGATGTTTGAATATAATTGTTAGGATGCAAATAAAATGCATATAAAAAGTAGTAAAGGATAGTAAATATGCTGCAAAATAACTTTTTCGTTCAAAAATAAAATATACTTGAAGTAAATGAGCAGTAAAAGGAACTAATCAAATGTAGGAAACATACATGGGGTCTCAACCACAAAGCTCAATTGGAACGACTCACAAACCAAGTAAGTGGGATCACAGAACATACCAAGGGGCTGTAATAGATCAGATCTGGACAAAACTAGGTCAAAAAGAGGTTTAACATAGACAGGGGGTCTAAAAAAGGGATCTCAAACACCCAAACAAATTAAAAAACTGCAGCTTGCACCTATTGATGGAACATGCGCGATCAAGGTCGCACAAAACTGGGAAACAATTGTGATCTAGGAAGAAAAACAGTCGACAGATTCAGGTCACAGAAAACAGAGGATTAAGCATGGTAGGTCGCTCAAAACCGAGTCACAGTAGCGGTTGAGATCACTCTAGAAGCCGAAACAAGCTCGATCTATCTTTCTGATCCAGGTCACACTTATCAAGGAAAAAGGCGCGACCTAGTTGCATTTATCAGGCAAAAAGGTGCGACTAGGTTGAAGCTTTAGGCTGAATAAGAGTGACTCATCCTGAACAGTAATTTAAAAAAAATGGTTGTTGGCTATGGCTTGGGGTAGGCACTGACACAATATTGGTTCAGATCTGCCACGAGGGGGTCATATCTGTGATGGATGAAGGCAGCAAAAGAGAAAAAACCAATAGAAAAACCTACAAAAGAAAAGATCTATATGGATAGACCAAGTGGAGTCGCCAAAACTTTAGTGGGTATTTCTCCCCTACTATGTGCAAAAGCACCAACCTTAGCTCATCTAGATCATAAGAAGAGTTCAATGATAACAAAAGAAATAAGACAACAACAATCCTATTTTTTAGGGTTTTTTCAAATTTATACTACTATATAATGCAATGAATAACAATTAACGCACCTTTCTTTTGAAGTTGGGCCATTGTAGCCGTGCTAGGAAATGGTCTCGCAGCTCCACGATTTTGGTCTCCAGTCTCTTCCACATCTAGTTGTCAGATGGGGTGTAATGTCCTCGACCCTCCAACCAGCGAAGAGGATGCTACCGATTGCTGCAATCTACCCAAGCTGCTAGCCCCATGAACATACACATGATAATTTTTTTTTTGAAATGCTTTTAACTAAAACATGCATACATTATTACCATACAACAGAAGCAAAACCATACATTCAAGCATTCAACATGTTCATTGTAATTCATTATCAAATGTAATTGCATGGATTTAAACACAAGAATACTTATCTTATGAAGAATAATGCCCCACAACCAGCTATGTTGCTGCAATGTTCCACCCAACCATAGGGCAGTTTGCTCCTTAATCTCTTAGCAACACTGCCACCCCTGAGATGGGCATGGTTCTCACAAGGAATGAGGAAACTAAGCAGGACACCATATAGACAAAGATATGTCAAAACTCAGTCAAGCCAACACGGTTGGGTTTATCAGACCAAGAGTACACAACAACACATAACTAAGCCAACAAGTTGGGTTTATCAGGTTATCAGGAGATGGAAGCACTGTCTGCTAAACTAGTGGGCTCACTGAAGAGCTAAGGATTCCTTCACCAGAACTATCTTGACTCCCAAGACATCCACACACACCCAACACAAGGAAACATTCCCTTCTCTGATGCACTGTCCCTCAGTACATGACTTCCATTCCAGTGGTATTCAGGGGGTGTAGAGAAGAGATCCATCCCTCTAGCTCTATCTATGAGGCTCCTGCAAAACACTAGGTTTTTCAAGTAGAATCCTTTCCAATCCTACACAGTTCAAAGACCAATTGCATACACAACAATATACACCATTTCTAGGTTGAGGAAAACAGTTCAACCACAAAATTAATTGCCAAGGAGGGTAAGAACAACCCACTACAACAAATCATATCCCAGGGATGTTTTGGCCCTAACATGGCCAAAAACAGAATCAACAACAACACCCAAGAGGATGTGGTCTCTCCTCTAAATCGCTGGGAAACTCAAAAACGATTTTCAGCTTGGCAACCATTGGGGAAATGCAACAGAAACGTTGGGGAAAGAAACCCAACAACATATCATTACCAAAAAGTAATCCAAATCCCAAGAGAATGAGGAAATGACTACCCACGTGAGGGGAAAACACACCCACAACAACTCAAAAATGAATTTCACACACAGAGAATTCCCAGCCGCTTGAGAGAACCCCAACATAGGTGAATGATGAAGATGAAAATGCCTAGGAGCCCAATCGTGAAGGAGAGGATACCATAGGAAAAATCGTGGAGGTGAAAACAACTCCCAAGCTTCCCTGCATGAGAAAAAAATGAAGAACGTGGATGCATATCCCAATGGCATGCATTTTTGGGTGTTTACTTGCCCCAAAAGTCAAAATTGATTTTCCCCAAAAATAGGTTTTCCCCAAATTTGAATTTGTTTCCCATACTCCTCCCATCCCCATGAAATAACTACTTCAACCAATTTCTGGTAGAATTAAATGATTGGGTGAATGAGACAAGAAAGGGTAGTTGAGGGTTTGATGGGTTCTCCCTTTGATTTTTGGCTTCTCCCCATTGGCCCAAAGGTTTAAATAATTTCCCTCCCTATTCCTTAGGAAAATCAAGCCCCCATCTCTTTTAATGTTGCATAGACATAGCTCGTTGTGGGTATTTAATTAAAATGCATATTTACATGATGCCAAAAATTATAATGTGCCGGATAGCACGAAATACCATCGGCAACGATTTTAATCGCCGGAACATAAAAAGTTAAATCGATGGTGGGGCTTTTGCCTTTAGATCCACACCATGATTAATTACAATATATACATCATATACATTTTAATGCAAACGGGGTCAAAACCGGGTTGTTACATGGGGGATGGATCCAAATGGGTATGGATCAAGCTCAACATACACCTTGGGAATGGTGTGGTTAAATGTGGGAATATGGGAGAAAACTGTATGATGTGGCTGATGACAAATGGAAAAAAGTGTTTTGGAGGAGCCCTTCACAATGTATTTATAGGATGGTCGTAGGGTTTTTAACCCATGGTATTTTATTGTCCATGGTATATATCTATGGTATTTTGACCCATTCTCATTTTTAGGGTTTTTGAACCCTTTTTTGGAGAGGGGATAAATCACAGTAAATGCTCATCTTCCCTTCATTTATGGGAAAGGACTAATGATGTTTTGGACCATATTTAGTGGAAATACAATTGTGGAGTTCAAAATGGAGTAAATAATGGTGGGAATATGATGTATGATTATGGTTTAGACCATGGAGAGCTAGGTGATCATTTTTTTGTGTTAACAAAAGGAATCCCACAAGAGGAAACCAACATGGGCATAGGAGCTCATACAAGAAGTATAAAGGTATGGTGTTCTAGAAGTAATGCATAGAGAAAGGAAAAGGCCAAAGCCTTGCAACGACTAAGTGGCCCTGTTGTGTGACATCATTGATAAGGAACTTTCACCTATGAAGAGGATGTACAAAAAAAAGAATGGAAATATGACATGATCAAGGAGTATCATTTAATCATGAAGAATGATGTCTAGGAGATAGTTTTGATACTGGAAAATAAGCTTCTTGTGACTTTGAAGTAGATATATAGGATCAAGCATGTTGTAGATGGCAAGATAAAGAAATTCAAGGCAAGATTCGTAACATGAGGATTCTCATAGAAAGAAGGCATAGACTACAAGGAGACATTTGCACCCATGGTGAGGTACACCTCCATTAGATCTATACTTGCATTGGATGCAGTTATGAAATGGAAGATACACTAGATGGATGTCAAGACAACATTCTTGAATGGTGTAGTCGAGGAGGAATTGTATGTGGAACAATCACAGGGATTCGAGACACATGACAAGAAGACTTATGTGTGCAAATTTAAGAAGGCCTTGTATGGATTGAAGCAAGAACCGATGACATGGTACGACAGGATGGATAGCCTCCTGATGAGCTTAGTATTTACTACAAGTAAAGAAATATCCAACCTTTACTTCAATGTTTAAAGCAGAAGACGAATGATGCTCCTTCTATATGTCAATGACTTGTTCCTGGTGGGCGAGGATGAACTCATTAAATATGAAAGAAGGAGACTTTCTATAGAGTTCGAGATGAAAGACCTATGTATAATGCACTACTTCTTAGGTATGGAGGTGTGGAAAAGTGCAGATGGGATTTTCCTTGGTCAATGAAAGTATGCAGTGGAGATTCTAAAGAGATTCAGAATGTTGGATTCCAAGATGATAACCACACATATGACATCAAAATTGAAGCTTTTGTGTGATGCTTCATCCAATTCGATTGATACCATGAGGTATCGTTAGATTATTGTATCATTGATTTTCATGTCCCCAATTAAATAATTTTTGAATAAGACTATTTGCAAATAATGTCTCACCAACCTAGTAATTCCCTATGTTGAGATGGAGACATAAATTTTGTAATAAGGGGATATGGGACCGAAAAGGACTTTAGTTTACCATATTCACATTTAATTGGGTCACATAAATTATAAATTCTAAGAAAATAAGGTGGCACGAGTTCATGAAGACACTTGCAAGCTTGTGAAGACTTTGGGTGACTAGATTCCCCATACACTTTGCATGTTAGGTTTTTAACATTAAGCTAGCATTATTAGGATCTTTAACTGAGAGAATAACAAGCACAACAATCAAACACAAGAAACAAAGAACATAGTGTTTTTCCTCAGGGAAACCATAAATGGAGAAAACCTTGCAACTTCCTCAGAGATAGAATCAACACCAAAATAGAAAATCCCAAAACAGTAAGATGATCTCCCGATAGCAGTAACCTCTTTCTTCTTAGCCCAGTGTCTTCTCCTTCCTCAGCTATGCGCTACAACTGAGTGTGAATGTGTGCATATCAAATAGAGAGGTTAGCTCTCTATTTATACTAATTCTCGACTTGACTAAACCCAACTAGGGCTGACTTCACTAGGTGAGTCTAATAACCCTAGTGCCCCAAAAATGCGGGGACTTTAACCCTTGATTAATAGGAGGGTTACCCACAATGACTTGACATGACTTGTTTACATTATAGATCCTCCCGATCGAAACATCGGGGCATGAAACGACTCAGTTACATTACAGAAACACCCCGAAATAAACATCGGGGTACAAGACATAAGATACATAGGTGAATACATTTCGAAGTTACAAATACATCAACACTTCCTCTAAACTAGGAAGGTATTCTAGCGACACAATTTTCAGCACTGGTCTTCTTCTTTGTATCGACTGGATCATCTTGTCATATTCATCTTTAAGTCTTCTTTATCTCCAAGTCTTCTTCGTCTTCTTCGTCTTCTTCGTCTTCTTTGTCTTCTTTGTCTTCAAGTCTTCTTCTAAGTCATCTTCTTCTTCAAGGGATCTAGATCATCACGACTACTGGATCATCACTGCTGGATCATCATCACATCTGGATCATCACTTGATCTGGATCATCATCAAGTCTGGATCATCATCACATCTGGATCGTCACTTGATCTAGATCATCATCAAGTCTAGATCATCATCACATGCTATCTCAGAATGGTGTTATCTCGATTCTTCTCATCACAGGAAGTTCTATAGAGCCAGCCCTTTTTCATGCTGGTTGTAGGCCTACCCTTCATGTAGGTATTCAGCACTTATATCTGACCCTAAGTCAGAAAGGATTTCCTAGCTCTTACATCTGAGCTCATCTTGTCAGAAAGGCACGCCCACCACTCACATCTGATGTCATCTTGTTAGAAAGGACTAGCACTCACATCTGACCATGTGTAAACACATCGCGCCAGAATGGATTTGCACTTACATCCGAGCTCATCTTGTCCGAAAGGCTCTGCACTTACATCCAACCCCATCTTGTCAGAAAGGCACAACACTCACATCTGACCATGTGTAAACACATCATGCTAGAATGGCTCAACACTTATATACGACCTCATCCTATCAGAAAGGCTCTGCACTTACATTTGACCATGTGTAAACACATCGCATCGAAAGGGATCTCAGTCCCAGACTGAGAATTCCTGGTAATTGACCAGGTGCCTCCATTCTCCCATAGAATGGCATCAGCGCTTATATTTGATCAAGTGGGATACATCCCTCAATCACATTAGAATGGCCATGCGCTCACATATGATCATGTAAGACTACATCCTATAGTCATATCATAACGACCCTTAGTCCCAGACTGAGTATTCCTGGTAACTAACTAGGTGCCTCCATTCTAAGAATGGCATTCAGCCCTTACATCTGATCATGTAGGAACCAATCCTACAATCATATCAGAATGGATCAGCACTCACATATGACATGGAAGGAACCAAATCCTCTCACCATGATAGAATGGCTCAGCCCTTACATCTGACCATGGAAGGAACTTAATCCTCTCCCATGTCAGAATGGCTCTAGGTCTCAACATTTCCCTTTGGAGGGAACCTCGATCTAGATAACACCATGCTTCTCCCTGAAGTACTCAAACTTCACTCTAGCTAATGGCTTCATCAATACATCAGCTATCTGTTCCTCTGTTGCAACTTACTGGAGCTTCACTACTCCTCTCTACACCATATCCCTGATATAGTGATACTTGATATTGATATACTTCCATTTGTCATGGAACACTGGGTTCTCTGACAACTTAACACAACTCTGGTTGTTGCAATATATACAAGTAGCATCCATCTAGAGATCAAATAAACCAGACAGTAGCTTCCATAGCCATACTACCTCACAACTAGTTGAACAAGCTGCCACATACTCTGCTTCAGCTATACTCAGTGCCACACAGGATTGCTTCTTGCTAAACCAGGAGATCACACCTAATCCCATATTGAAGCAACATCTTGAAGTGCTCTTCCTATCGATGGCACTTCTTACCCAATTTGAATCAACATAACCCTCCAGGTTAATCTTCTGATTCACCTCGTACTTGAGCCCATAATCAACTGTACCCTTCAGGTACCTCAGAATATGCTTTGCAGCAATCAAGTGAACATGTATTAGATCTATCAGGAACTGGCTCAAGGTGTTCACATCAAAGCAAATATCTGGTCTTGTGTTCATCAGGTACATCAAGGACCCAATCATCTAATGATACATCATGGCATCAACTGCTTCTGATGAAGTATCAATCAATAGCTTCAAGTTCGATGCCATAGGTGTGGTTATGGCCTTGCAGTCTATCATCCTAAATCTCTTCAGAATCTCTACTGTGTACTTCCCTTCTCCAAGGAAGATTCCATGCGCATTCTACCACACCTCCATGCCTAAGAAATAGTGCATCATGCCCAAGTCTTTCATTTCAAACTCGGCAGCAAGTTTCCTCTTTGTATCAGCAATCAACCCATCCATACCTGTTACAAACAGATCATCCACATATAACATGAGTATCACTGGGTTGCCATCTTCAACCTTGTAGTAAAGGTTGGAATCTACTTTACTCTTGGTAAAGCCAAAATTGGATAGGAAACCATCAATTCTACCTTACCATGTCATGGGTTCCTATTTCAAACCGTACAGGGCTTTCTTCAATATACACACATGAGACTCCCTGTCATGTGTCTCAAAACCAAGTGGTTGTTCCACATACACTTCTTCTTCTACTACACCATTCAAGAAAGTAGTCTTGACATCCATCTGGTGTATCTTGCATTTCATCATTGCAGCCAGAGAAAGTAATGATATGATGGAAGTGTATCTGGCTATAGGTGCAAAGGTTTGTTCATAATCTATTCTTTCTTTCTGGGAGAAACCACGAGCCACGAATCTGGCTTTATATTTCTCGATGTTTCCATCTGCAGCATGCTTGGTCTTGTAGATCCATTTGGAAGTTACAATGGACTTCCCTTTTGGTCTTGGAAAAACATCCCAAACATCATTCTTCATGAACAACTGATAGTCCTCGAGCATAGCATCCTTCCATTCTTTCCATTCTGTCGCTTCTTCGTAGTTGGAAGGTTCTTTATCAATAATGTCACATAGTAAGGCTACATAACTAGAGAAATATCTAGTTCTCTTTCTTCCTTTTGGTGTTTCTTCTGAAGCTCCATATCTTTTTTCACCTTGGATAATTTCACATACCCAAGAAGGTTTTCTCTTATGAGGATTCTTCTCCACAGGTGGATATACAGGTTCTTGAGGTTCTTCAAATTCTCGATCTTCTTCTTGAATTTCTTCGTTCATGATTGTGTCATGAATTCTGGGTTCTCCTTTTTTTTCAGGTTCTTTAGTTGGTTTCTTCCTTGATTCGATGTAGGCTAAATCTTCGTCAAATGTTACATCTCTGCTAATGTCAATCTTCTTGAACCTTGGGAAGTATATTCTGTAAGCCTTTGAGCTTTCAGAGTATCCCACAAATATACCCTTCTTTCCCGAAGGATCTAACTTCTTCCTCTTTTCTTTCGGAATGTGTATGTACATAGGACAACCAAATATTCTGAGATGGCTAACTTCTAGTTTCTTGCCGGAGAAGACTTCTTTAGGATTCTTGTTCTCGAGTACTCTGTGTGGAGTACAGTTTTGTACATACACGACTGTTATGGTAGTTTCTGCCCAAAGATGGATAGGAAGATCTTGATCATGAAGCATTGCTCTTGTAACTTCCATGATAGTTCTATTCTTCCTTTCTACAATCCCATTATGTTGTGGACTATATGGAGTGGAAAAAACCCTCTTAATCCTTGAGTCTTTAAATAGCTCTTTGAATTCATTAGAAGTGAATTCTACACCATTATCTGATCGAAAGGTCTTGATCTTATTTTCAGTGTGGTTCTTGATCAAGGATTTGAATTCCTTGAACTTACTGAATACTTCATATTTGTTCTTCATAAATTATATCCATGCCTTTCCAGAAAAATCATCAATTAAAGAAACATAGTATGCATACCCGCTTAGTGAACTTGATGACATTGGATCGCATACATCAGACTGGATGATTTCCAAGATTCCTTTTGCTTTGCTCTCGCTACTTGGAAATGTCTTCTTTGTGTTCTTCCCTTTCGCACATCCTTTGCATACACCTTCATGTTTTGTATGCATTTATGAGAGTCCTTCAACAGCTTTGCTTGCAAGTGGTAGTGCTCTGTAATGCACATGTGCAAGCCTTCTATGCCAAATCTCATTTGGTTCTACCGAGTCATGAACCAAAGCTTGTTCTGGTTGGCCCTTCAATTTGTATAGTCCTCCTTCTTGTTCTCCAATCACTACTGCATCATCGAAAGAATTTCCTTTTGGCCACATGAGGACTTCAACCATCTACAAATGCAACTCTCATTCCTTTTGCATCTAATGCGGATATGGAGAGGAGACTATTCTTTAGTCCAGGTATAAACAATACATCTTTCATCTTGATAGACTTTCAAGAGTCTAGCTTGTATGAGGATTCACCACTACCTTTTATTGGATACTGGCAGTCATCTCCGAGTTTCACCTTGTGAGGTGATTCATGTTCAGATAATTTCACAAAGGATTCCTTGAATCCTGTCATGTGCTTGGAAGCATCACTGTCTATAAGCCAATCATTGCTGCCATGTGTGATAGTTCCCGTGAGAGTGAAAATCAGAACATATTCTTCATCACTTGAAGAATCATCACTGACTTGTCTACTTCTCTTTGTGGAAGGTTCATCATCCTCTGCAGCATGAGCATGCTGTCTTCTCTTGTTTCCCTTCTTCTTGTGAGAGCTACTTTTGTTCTTAGGACAATCTCTAGCAAAGTGTCCTCTTTCATCACATGTATAGCAAATGAACTTAGACTTATCTCTAGACTTTCTAAAGTTATTCCTTTGATGAGAGTACTTACTTATGTGGTGGCTAGATCTGGTTTTCTTGGATTGCACTCTGAGAGCTTGATATTCACTTCCCATCTTCTCTTCTTGAGCTGCTATCTGAGCTTCTTCTTGAGAGCATTATTCCCATAGTCTGCTGAAATTGACTAACTTCTTTCTGGCACAGATCCCTTGAATGAAAGAGTCCCATGTCCTAGGGAGACCATTCAAGGTGGTCATCACAATCTCTGCATTCTCCACTTCTTCATCTACTGCTTCGAATTGTTCCTTGATCTGAGAAAGCCTTATAAAGTAAGATTGAATGGTTTCTGCATTCTAGATCTTTACATTCTTCAACTGGTTCCTCAAGGTCATCTTCCGGTTTATGTTCTTTCCTTCAAACAATTTGGTTAGGGCATAAAACATAGCTTTAGGTGTCTTTAGGGAGGAAACCTATGGTATGAGGTGATCCTTGATTGAATCAGCAATGATCCTCTTTGCCATAACCAACTTCTTCTTGTGTAAGGCCTTAGCCTCATCTCCCTCTAGAACTGGAATCTCCTCATTGATGTAGGAGTCCAACTCATTCTCTTCCAGGACCAGGGAGATCCTATACTTCCAAGGTTGGAAGTTATCAGCTCCCTCAAGATTTTCATCAAGCTTGGTATGATGAGACATCTTAACTGAGAACCTCAAATGGAAATACAAAATATTTAGATCTTACCAGGTCAAGATGTCGGATCTGGATTTGGAGCTGAAATTCTGCAGTGCTGGTTTAGGATTAGATTAGGGTTTTTCTTTTCCGAAGTTCTATCCAACCAAATGCTTTGATTTTGATCTCTAACTTCGATTTTGGGGAGGATATCAATCCAAGCCCGGGCTCACTGAAAAATTCCACTTCTGTAAAAAGCCCTAATTTCTGGCAGTAGTGTCGGGCCCAAAACTGAAAAACCTTAGAATTGGATTCTGCTTCGACAGAAAGATGCGCCCTAGGGAGGAGAGTTAATTCAAACTTATTTTGATGAAAATATATGGAGAGAGATCCACAAAGTAGTGTTTCCACCTTTCACACACCTGGGTTATGTGGCAGAAATCTTCAAGTCACTCGGTGTGTCCGTGGGGGAAAGTCTCGAGTAAAGGCTGTCACCTTGTTCTTGACTCCTCCGTTTAGGCTCAACTCCTAATGAAGCCAAGGGGGGTAGACCCTATTAAGTTACTAAGGCTAATTACTTAGTGTGATCATGTTATATTGATTAAGTTGTTTAGGAGCTTTGAAATTAACTAGTGGAAAAAAAGATAACAAGATGCAAGATTTAAAGCATATAAGCACAGTAATGACACTCAATATATATATAATTGAAAGAAATAAATCACCAGTGCCTTAAATGGAGTCAATAGAGAAAATAATGTGCTTGCATACGCTTGAAATATTTTTTTGCAAATGTCTCTTGGTAGATTTTAAATTAATGTGGAATGTGAATGAATTAAATTAGGTTAAAAGGAGACTCTAGATATACCCGAGGGGTACTTGGAGTATGTCCATAAGTGAACTTTCATGGCTACACACAAGGTGTTTGTGGGCTGGAATGGAGTCTTGAATACTATTGTTCATAACGCACTCATCAGGGTGTGACAAAGATCGGCACCTCGAGGTCACTTTCCAGTTGTTCCCACTCCTTTGGGTATTTTGCCACTGCTTATAGTTTGTTCGAGGTGTTGGATTTTATCCTGATGGTTTGTCAATTTGGGAGATGAAGAATAATTAATCTAGTCACTCAAGTGATTTTGATGCAGCTTGACTGATCGAACGAACCACAGCCAAGTGCAGAGCATACACACTGAAGTCTTTGTTACTTTTAATAAATTTTAAAGGAGGTGTTCTTGTTAAAAAAGAAAACCCTCCAGGAACCTCTTTCGATCCAAGTGGATCTCAATCGGGGAATCAAGGAGGGGTTAATTTTACAATGGATAACAAAATGGTTGATGAAAAAGGAAACAAAGATACACAACACCGGTTTTCTAATTAGTCCTACCACGCATCTCTTTCCCCTTGCGGGTCAATCGGGAAGTCGTGGGGTAAGTAGTATGATTAATTTTGATATTACAGTATGTAATAGTGAAAACTTATATCAAATTATACAATCCTGCATGTCAGTACTAAACTTAGAGCAGAAAAAAAGGGAAAAAGAAAAAAAGTGAAACAGACGTAGATCCCCCCTGGGGGGATGGGGAGCGGGCTCGAAAGAGCCTACTCAAAAAGATTTTCTTTTATTATTATTGGTAACAATATCAGAAACCTGAAATATCAGAAACCTATTGGTCTTTATATAGGATGAAACCAAGATCTTACAACTCTACAAATTTTTTAAATTTTAGTGAAAGGGGAGACCTCTGGGGGGGATTTGAACGCTCCCGAGGCCACTTTCGAACATCAGCTTCTTTTATTTTCTGTTACACCTGATAAAAACCTGCAAGAATTTTATAATAACATATTCCCAAAATCACTTTAAGAGTACCTTTGGATCAGCCTACCTTAACTAAAAAAGGATTAAGTTAAAACTAGCTAAACAGGTGAAAAAGGAACCAAGGAAAGCAAGCTTTCCTTGGGATCTTGGATTGATTTTTGTGCATCCAATGAACTATGCACTGATTACTGGATTTAATCTTTTTAAAACATAAAAGGAAATCTAGAGCATGAAACCTACTGATTTTCTTTAACTTGCCATGCAAAACGGACGATTTCCTTATGCTAGATCTAGAATGCTTAATGATACTTTTCAGAATTGAGATCTAGACTATGAGATTTGAAATAGCAGATCTATGTATATTTTACTTTGATATAACAGATCCAAATGATAACAAAGCCTTATAACACAGTAACCAGGTAAGAAAATTGATTTTTTAAAGAAATGAGAAGAAGAGGAGAGAAGGTCGGCTCGTTGCTTGAATGGAACAAGCTGAAAGGAGGCCCTTTTGTGGAGCGCTGAGGGACAGAGTATTGAGCTTATTGGATAAGGAATGGCATCAATATTGATCCACACCTTCATCCAATCAGGAACCTGCAACTAGATAACACAAGCCCGCACAACACCTCGTGAGATCTGGATATAGATGTATAAAGCAACAAAAATGAAAGATCATGCAAAAATAATCTTATTTAAGCATGTAACTGAAATTCTTGAGCATACATAATATGGATGAACAAGAGCAAGTAATCTAACTTGCCTAGTTTACACCCTTACTTGATTCAATCGAATCCTTGAAGCCAGAAAACAAAAGCAGCACAGAAATTGGAAAGAAATTGCAGTTACCACATTAGCAGCATGATGCTGGGAATCCACACAAGCACATGCACTACACGGTATAGCCTCCAAAGCTTCTTTATTCACAATAAAAATATAGTAGTATTAAAATGGAAACAGCTCCTCAATCCAACTCTAACTAGCTTGGAAGAGGTAGCCTGAGCTTTATTTATACAAAAAACAGGAGATCCAGCCCGGGGGGCGCAAATCCCAAGGAGATAGACCATTGCAGCTGAGGGAGAGTCAATCACTACTGATCTGAAGCTGAACTGAGCCTACTTGTCAATCAAGGGGATGATTGAGCTAACACATCAACCTCAGACTGACACATCAATCCACAGAGATTCCAGGAGAGCCCACACGTGTGGAGGAGAAAGAGAGGGCGCAATTCCCCATAAAGGATGCTGAGATCAACTCTAGATCTGTCTAGATTACCTCCTTCAGTCAAGGATTTGTCTGATCTAGTCAATCTAGTTCAGATCTGACTGATTTCAATCAAATCGGCTGAGAATCCACTTATCTAGGATTTTGGATTTGCTCCATTATTCATCAATTTATTAATTAAAATAATCAATAATTGATTTTTGGGGTTTTTTGACTTGAGTGATGGAAAATCACTCAAAATCTGAAAAAAGTGGGTCCATGGGTTTACATGGTGCTCTTAGCTTGAAAATAAGCACCTACATGATTGAAACTGATTATCTGGCCCACTTTTTTACAAAACCATTTTTTCCAATTAAACTATTAAAAAATAGCCTAAGTTTTGGAAAAATTAAATTTTAATAAAAAACACTGAAAACAAAAAAAATTTAAAAAAGTAGAAAAAAGCTAGGGGGACTTAGACATGTTCATATGACTTGACCATGATGCATAGCATGTTTATACATTGACACATAGACTCTAATAACCTCAATAGGCCTAAATGCCAAGCCGACCACCCCAACTTTGGAGGTATGGAGTGAAAAGCTCAGAAATTATTAGTCGTTTATTCAACAACCAATAATAACCAAGGGAAAAAACACCCTGGGATGATAGGATTGACAAATAAATTCTAAGAGACCGAGTCTTTTACAGACACTATAATTCTAGAACGTTTATTACAATTCCCCCATGGGGGTATGAACATGTGATATAGTACAACCAAGCTTCCCAGAAGCAAGACTGAAGGTCTTCTAAAGTCCGAACAAGTTATCCTTGTCCGGTTCACCAGGCTCACTTGATAAAAAATAACTAAGTACAACTTAGGTGGTAACATTCTGGCTCCAACTGTGGCACGTGTGCTCAATCTGGTCTTTAAGGCAAGGAGAGGATGCGAGAACACTAGAATCTCTGGTTTATATACCCTGTAAAAACATCTCAACTTGACAAGAAAACCTTAGTAGCACAAGCTTTATATAAAAACGAAATGAACCATTAAGTTTATTTATTTAAACAAAATAAATGTAATTAACTAATGATTTTTTTTAAATATTACAGCGAAGAACAAAACATAAATGTAGAAAGTAAATGCTCTCTTTTAGGAGCTTATTTTCCTACTCTAATCATGATAGAAAAAGGTTAGGTGTAATAAAAAATCCAATGTAACCACCTAAGCATTTTATTAACATAAAATTTTCTTCCTTGTCTTTGGTTACCAGCCAAAGTAAGGTACCTTATTCAGAAAATGCAAACCTGCGTGATGATTCAGAATGGGCATGATGGATGGGAGATCATAGGCATGAATAATGTCATTAAAATTCTTCCCCAAATTGTATGTGCTCATGCAGGCTGCTTCTATCCATGACTAGATAGGACTAATATACCAGTCAGAACAATGAGGCAGACTGACTACATCATCATACTGATCATCGGGGCTTATCAAATGATAACTCGTTGCACAAGCCCCAAGTAGCTCCAAATCATAAGGAACCTCTATATGTGAAAAAGATGGCTGAGACTGATATTCCACTGACTGCATCGCATCTGTATTTTCACAACACTGCTTCTCAATGTCTTCATTACTGATACCCTTGTGTGGCTCTGCATGATATGACTCTGAATGATCACGTGAAAATTCTGAATACTCCTCTTCCACAGTAAGGTTTTCCCAGGAATCCAGATCCATGCTCTCCTCTATTGACATATCATAGATTGGACTTCCACAAATTTTTGAATAGACACTCCCCTTGCTGGACATACCATGAATGGAATTCTTAATAAGATTTTCACAAGTTGGATTATCTATGAAATTCCAATAGTCATCACTCCCATCCATGTCATATGTGATGGATTCCCCATTGCTGATATCAAGTTCTGATATCAAGTTCTCTTTGTCCTCATTACTGATACTGATATATGGCTCAGAATGATCATATGGATAAACTGCATGCTCCTTTTCCATATCAAAGTTTCCCAAGGCCACAAGGTCCATGATCTCTCCTTTAGATATGCCATAGATAGGAGAATCAACAAGACCATCAAAAGTTTCTGGTTCATTATTTTCCTCTTTATTCATGTCATAGACTGGATTTTTCATGAATGTCCAGGATTCCTCATCAATATCTTTGTTGGAGATAAGGGAGTCTTCGATACTTGTGTCATGCTCCAATTCATACTTGTCCTCATTTTGATACTCATCTTCTTCTTCAAAAAGGTCATAAGGTAGTAAACCTTCCAGACTGTCATCATTATATGGAGAACAAGGTCTAGTGTCATCACACACCATACTGATCTTATCATAATTTTTTTTATAGGCTTCTATTATGATATCATGAAAAGGATCTTCAATACTATCTTCAATCAAGGAAACTTTTTGAACATACTCAATGGGATCACTTAGGATGTGTTGCTCAGTGGGTTCCTCTAGAGGGATTTCTGGAAAAATATCAGCATTGCAACACACTTGAGAATACCTCAAATCTTCAATGTTTTTAATCATGGGCTCCTCTTGAAGCTCTTCAATAGGATCATCCCGAGTGTCCTCATCTACAATGAAAGTCATGGGCTCCTTTATCTCATTTAGGTAGGTGAGGGTCCTTTCTACAACCGTCATCATATCTCCCTCACCACCATGGCACCTCTCAAAAAACATAGCACACAAATCTCCATGGGAGGTAATCCATTTATCAGGAAGACCACAAAGCCATGTCCAAGCCTTATTTTTCAAAGAATGAGCAAAGATTTGCATCACATTATCCCTATGAAGTATGTTGAGTTTTGTCACAAATGCAAAAACGAATATGATGTGACAAACAGCCGAATCACCATTTCCATAAAAAGTCAGAGCCTTGGAATATCTTTCATCTTGGAGATATGGTTCATAGTTAGGAAAACCCGGGATGCCCTAGTAATCGATGGAAGCATATGCATTAGAAATTAGAGCACCATAATCTTCATCATCCATAATGGCCTATCAGTAGCATATATTAACCTTGTATTTTGTACTGAAGCGAAGCTGTTTAATAATGAGCATTTTAAGGTTTTACTATGTCGTATGAGCTCATCTACACACAACAAGTCTCAAAAAATTTATGAGAAAGTAGGGTTTTATCCCTTCAATGGAGTCGCCATGTGAAAAAGAAAAATAAGCATTTATAAATCTTTTCACAAAAAATATTTTTTGCTTTTCTTTTAAAAATTAAAAAACTAAACAAAAGGTTAGTGGAGTCGTCGGATGAAAATTAAAAATCTACTCTAAGCATTCATCAAGCAAAGAAAAAACAAAAAGGAAGAAAACAAAAGTTGTACTTGGGAATAAAAAGATTTTTCCTTGGCAATGGCTCCAAAAAGTGTTGTCACCTTTCACACACCTGGGTTACATGGCAGAAATATTCAAGCCACTCGGTGTGTCCCTGGGGGTAAGTGTCGAGTCAAGGATGTCACCTTGTTCTTGACTCCTTCGTTTAGGCTCAACTCCTAACGAAGCCAAGGGGCATAGACCCTATTAAGTTACTAAGGCTAATTACTTAGTGTGATGGTGTTATATTGATTAAGTTGTTTAGGAGCTTTCAAATTAACCAGTGGAAACAAAAGATAACAAGATGCAAGATTTAAAGCATATAAGCACAATAATGACACTCAATATATATATAATCGAAAGAAATAAATCACCAGTGCCTTAAATGGAGTCAACAGAGAAAATAATGTGCTTGCATGCGCTTGAAATAATGTTTTGCAAATGTCTCTTGGTAGATTTTAAATTAATGTGGAATGTGAATGAATTAAATTAGGCGAAAAGGGGACTCTAGATATACCCAAGGGGTACTTGGAGTATGTCCAAAAGTGAAATTTCATGGCTACCCGCAAGGTGTTTGTGGGATGGAATGGAGTCTCGGAGAATATTGTTCATAACACACCCGTCAGGGTGTCACAGAGATTGGCACCTCGAGGTCACTTGCCAGTTGTTCCCACTCCTTTGGGTATTTTGCCACCACTTACAGTTTGTTCGAGGAGTTGGATTTTCTCCTGATGGTTTGTCAATTTGGGAGATGAAGACTAATTAATCTAGTCACTCAAGTGATTTTGATGCATCTTGACTGATCAGACGAACCGCATCCAAGTGCAGAGCATACACACTGAAGTCTTTATTACTTTTAATAAATTTTAAAGGAGGTGCTCTTGTTAAAAAAGAAAACCCTCCCGGAACCTCTTTCGATCCAAGTGGATCTCAATCGGGGAATCAAGGAGGGGTTAATTTTAATATGGCTAACGAAACCATTGATGAAAAAGGAAACAAAGGTACACAACACCAGTTTTCTAATTAGTCCTACCACACATCTCTTTCCCCTTGTAGGTCAACCGGGAAGTCGTGGGGTAAGTAGTATGATTACTTTTGAAATTACAGTATGGAATAGTGCAAAATTATATCAAAGTATACAATCCTACATGTCAGTACTAAACTTAGAGCAGAAAAAAGGGAAAAAGAAAAAACGTGAAACGGACGCAGACCCCCCCTGGGGGGATGGGGAGCAGGCTCGAAAGAGCCTACTCAAAAATGATTTTCTTTTATTATTATTGCTTACAATATCAGCAAGCTGAAATATCAAAAACCTCTTGGTCCTTATACAGGATGAAACCAAGATCTTACAACTCTGCAAAATATTTAAATATTAGTGAAAGGGGAGACCCCTAGGGGGATTTGAACGCTCCCGAGGCCACTTTCGAACAGAAGCTTCTTTTATTTTCTGTTACACCTGATAAAAACCAACAAGAATGTTAGAATAACATATGCCCAAATTCACTTTAAGAGTACCTTTTGATCAACCTACCTTAACTAAAAAAGGATTAAGTTAAAACTAGCTAAACAAGCGAAAAAGGAACCCTGGAAAGCAAGCTTTCCTTGGGATCTTGGCTTGCTGTTTGTGCAGCCAATGAAATATGCAATGATTTATGGATTTAATATTTTTAAAACATAAAAGGAAATCTAGAGCATGCAGCCTATTGATTTTCTTTAACTTGCCATGCAAAATGGACAATTTCCTTATCCTAGATCTAGAATGCTTAATGATACTTTTCAGAATTGAGATCTAGACTATGAGCGTTGAAATATCAGATCTATGTAGATTTTACTTTTATATAACAGATCCAAATGACAACAAAGCTTTAGAACACAGTAACCAGGTAAGAAAATTGATTTTTTAAAGAAATGAGAAGAAGAGGAGAGAAGGTCGGCTCGTTGCTTGAATGGAACAAGCTGAAAGGAGGCCCTTTCGTGGAGCACTGAGGGACAGAGTCTTGAGATTATTGGATAAGGAATGGCATCAATATTGATCCACACCTTTTTCCAATCGGGAAACTGCAACTAGATAACACAAGCCTGCACAACACTTCGTGAGATCTGGATATAGATGTATAAAGCAACAAAAATGAAAGATCATGCAAAAATAATCTTATTTAAGCATGTAACTAAAATTCTTGAGCATACATAATATGGATAAATAATAGCAAGTAATATAACTTGCCTAGTTTACACCCTTACTTGATTCAACCGAATCCTTGAAGCCAGAAAACAAAAGCAGCATAGAAATTGGAAAGAAATTGCAGTTACCACATTAGCAGCATGATGCTGGGAATCCACACAAACACATGCACTACACGGTATAGCCTACAAAGCTTCTTTATTCACAATAAAAATATAGCAGTATTACAATGGCAACAGCTCGTCAATCCAACTCTAACTATCTTGGAAGAGGCAGCCTGAGTTTTATTTATACAAAAAATAAGAGATCCAACCCAGGGGGGCGCAAATCCCAAGGAGACAGACCACTGCAGCTGAGGGAGAGTCAATCAATGCTGATTTGAAGCCAAACTGAGCCTACTTGTCAATCAGGGGGTTGATTGAGCTGACACATCAACCTCAGATTGACACATCAATCCATATAGCTTCAAGGAGAGCCCACACGTGTGGAGGAGAGAGAGAGGGCACAATTCTAGATAAAGGATGCTGAATATCAACTCTAAATCAGTCCAGATCACCTCCTTCAGTCAAGGATTTGTCAGATCCAGTCAATCTGGTTCAGATCTGACTGATTTCAATCAAATCGGATGAGAATCCACTGATCTAGGATTTTGGATTTGCTCCATTATTCATCAATTTATTAATTAAAATAATCAATAATTGATTTTTGGAGTTTTCTGACCTGAGTGATGGAAAATCACTCAAAACCTGAAAAAAGTGGGTCCATGGGTTTACATGGTGCTCTTAGCTTGAAAATGAGCACCTACATGACTAAAACTGATTATTTGGCCCACTTTTATTACAAAACCAATTTTTCCAAGTAAACTATTAAAAAATAGCCTAAGTTTTGGAAAAATTAAATTTTAATAAAAACATCGAAAAAATTAAAATTTTAAAAAAGTTGAAAAAACATAGGGGGACTTAGACATGTTCATATGACTCAACCATGATGCATAGCATGTTTATACATTGACACATAGACTCTAATAACCTCAATAGGCCTAAATGCCAAGTCGACCACCGCAACTTTGGAGGTATGGAGTGAAAAACTCAGAAATTATTCGTCATTTATTCAACAACCAATAATAACCAAGGGAAAAGACACCCTGGGATGATTAGATTGACAAATAAAGTGTAAGGGACCGAGTCTTTTACAGACACTATCATTCTAGAACATTTATTACAATTCCCCCATGGGGGTATGAACATGTGACATAGTACAACCAAGCTTCCCAGAAGCAATACTGAAGGTCTTCTAAAGTCCAAACAAGTTATCCTTTTCCGGTTCACCAGGCTCACTTGATAAAAAAACACTAAGTACAACTTAGGTGGTAACAAGTAGGAAGTCCTAGTTCCCGTAGCTGCACAGTGTCTTCTTCTCAGGTTAGCTCTGATGCCATGTTATATTTTTAACATTAATCTAGCATTATTAGGATATTTAACTGAGAGAATAATAAGCACAACAATCAAACACAAGAAACAAAGAACACAATGTTTTTCCTCAGGGAAACCAGAAATGGAGAAAACCCCGCAACTTCCTCAGAGATAGAATCAACACCAAAATAAAAAATCCCAAAATAGTAAGATGATCTCCCAATAGTAGTAACCTCTTTGTTCTTAGCCCCAGTGTCTTCTCCTTCCTCAGCTATGCACTACAATTGACTGTGAGTGTGTGTGTATCAAATAGAGAGGCTAGCTCTCTATTTATACTAATTCCCGACTTGACTAAACCCAACTAGGGATGACTTCACTAGGTGAGTCTAATAACCCTAGTGCCCCAGAACTGCGGGGACTTTAACCCTTGATCAATAGGAGGGTTACCCACAATGACTTGACATGACTTATTTAAATTATAGGTCCTCTCTATTGGAACATCGGGGCATGACATGACTCAATTACATTACAGACACATCTCGGAATAAACATCGGGGTACAAGACATAAGATACATAGGTGAATACATTCCGAAGTTACAAATACATCAACATGGCATGGTATTCATCCAAATTCGAACACATGGGTGATTTAAAATTATTGGATGGTAATTTGGTGTAAAATATCATATAATGATCCAATGAAGTCGAATTGGTAAATGAGGTTAACTCCCATGGAAAAGGAAGAGACTAGAAGACAAGGTGTGCCACTTGGAAGGAGATTATATGCATTCTATGACAACAAATGATGGAAGATTCTATGACAAGTATGACAAATTCAGACCTGATTGCTGACGTATGAAAAATATGACATACTAGGGCTAAAAATATCCACCAAGAGGTCGAATTTGGGATTTATAGGAAACCATTCGAATTGGGGAAAGAATTGGAGCATGAATAGGAAAAGAAGTGTCATGAGAGTTACTAAACCACTAAGATGAGTTGGAGGAAGCTCATGGAGGGAAATTCAACCTTAGGAGGCATAATGGAGTTAATAAAATGATTTCATGAGGAAGGAGAATTTATTTTTATCAGTTTTTTAATTGGCCTTTTGCATTTTTGGAGAGATTTTGTTTGTCCATTGCACGATGATTGTACACTTACCCTACTAGTGAACCAATTTCGAGGGAGTTGGATTCCTTTCCAAGTTGGTTTATGGATAATAAATTTATTACTCTCATGGGAGATTAATGAAGTATTTTTATTTTTATGTTTAAGGTCCTATAGTCGAATTCTCATCTATCTCCCCATTCTCTCATTCCTTCTTCTCCATTTCCCCACACTCACAAATGATGGCGCACTTGCTGGAGTGATTCTTGCGCCTTGCAGAGGATGGTTGATGAAAAATATTTGATTTATGATGTATGGATCTGTAATATCATATCCAAATTCTTTGTAAGTAGAAATCTCAGAAATACATGCATGAAAAGCTTTCATATTCATGCCCTTATATCACTAGTCTTCATGGATTTGGCTTCAATCTCGAAGTAGTTTTATACCATATTTGTATGAGGGATATTATATGAGTTGGATGATATTGAGAAATAAATATATGGTGTATTAATCTATATTTCAATTTCCATATACTCTGTGGGTTGAAATACAATAAATTCATGTGTGAAAATCTTGCATTCCCATGCCATTGAATCAGTAGTTTCCATGACTTTATCTTCAATCTTCAAGGAGTCTTGTATCATATTTTTATGAGGGATGTTATCTTATTTTGATGATTTTGTGACAGAAATATATGATTTTTTACTCTGTAATTCCATTCCCCTATTCTTTTCGGGTCAAAATCCAAGTAATCCATATGTGAAACTCTTGCAATTCCATGCTACTAATTCACTAGTTTTCATGTATTTGACTCCCATACCGAATGAGTTGTATACCAGGATTGTATGAAGGGATTTATATGGTTTTTAAAACTTTTATGTAATACATTTTTATTTTTTATATGATCCCCATATTTCACATCCTTATCTTAACCTTTATCTCCAACTTTCATATGTCAAAATCGAGCTAGTTATGCAATTTCCCCATAAGCAATTTCACTGAAAGTTACCTACAAATGTTGCATACCATAATAAATTTTCAGAAATTAATAAACATGATTAAGGAAATTAATTTATGTCTGATACTCATTCCCATACTCTTTTCTTTAATTTTGGAGGGTCATACTTGATTTGGAGAGCTAGTTTGACCATCACCCTTGGGGGAATTTGAACACAATTTCCTAGTAATTTTGCTCTTTTTGTCATTAGCCCCCAAAAAATTTTCAGAGGTATAAAGTCTAATAAAAAGTATCCATAAAAATCCTTTGTATTTTTTGAGACTCACCATACCACCTCCTTTCAAATTCTGGACCATTTGGTGAAAGTTGGAACCCTCTAGAGTCATGACTAGTTAAGATCGAATTTTGCCCAATTTGTGCATTTCTCCAAAATTTCCAAAAAGGGACATTATAGTGGTATCAGATCATAGTCCTTGCACATGTGAATTAATACCATCCATTGAATAAAATTTTTCAGAGATTTCTTGGTTTCATAATCTACCCACCAAGCCCACTTTCCTTCCTCCCTCGCCAATCGAAGAAGAAATTAAAACCAAAGATATTGAAGCATGTTACCAGGGGTATAAAACTTTGAAATGGGATATTCGTGAAAGGTATTATTTCCAACAGTATATTCTAAAGTATGGATTTTTTTACAAGAAGGAAAATGAGAAATAATTAAGGAATAATCAACAATGTAGAAGTATGGAGGAGACCAAGGAGCTACCAATTTTTGTGGGTGGTGAAGTAGAAAAAACGTTACATCAAGAGGATCGAAAGTCACCCCCAAATGAATTTGAAAAAGATGAGGAAACATCACATGATAATTAAGAATAGTACCTTGAAAATATTGAATATTATTCCGAAACACATTCTACTGTGGACATGGACCAAAGGGCATCTATTGATGGATGCTTGAACTGTAAAGGAGTACCTACTGATGGGTGATCACAACTATAATTTGGTAACATAAAGATCAGATTTGAAAATGTTTCTGAAAGAAAAAATTATCATGAGCATAAATATGAACACCTTATATCAGCTAATGAATAACCAAGGTCAACTTCCCCAACACCACTTGAGCTTAAAGAAGTTGATCAAATCAAGAAGAAAGAAGAAGAGGAGGTTCCTCAATAAGAGCCTATTTTTCTTGAAGTGTCTTTGAATATGAGTGAAAGGGATATTCAATAGGCCCTTATAATACTCCATTACACTCAATAATTGGTATCAAATTCTTGTTGGAAAGTTTCTTCATTGGAGGAGCCATCCTTCCTTGAAGAGATGGAGAATATTCAAAGAGCAATGTGCAAAATCAAAGGTAATTTCATGTCTTTGATTTTTGATAGAAAAAATGTGATTGAGCTTAGTGAATGGTTACATGAATCATACTCAAAAAATAATGAAGATATTCATAAGCTCAAAATTCAAAATGAGAAACTTCTTGAGAGGTTGCAAGATACTTGTTCTTCCTCCTATGTTTCAGATTGTCATATGGTAGATTACTTGGAGGATTCTCATGACATGATGGATCGTGGGAAACATGAAAAATTTCAGGTTATTTAGGTGTTGGAAGATGATATTGATGAGATCCAATCACTTGTTCTGGTGGAAGAGGAACTTGAGTTTCCTCTTGAAAATGGTTGCACACTTTTTGAATAAGTGCATGATTCCACTAACTTGGAACCAACCTATGAGGAGTTTTTTGCATTTTTGAGGGAGGTGCATGTTCCTACCCCTATGGACCCTTCACATGATGAAAAGTTTGCATTTTATAATCCTTTGGGTGATTTTGTTCTTTCTCCTACATCCTACATTTCCAAATTTTGCAGCATTCATCCTAATGAAGTATGGGTGAAAGGTTTCTTTTTAATGGTGCCACATGAGGAGTATGAAACTTATATCTCTCCTTTTGACGATGAAATTATTAGAGAACCAAATTATTTACATTTTCATCAGCATCCTTTGCTACATTATGATGATACACATCTACATGGGCGCACCTATGATGTTCACTTGAGTCACTTGGAGACTCGTGATTTTCCTTGCTCATTGCCTAGTACATTTGATGTTGGAGGAACTTCATCCCACACTTGGGTGAAAAGATATATGATTCAGGAACATTATTATTGGTAGAAACATCCTCTTTTATTGAATGATGATATACATATTCATGGGTGTATTTATGAGATTTCTTTGAGCCACTTGAAGTCTTCATGTATTCTTTGCTCCTTATTTGGTTCGGATTTTGGTGGAGGTTCTTCATTCATTTCTTGGATGAAAGAACACATGGATGATTATTATTTTGATGCATATCACAATAATTTGGAGCAGCATTATAGGTCATGGTATCCTCACCTATGTCATTGGAACAAATATGATATAATACTTGATGCTTGTGTGTATGGGCCACATGGTGAATCGGTGATCTACTTACTTGGATGTACGATCACTTTCATGATACTTTGATGGGGTACCTTATTGATGTACATTTATATGATGTTTTTATGTACTTTCATGATCTATATTTTGTACTCATGATGTTTGTAAGGGTGCAGCACCAGTAATGGGATCCCGGAATTTCTTGGTTTCATCTCACTTGGAGTAGAACTTTGGTTGTTGGTTTGAGAAAGCAAACCAAACTTCAGTTATTTGAGTTCATCTTTGTAGAGCAGTGTTCCAGTTTCATTTGTGGGAGACCATTTGAGAGATAGATTCAATTTTCACATGCTTAGTTTTTATGGAATTTCATCATAGACATTTCACACCATGCATGTATCAGGATCATATGGAATCTTGAGATCATTTTTTGTCTCACTGGTTTCAATTGTAGGGGAAACAAGCAACATTGGAGATTTAGTCACCACTTGAGAAGATGATTGTAATTAGAGTAGTGCAGGAGAAATCATGGTGGTTCTTCTATGAAATTTCTTGGAATCTTAAGAAGCTCAAAGTTTAGTAACTCAACACCAACTTCAAAGAATTATACCAAAGCAAAAAGGGGTGAAAGTTTAGAAAATGTTTCCAAAATATGGAGGTAAAGATTATTTGCATAAATTTTGATTTTATGGATTTGATTAATCATTTTTGTGTAAGTGGTGATTTTACAGGATATATCAATATGCACAATCCACATCTCTTTACTTTTGGGAACAAAAAATTGCAGTACATGAGTGCCACTACTTATCTTGCAGCTAAAGAAAATTAATGAGCAGAACCATAACAGAGCACTTGGTGCAAAGGAAGGAGTGCCAAATGAGGATGCCACTTGGGAATATGAAAACATATTTCAGAATACAAACTTGGAATTTATTGAGGATGATAATTCTTTAGTGGGGAGGATTTGTCATGTCCCCAATTAAATAATTTCCAAATAAGACTATTTGCAAATAATGTTTCACCAACCTAGTAGTTCCCTATGTTGAGATGGAGACATAAATTTTGTAATAAGGGGATATGGGACCCAAAAGGAATTTATTTTACCATGTTCAAATTTAATTGGGAGACATAAATTATAAATTCTAAGAAAATAAGGTGGCATGAGTTCATGAAGACACTTGTAAGCTTGTGAAGACTTTGGGTGACTAGATTCCCCGCACACTTGGCATGGTATTCATCCAAATTCGAACACATGGGTAATGTAACATTATTGGATGTTAATGTGGTGTAAAATATCATATAATTAGACAAGGAAGTAGAATTGTGGAAGAGGAAGAGACTAGAAGACAAGGTGTGCCACTTCGAAGGAGATTCTATGCACTCTATGACAACAAATGATGGAAGATTCTATGACAAGTATGGAAAATTGAGACATGAATTATGACATATGAAAAATATGAAATGTCAGGGCTAAAAATATCCACCCAGAGGTCGAATTTGGGAGTTAGAAGCAGCCATTTGAATTGGGGAAAGAATTGGAGCATGAAGAGGAAGACAAGTGTCATGAGAGTTACTAAACCACTAAGCTGAGTTGGAGGAAGCTCACGGAGGGAAATTCGACCTTAGGAGGCATAATGAAGTTAATAAATCTATTTCATGAGGAATTATAATGGATTTTTATCATTTTGTTAATTGGCCTTTGGCTTCTTTGGAGAGATTTTGCTTGTCCATTGCACGGTGAGTGCACAGTTACCCTTCTAGTGAACCAATTTCGAAAGAGTTGGATTCCTTTCCAAGTCGGTTTATGGAGAGGCCATTCAGAAATATCATGGGAGATTAATGAAGGAGTTTTATTTTCATGTTGAAGGTCCTACATTCGAATTCTTATCTCTCTCCCCATTCTCTCATTCCTTCTTCTCCATTTTTCCACACTCACAATTGATGGCGCACTTGTTGGAGTGAGTCTTGAACCTTGCTGAGGATGGTTGATGCCAAATATTTGATTTATGATGTATGGATATGGAATAAATGATGATTTATGATGTATTCCATATTCTCCTAAAGTCAAAATCTCAAAAATACATGTATGAAAAGATTGCATACTCATGCCCTTGTATCACTAGTCTTCATGGATTTGGCTTCAATCTAAAAGTAGTTTTATACCAGATTTGTATGAAAGATATTATATGAGCTAGATGATGCTGGGAAATACATATATGATTTATTTCTCTGTAATTTAATGTCCATATCCTCTGTGGTTTGAAATCCTGTAAAATCATGTGTGAAAAGCTTGCATTCCCATGCCATTGAATCACTAGTTTCCATTACTTTAGCTTCAATCTTGAAAGATCCTTGTATCAAATTTGTATGAGGGATGTTATCTGCGTTTGATGATTTTGTGATAGAAATATATGATGTGTTACTCTGTAATTTCATGCCCCTTTTCTTTGTGGGTCGAAATCCATGAAATCCAGATGTGAAACTCTTGCAGTTCCAAGCTACTAATTCATTAGTTTTCATGTATTTGACTCCCATACTGAATGAGTTGTATACCAGGATTTTATGAAGGGATTTATATGGTGTTTAATACTGTTGGGGAATCCAGTTTTATTCTTTGTATGGTACCCATATGTCACATTCTGATCTGAAATTTTAACTCCACCTTTCATATGTCAAAATTGAGCTAGTTATGCAATTTCCCCATAAGCAATTTCACTGAAAGTTACCCTACAAATGTTGTAGACCATAAGCCATTTGTAGAACTTAATAAAAATGATTAAGGAAATTCATTTATGTATGATACTCATTCTGTACTTGATTTGGAGAGCTAGTTTGGTCATCACCCTTGGGGGGATTTGAACACAATTTCCTAGTAATTTTGGTCTTTTTTTCATTAGCCCCAAACAAGTTTATAGAGGTCTAAAGTATGATACAAAGTATCCATAAAACACCTTGGGATTTTTTAAGAGTCACCACCTACTTTCAAATTCGGTACCATTTGGTGAAAGTTGGAATCCTCTAGAGTCATGACTAGTTAAGCTTGAATTTTTACCAATTTGTGCATTTCCCCAAAATTTCCAAAAAGGGACATTACATTGATGTATTTGACGAATAGGAGACTAGAAATATGCTTTGTTGTGAAAAAATTGAGCTAGTTCCTGATGAATTCGAGACATGTTCATCTGATAGCCACAAAGCATGTATTGAGGTACCTAAAGGGTACAATGTGTTATGGGCTTAAGTATGATGCAAATTAGAAGATTAACATACATGGTTATGTTGATTCAGATTGGGTAGGTAGTGACACTAATTTGAAGAGCACCTTGGGTTGCTACTTCAGTTTGGGGTTTGGCATGATCTCCTGGTTTAACATGAAGCAATCCTGCGTGGCACTGAGTACATTGTAGGTAGAGTATGTTGTTGGTTGTTCGATTAGTTGTGAGGTAGTGTGTCTACAAAAGCTAGTGTATAATTTTTTTGATATCTAGTTAGATATTACTTGTATCTTCTGTGAAAATTAGAGTTCCATGAAGCTGTCAGAGAAGCCTGTGTTCCATGACAAGTCGAAGAACATAGAGATCAAGTTCCACTATATCAAGGATATGATGTAGATAGGAGTAGTGAAGCTCCAGTATGTGGAAATGGAGGAGTATACATTCAATGTGTTGACCAAGCCTCTAACTAGAGTGAATTTTGAGTACTTCAAAGAAATACTTGGTATGATCCAAAATGAGATCCCTCAAAAGAGGGAGCGATGAGTTCTAGAATAGCTAGAGAGACGGGTTGTCTGAGCATGAACGTCCCGACGAAGATCGTAGGTTGCTCAGACGTAATTAGTCCTATAGGTTGTACTTGGATGTAATAAGTCTTGGTGAAGCTCATAGGTTATCCTTGGACATAATCAGTCTTGATATGTTTCTATGCTAAAAATACGAAGAGACCAGAAGACAGAGATGCATGATATCTCACATGGGAAATGAGACAGGTTGTACAAGCATAAAAGAGCTTGGTGAAGTAGGCTGCTCAGATGTAATCATTCCTGTAGGTTGTCCTCGGGTGTAATCAGTCCTCGTGAATATTGTAGGTTATCCTTGGATGTAATCAGTCTTGAGACAGGTTATTCGAGTGTAAATAAGATCCCTGGCATGGTACATAGGTTACTCAAATGTAATAAGTCCTGTGGGTTGTCTGGTTGTAAATAGGAACCCTAGTGTGGTATGTAGGTTACTCGAATTTAATAATCCCAAAAGGTTTTCTCATCGAAAAAGATCTTGGATGCAGGTTGTTCAGGTGTAATAAGTCCTTGAGGTTGACTTGGAACATAAAAGTCTTGGTGTAGCAAGTTTTTCGGTGGTAATCATTCTTTATATATATATTTGTGTGTGTGTGTGTGTGTGTGTTTTCCCATGTTGGAGATTATAAGGTCACAAGGCACTTGAGGTGAACCTAGGTAGTTCTACTATGTTGATAGAACACAGGTTGATCGTGGAGAGACGTAATGAACTCGGTGTGCTCCTAGGAGATTCTCACATAGTGGAAGTTGCAAGTTATTTTGATGATGTGAAATATCTTGGCATACTCCTATGGTGATAGAACGCAGGTGGTATGCATTTAGGTTGTGCTCTATGTGTTTTGTTTTGTTTTGTTTTGTACAGGACAAAAGAGATAATATAGATATGACGAGATAAAGGCAGGAGACATAGGTTATTTCCATGACAATGTAAAGAAGGTCCTAGGATGTACCTACATGATGGATTGCTCGTAGATGTGATGAAGACCTCGACGAGGACTATCCCTACACCCAACATGAAAAAGGGATAGCTCTATAGAAAATTTCGATGACCGACAGTACCATTAGATGATCAATAAGAACATGATGATGGGAACAACTATGATAATGACTCCTTGATGATGACTGGACCAAATGTGTCGATGACTATGGAAGAGAGATAACACCTTCCTATTTAAGAGAGAGTGTTGATGTATTTATAACTTTGGAAGATATTTTGATATTTATTATCATTGTATGTTGTTGTACCCCCATCGGAGATGTGTTTTTCTCCTTTCATGATGTCATTATTGTGTATGGACCTTGAGGTACAAACTCCATTGTAAATTGAGGCAATAGTCCACAGTGTAACATCATGTAATGTATTTTTTATTGGAGTTTGTGCAACTCTAGAAGATATTATTCTTTACTGCACCTCCTAAGGGAGTTGAACTTGTTTTAATCAATCATGTAAACCCTAGAAAGAACAATGTAAACCTTGGGGTGAAAAGAAAGCAAGAGAAAAAGATAAAAATAAATTATTAAAATATATTTTATTTCCCCAAAGAGAAGTCAACCCTGTTAGGTAAATAATCAGTTTGACACCTATATAAATAGAGGAAAAGTTCACCTCATTATATACTCATTCACTCAAGTGAAATTCACATCATTGGGAGAGAGAAGTTTACACTTGTTGAAGGAGAAGACTGTTTTGGGGTTTCTATCTTTGGAAAGTATTTCCATCTTTTCTCTCTCTTCTTTGTACATTGTTCTCAAGTTACATCTTTATACGAAAGTTGTTGGGTTTTCTCACATTTAGGTTTCACAGGATAAAAAAACTTGTGTTATTGTTTTGCGATGTGTTCTTTTTCGAGTGATCCTATTGATTAACTACAATTAAGATATGTTGCTATCATATTATGAAAAACTAACATGGTATCGCAATAGTACTAGAAGAATCCATTGCCGAAACATTGTAAAAATCCTCCCAAAACTAGGGTTTCATATTTCAAAGAATTTACTCAATGTTTTGGGAAGAAAAGAACCTTGGTAATTTTTCTCTAAGGAGGGTGCATCTTTTGGTGAAGGAAGAACTCAATTATGAGAATTTTCAATTTTTGACCTAATTCTATAGCTACAACATAAATTAGGGTTTCATTCTTTGACCTACTTCCTCCACAATTTTGGATCTACTCTACTTCTTCTTAAATCACCTTTCTAGGGCACACCCACCCGTAGATACAATTTTCCAAAGCTCCAACTTTCATTTTTTTGACCTAGCCTTTGCTAGGGTTTCAGATCTAGATCTGCAGTCAAGATGATTAGTATGAAGGTTGAAGATCATCTGGAAGGGGCTTCCAATTTCATTCCTTGGAAGTCTAGGGTTCTTCTTCTATTAGAAGAAAATTATCTATTACAGTTTGTAAATACAAAGTTCCATGAACTAGAAGCTGAAGAAGACAAAGCTCATTGGAGGAAAAATGATGACAAAACAAGAAGGATATTGGTGGAATCAATTAAAACCACTTGGTTCCTCAAAAATCAGAAAAGACGACAACTAGGAAGATGTTTAAGAGATTGAAGAAGCTATTTGAACACAATATAATCAATGTAAATCTCACATTGAGCAATAAAATCTCTATATGAAGATGACGAAGTCCAAAACTATTGCCTCATATTTCATGAGGATCATTGAGCTCTGGGACAAGATAAAGTCCAGTGGAGACAACTTTAAAGAAAAGGATATTTTCATGACGACTCTAAATGTTTTTCCACGATATTAGGAGTCCATCCAAACCATTAGTGGTCGAACTAAGTTTCCCAAATTTGATAATCTATGGGAAGATTGCACTCAGGAAGAGACAATAATATCAACACAACAAAGAATTCATGGCACTCAACCTCAGGAGAATCAAGCATTTGTATCCCATGCCAAGAAAGGAAAGGAAAGGGGAAGGAAGTTTTACAATCACAAGCACTAAATTAGGAGATGAAGTCCACCCCTAGACCAGAAGGAAAAGAAGGAATTATCTCATATACAATGCTATGGGTGCAAGGCATATGGTCATTGTGCCAGTAATTGTCGAAGATCAAGCAAAAGGAAACATGAAGCTTTAAATACCGATGTAGAAGAATACCATGTCACAAGAAGACAAGGAATGGTGATAATTTGGATTTCTTATTCTAAAAAAATGATATGGAGATCCAAAATGTGACGATCTTCCAACAAGCATACGAAGATCAACAAACTCAGGCTGTGGAAGCTTCTTAACAAAACAACAAAAGATAAGTATTTTATTTTACATGCTCTGGTATATTAGACTTGGTTGCTTTGAACATGTTTTACACATATCTACATTCCTATTTTCAAGAAGTGGTTGAGCATGTGATACAATTCCTTTATTGACAAACAACAGGCTTATGCAGTGTTTTCTATACACATGATTATTTAAATGACCTGTTATGCTGCAAAACCCATCTAGGATGACACCTCCTTTATAACATACTTGGAGTAGTACACACTCTTAATGGTATGCTATAATGGAGACTGTAAGCATCCAAATAATTTGCACATGTGTGTTTTGTCAAAGCATTGACTAAAATTTGCCTACATTATTTTGATCATAGTTTGAATTACCTGTTTTGTGGATCAGGGTTTCACATTTTTCTTAGTTTTTGTTTAGTGGGACAGGATAATAGGGTTTGATGGTTGGAGATGGCATGTAAACTTGAGGAGAGTTGTCATACCTGGGTCTTGTATAGGATGGTCCATGGACATGAGAGGTTGCAGTCAGAGGCATATAAGAGAAGGTCACTATGGAATGTGGTGGTGCATGGGATATATTAGGCCCACAACCTAGTGTAGGAAATGACCATCAAAAGTTGCTCAATGTTGGGGGCATTGTCGTATGTGTAATTGGTCATCACAGGGGGTGTATATTGTTAGTTTTTCTAGATATTTATCTAAAATAATAACAAGTACAACAAGATGCATAATATAGAACATATACACAAGACACAAATATTTTCACTGGGGAAAACATAAAGGAGAAAACCCCGCAAACTTCCTCATAATAGTACAATCACAAAGAATGTATCATAAGATGAACAAACCCAGTAATAAGAAGTCTTCAAGAACTATCGATCTACCCTCCCTGTCTTTCTCTCTCTCTCTCATGCGACTTTAGTGAGCGTGAGGTGTGTATAAATGAGGGAGGGAACCTCCCTATTTGTAACTTTCAAGTGGATTTCCTATTACATGACTGGGGCTGACCTCTTACCCTAACAAGGTCGAATTCTCCTAACGATACTAAAAAAATGTTAGTTTTTTCACAAGATTATAGCAATATATCTTAATTGCAGTTAATCAATAGGATCACTAGAAAGATAACAAAGCACAAAACAATAACAAAAGTGTTTTTATCCTGGGAAACCCAAACGAGAGAAAACCCATCAACCTTCGTATAAATATGATAATCTTGAGAACATTGTAGAAAGAAGAGAAATAAAAGATGGAAATGCTTTCCAAAGATAGAAACCCAAAAACAGTATTCTCCTTCAGCAGGTGTGAACTTCTCTCTCCCAGTGATGTGAATTTCACTTGAGTGAATGAGTGCATAATGAGATGAAATTTCCCTCTATTTATACAAGTATCAAACTGACTATTTATCTTACAGGGCCGAATTCTCTTGGGGGGAAATAAAATATATTTTAATATTTTATTTTTATCTTTTTCTTTTGCTTGCTTTTCACCCCAAGGTTTACATTGTTATTTCTAGGGGTTACTATGATTGATTACAACAAGTTAAACTCCCTTAGGAGGTACAATAAATAATATGATCTTCTGAAGTTGTAAAAAATCCAACACTCCCACTCAACAAGGAAGGTACTCTTCGGTCTTCATTAGCATCACGATCATATGGGTTTTATCTATACATATATATTGTCTCCATCATATCTATACATACTGAATATTGTCAGCACAATCTCATTCCTTCGAGAAGTTTCATCATGAATCAGTTCTACCAAGATGTCTAATAAAATATCTTTTACTATCTGCAGTACCATCTGCTACATGTGTGTCTCTACTGCCCATGGGATCATCCCATACTTTGATTGAGAACCTAAATGCACAAATATGCACAACCATCTACTGCTTGTTCATCTCATCAGTCGATCAGATACTCCCATACCTGGCTAAGAACATGAACGATTAGAGGTACCTATACAATCACATGTCCATCTACTACATGTCTAACTCATATATCGATGGGATTTATCCCATACTTGGTTGAGCACCTAGATGAGTAGAGGCACATGTGTGAACTTGACCATCTACTACCTATATGTCTCATCTACTGATGGGATTTATCACATGCTTGGATGGGAACCTAGACAAGTAGAGGCACCTAGGGAAAAACATGGTAAATATCGCTTAATAATCTCTCCCTCTAAAGGAGGGATATGTTCTCCTCTACTCCAAGTCTTCTACAAAAGTATTCAAAATTCACCCTGGGAAGATGCTTGGTGAGAATATCTGTAGTCTGTTCATTTGTCGAAATATCTTGTAACTTGACTGCACCTTTCTGCACCATATCACGTATGAACTGATATTAAATCTCTATATGCTTCGACTTGTAGTGAAATACATGATTCAATGAAATCTACAGACAGCTATGGTTATCACGCTAAATCACGATTGGCTCTGGAATTTGGCCAAACAAACCTGCAAGAAGTTTATGAAGCCAAAATTATTCTTAGGTTGTTGTTCTAGCAGCCATATACTCGATCTCTATCGTAGTGAGAGCTACTAAGTTTTGCTTCCTACTACGCAAGAAAAATACTGCAAAACCCAAACTGAAAAAACATTATGAAGTACTCTTACTATATACAATGCATCCATCCCAATCTGAGTCTGTAAACCCTTGCAATATCAAGTCACATTCTGAAGCATATTATAGACCATATCCCATAGTTCCATGTAAGTATCTGAGTACATGTTTTGCAGCAATCCAGTGAATCTGCCTTGGTTCACACATGAAATGACTGAGAGCATTCACAACAAAACATATATATGGTCTGGTTCTCATCAGATACATCAAGGACCCAATCAGCTGATAATATATAATGGGATCGATCAAATTTGAATATGAAGCAGAATCCCTCAGCTTCTTCAAATTTGCATCCATCGAATTAGACATGGACTTGCAGTCCAACATTCTAAATCTTTTCAGGATATCTATGGTGTATTTTCCTTGACCTATGAAAATATTCTTCCGCATCTTCCATACTTCTAATCCCAAGAAGTAATGCATCAATCCAAGATCCCTCATTTCAAACTCAGGGGCGAGTTTCTTCTTACACCACACGATAAGTTTCTCATTTTCGATGAGAAACATGTCATCAACATATAGTACTAGAATTAGTGGCTCATCATCCACAACCTTGTTGCCAATATCATGGAATTCCTTGTAATTTAAATCCCGTCAGATGGTTAGAAATATTTCATAATCAATGTATCAACAAAATAATGTAGGCATCTTTTAGTCAATGCTTTGGCACAACAATCAATAAAGTTATTTGATTGAGGGGTGGTTGAAAGACCTCAATCTAGATGTGGTGGAAATAGTTAAAAGAATGATGATACCAGGTAAGAACTTTTGTATGAGGCCTTCAGGGGAGTACGAGACAACAAGCCTATGCACTCCATATATGTTAATTGCCCTGATGTTAAACAGAGTTTTTGGGAGGGCTAATGGGAAGATTTTTAAAATAGGTTGGGTACCAGTGATATTTTTTGTAGCCACCCAAGGTACAATCTTCAATTGGGAAAACATAGTGTCCAACAACTTGTCAGCTTGCATAAGTGCAGCACTAGGAGGAGTCTCCCAGAAGAAAACTGAATTTTATATGAGTTCAATCCTTATTGATTGTATTTTATGTACTCGGCCATTCCCAGCATTGAAATTCCAATGGGATAAAGACCGGTCCCTAGTATATGCTTCCTACCAATTTCTCTAGGCTCACAAGTATTATAGTCACCACAAGAATATTTGTGAGGATTTTATTATGCCATTGTACACATTGATTTTCCTGGTTGAGTGTAATTGTATGTCAGAGGAAGCAATGAAACTTGTGCAAGATAACTGACACTATTATTTTACAAAGGAAGGTTTGTATTTAAGGATGTTTGGCGGGTCAGGGGATCCTTCCCTTCTACCTAAGTATGCTACAGACTATGTGATTCATAAAGAGGTTGTGAGACAGTTGTACATTGACGGAGTGGGTAATTTCCTATTTGAGCAGAAGAAGGTAGTGTATCCTGCAGTCCCCTTTTTTGTAGGGAGTTACAAGTTTTCTAGGGTGAAAACGATAGCATAATTTGTTAAGGAACTAGAATATTTTCATTTTTTTGAAATAAGCTTCCATCGGAATGACTCTGAAAATAAATTTTCCGATTATTGCATAGCAGCTGGAGTGCATTTTGAGTATGCATATTTTTGGGATAAAGATGAAGAAGTCTTCTGGAATGCTCAGAACATGACAACTTTAAGAAGGAGGTTCAAACAAAAGATAGCTATTGTTGGTGGAAAGGGAAAAGCTTCCGAGCAACTTAAGAAGCAAGAAGAGGAAGTTGCAATGAAAAGGAAAGAAGAGGCACATAGATTATCCTGAGAAGAAGAAGAGTGGCTGAGAGCTGAATAAGAAGAAAAAATAAAAGTAGCTGAAGAGGCCGAGACGAAAGCTGAAGAAGCAAAGAAGAGAAAAGAAGAAGAAGAGGTCTAGAGAAGTTAGAAAGAAAGTGAGGGATTAATATTAGAAGCTGCTGATAAGGAAAAAGAGCAAGCAGAAAAACCAGTTGAAGAGTTGTGAAAAAAGGCACAAGAGGGATAGGACTATGCTGATCAAGAGTAGACTCAGTCTTATGCTGTCCATTAGAACCCTGTGTTACATCTAGTAGTATAACGAGAGGAAATCCATTGTCAGTATCAGGAATTGAATTGATTCCTTTTATTCCCACAGAAGAAGATGAAGTTCCTGATCTAAACACTATTTTCTATGACAAGGCCAAAAAGAGGATTGTTAAAAGAATGGAGAAAAAGGTGAACACAGGGGGAAAGACGGGAGTGGTGGTGACTGAGTAGGTAGTGGTTCATGGTACCGACAAAGATTTGATATTAATGGAAAAGGTTGGTGTAGCCACAACCCTAGCTACTGAAGATAATGTAGACATAATAATGATGGATTTAGAGCAATCCCAAAAGAAGGTTACACAGTTGAAAGAGACCTTGAAAAAGGAAATAAATGAAAGTCAAAATTTAAAGAGAAAGTATGTAGACATGATTGGTTATATTGAAGAATCCAAAGTAGATTTCCAAACCTTACAATCAGAAAAATATGATTTGGAATTATCAGCAAGCAATATAGAAAGAGATTCCAAGGCAATCTTGGCAGAATGTGAAAAACTTCAGCAAAGACATCATGTATTGGAAGTGGAAAGAGATAGCCTGAAATTATCAATTAAAGAATTGAATAAAGAGAAGGGAAGTCTAGAGAATAAAGGAGCAGAAATGGAAATGAAGAAGTCTACTGCTGAGGGAAAATCTAAGCTGTATCAGACTCAGGTAGCAGCATTGGAAAACCAAAAGGATTCATTGGAAGTATCATTAAAAGAAACTATGGAGAAGAGAACAGATATCGATCCTTTGAAGAAGCATGCTATTACAGTTAGAAATAATATTGATCAGATGCAGCTTCAGATGGTGAAAGAGATGTTAAAGGTTCAACAGGTAGAAATAAGGCTGGAAGAAATTATAAATACAACTTCATACTTCTTAGATAGGACACAGGATATCCTGGAAGCGCTACAAGGACAAAGGACTTGGTTGGAAACATTTAAGGAACCTCCAGCTGATGCACCCATCAAGGACCTAGAATAGTCAAGATGGAGTATGAGCTAATCAAATTTGGAAGTAAAGCAGCAGAGGAATTAGTAAAGAGAGTTAGGAGGACAAAGGGTGTTTGTGCAGAATTGTGCAAGAAAGTTCTCTTAACTTACAATCGTTGTCATACATATGCTAATTGAAGATTAGAAGAGCTGCCCAATTATGAATGGTTTTTGAAGCACTTGCGGGAAAGATGACAAGAGGATGAACAGGCTATTCAGCTGGTTTAAGGATTGGATGAAAAGGTGTTGAAAACTGCAATAGCACAGGAAGCAGTTACTAGTCATTTATTGGAAGATCAACTTTGCTTGATTCCAACCAGAGTGGCGAATATAAAATCTCAAGCTGCTAAACATGAAATCACCATCATATTTCTAGAGCCTTCTGGTTTCGAAACTATAGAAACCAATGCAAATGTGTGTGTTATACCAAAATCTTGTCATCATCATGTGATAAGACATTTGACATACCTACTTGCCCTGAATCCTAGCTTATGGAGTGGAAACTCATATCATTTGTCAATATTTTCATGCAAATTCCCAGCACCGCGCTTGACCCTTTATCCATACGCGGTACCCTTGTTCGCACCACCCATACTTTGTTTCCCACAAGTGGTGCCACTGCTTATGGCCCTTAGTCCATAAGCGGTTATTGCCAGAACCGTTCTGTCACTGAAGGAGAAACACGGTACCCTCGGTAAAAAGGGAAAAAGAGAAGCTTCTCAAGGCTTCTAGATGATAAGCCTCGAGATATCACTTATCCCTACTATTGTGGTTCTGTTGAGCTCGAGATCCCCCATCCTAGGATCTTAGACGCCACCTCACCCACGAATATCTCAACCTACCCTATCCACCTAGCCTTATAAATACAAGCTTATGGCCATGGTTGAGGGGGAGAACTCTTAAGGAATTGTTATGCTATTGGATTGATCACTTGGTCCATATCATTGGAAAGGATAGAGAGAGCTAGAGTCGGAGCTTATGGGGATGAGAATTCTTGGTTTCATGGAGATGCATGTCAACACTAAGGATTGGTTGTAAACTTGTTCATATTTATTTAATGCAAGTTGATTTCATTCCCACATATATTGTTGATGTTTGATTTCATATATATGTTGTTAGAATCCTTAGTCACTAGCATAGATTAGTAGATCATGTTCTGGTTGCTTTGATCTATTTCGTGTCGATCTTATTATAGGTACACAGGGTGACTATCAAAGCGTTGTATTCCAGGTATCTACGGTGTCTAGGGAGATTCTTTAACCTCTGTCTTCTATTTGTTCTGGATCTAAACCATTCAAACCAGTGGAACACCTTTCTGTCCGTTGGAGGTGAAATATTCCAGCTAACAACTCTGGCGACTCCGCTGAGGAATGAAGTTGTGTATCAGTCGTTCTGATCTTCCTTAGTCTGCAACTCTTTTCTAAATCTTTCCAGGCTCGTAAAATTTGACATTGTGCAAAGAAACATCATGGAGTCCTCTTTTCACATATTTTCAGACTCCTTAAAACATGAAAAGATCGTCAAGTCTGTTTCTGAATCTTTCTAGGCTCGTAAAAAGTGACATTGTGTAAAGATACCTCATGGAATCCTCGTTAAACTCTTTTTAGGTTCCTTAAATATGAAAATATTGTCGAGTACTTGTTTTCTTCATACTCGTAAAATTATTTGAAGAGTCGTCCTTCCTACGGTAGGTTGTCTCTTTTTCGGTTCGGATAGGACTATTTACGAAAAAGGAACGCTCCATCCAATCATGACTGGAAGAGTTCTCTAAGGTATGATTTTACACTTTTTTGGGCCTTAGAGACTAAATCATACGAAAAGGACCCCTTTGGAGTCTTCTTTTGTATTCTTTTAGACTCTCTAAACATGAACGATACCGAGTTTTCTTTCAGTGGACTCGTTAAATTAAAAATTTAGAGACCCATTTTGGGAAGGAACCCCTCCTCTCTCAAGTTTGTAAAACATATAAGTCTGGGCTTGTCTTGTGACAAGCTATATCGAGTGTTTGTTACCCTATTTGAAATCGTAAAACCGAAAAGAGGCACTCATCGATCATGATGGGGGAAATGGGAAGGGAATCATTTTGCAAATAATGGCAGTTGTTTGTCATTACCTTTGAACATGGCACTTTTCTATACAATCATGTGAGTCAATTGGGTATTCAGTTTATCTTCGTGACGATCCACTTTCATGAGTCATGTCACTCATTTGAGTCTTTCAAAAGAATGCATTGTCCACTATCGCATTGTGTGTCTGTCCCGTCTAGTCATGCTGCCAAGTCTTTTGTCGTGCCGCCCGATGTTCAAAGGGGATCTGAAGAAGTGTCACCTTTGCAGTCCACATAGTCTTTGTGTCAGTATATTTGAGTCAGTCATATGGTTACTACATTCACATCATTCCAGAACTATGTTCTGAGTTTTGTGTCATCGATGTGGGACTCATCATGGCCCTCCTTCGAAGAGACTTTTCCCGTCGACATCAGCTAATCATCCCGGAAATAGTCTTAGAAACAATGATTGGTACCTTGAGGTCTGTATGCATTAATGATAGATTCTCTCGCTCTCAACATATGTTCACATCATTGACCTTTGATGGATAGAATCGAATGAGTGTTTGAGATCAGGACATCTATTCACACTGAATAGATTGTACTAGAGTACCTTGGAAATAATTGACATTAATGGTGATCTCCCTCGCACTTGTTAACGGTTCACATCATTGGCCAGTAATCAAGTGGTTTCTTCCATTTTCGAATTCAGATCATTGTAATCACATGGATAGAATCGTACTTTGTGGAAGACGAGACGAAGACCCTGGGTATTTGTTTAAAGCGCTCATTACTTTTCCCCAGGTTGCGATGGAGTTTTGTATATCTAGCATAGATCCACATTTGTATGGTTGTGGCTATGCTCAAATTTGCATCTGTATGACATAGATCTACATTGTATGTCTGGTAGCTATGTCCAAGTTTGAGTCCTCTATCACATGGATCTATGCTGTATTCTAGTAGCCATGCTTGTTTATTCCTCTCATGGATCTACCTTGTATTGGTCTGCAACCATGAGTTTGGTTACTTGTGTCTATGAGTCAACATACTGATGTACTGCAGATGCCTAATTGACGACTTGATCTGATCGAGCTGACATTTTTTCTCATGGTAGCGACTTGTTCTCTCAAAGCTCTTGTTTATCGTATCCCTCTAAGACTCATGCATTGGGGGGCATCCTGTTATACCAAAATCCTGTCACCATCATGTGATAAGACATTTGACATACCTACTTGCCCTGAATCCTAGCTTATGGAGTGGAAACTCATATCATTTGTCAATCTTATCATGCAAATTCCCAGCACCACGCTTGACCCTTTATCCATATGCGGTACCCTTGTTTGCATTGCCCATACTCTATTCACACCGCGGTACCCATCATGTGATAAGACATTTGACATACCTACTTGGCATGAATCCTAGATTATAGAGTGGAAACTCATATCATTTGTCAATATTTTCATGCAAATTCCTAGCACCGCGCTTGACTCTTTATCCATATGCGGTACCCTTGTTCGCACCGCCCTTAGTCCATAAACGGTTATTACCAGAACCGCTCTATCATTGAAGGAGAAACGCGGTACCCTGGCTAAAAAGGGAAAAAGAGAAGCTTCTCGATGCTTCTAGATGATAAGCCTTGAGATATCCCTTATCCCTACTGTTGTGGGTCTGTTGAGCTTGAGATCCCCCATCCTAGGATCTTGGAGGCCACCTCACCCACAAATCTCTCAACCTACCCTATCCATCTAGCCTTATAAATACAAGCTTATGGCCATGGTTGAGGGGGAGAACTCTTAAGGCATTATTATGCTATTGGGTTGATCACTTGGTCCATATCATTGGAGAGCATAGAGAGAGCTAGAGTCGAAGCTTATGGGGATTAGAATGCTTGGTTTCATGGAGATGCATGTCAACACTAAGGCTTGGTTGTAAACTTCTTCATATTTATTTAATGCAAGTTGATTTTTATCCCACATATATTATTGATGTTTTATTTCATATATATGTTGTTAGATTCCTTAGTCACTAGCATAGATTAGTAGATCATGTTCTGGTTGCTTTGATCTGTTTCGTGTCGAGATTATTGCAGGTACACAAGATGATTATCAAAGTGTTGTATTCCAGGTATCTACGACATCTAGGGAGAGTCTTCAACCTCTGTCTTCTATTTGTTCTGGATTTGAGCCATTCAGACCAGTGGAACACCTTGCTGTCTGCAGGAGGTGAAATATTCCAGCTAACAGTGTGGAAGAAATTTATGAATGATCAAGATGGGCCATATTAGTTGGATTATTTTAAACGATTGATCAATTATGTAATATATTGTATTTATCTTTTTTTTTAAGTATATACACTAGAGGACAAATTTTGTTAAGGAAGGGCCAGGGGAAGCCCAAAGGGAAAAGAGGGAAGCTCAAGAGTTTTGTTTTTTTCAATAAATATAGGTGAACTAGATGTAAGTGTTATCAGGAACATAGCACCTTCTGTGGACTAAAGTTGTTCCTCTAGTATGAATGGTTCAGATCCAGAACAAATTAGTAACAACTAGGTTGAATACTTTCCTTGAAAGTTATAGATGCCTGGAATAAAACCTCTGATGAAGGACCTATAGACCTGTAAAAACACATCAAACATACAACAACATCAAAGATACCAGAAAACTATCTATAAATCCATATTAGTGACTAAGGAATCCAATAATATATATGTGAGATTCACACAAGAAATATATGGGAAGTAAATCAACTTCACATTAAAAGATGAACTAAATAGCTTACAACTATTTTGCCTTAGTGTCGATGCACTCCTTCACAAGACTAGCACCTCATCCCCGATAGCTCCAACTTGCTCCTCTATGCTCTCTAATGGATTAGGCGAGGATGTTAATTCAACAACATAACTTTACTTCTTTCTTCTCCCCTCAACCATGGAGTATGAGCCTGTATTGATAGGGCTCAAAGGGATATGAATGGTTGAGAAATTGGTGGGTGAGGTGGTCATGAGATCCTCAAAGGAGGGATCTCAAGCTTAATTGACCCAGGTAAGTAGGGATAAGGCTAGACATGAGGATTTTGTTCTAGAAGCTTCGTGAAACCTCCTTTTTTCACTTTTTACCAAGGGCACCGCTTATACTCCCTTATGGCAGAGCGGTGATGGGTGAGAACCGCACCAAAGACAAAGGTTAAAGGCAGTGGAACCGCCTGGTTTCCACACAACTTGGGTGGTGCTGCATAAGGTACCACATATTTGCTTAAGAGGAAGAGTGGTGTTGAAGTTTTGTATGTTAGAATCAATATCTAGAGTATTATTTTCACTTCAAGTTTTGGATTAAGGGAAAACATAGGCGTTAGGGATCTTATCACATGCTAGTGACAGGATTTGGGTGTAACAGAATGCCCCCCAAAGCATGAGGCTAGAAATATATGATAGGTGAGAGCTTTGATAGATAAAGTTATCACTTTTGAGGTAGGATCTAGCTTGATCGGAGAATGTCATCGAGTAGGCATCTGCAATACATCAATACTTTGACTCATGAAAAAATGTAACCTTATCATGGCTGTAGACCATTACAAGGCATATCCATGAGAGGAATAAACAACCATCTCTACTAGAATATAGTGTAGATCCATGTGATAGAGGACTCAAACTTGGACATAGCTACCAGATATACAACGTAGATCTATGTCATACAGACACAAAATTGAGCATATCCACGACTGTAAAAATGTGGATCCATGTTGGTACTTCATACAATATACTCCATCGCAACCTGGGGAGAAAGCTATGAGTGCTTCAACGAATACCTAGGGTCTTCGTCCTGTCTTCCACAAAGTATGTTTCTAACCATGTGATTACAATGTTCTGAAGTTGAACATGGTAGAAACCACTTGATTACCGACCAATGATGTGAACCATTGACAAGTGCAAGGGAGATCACCATTAATGTCAATGATTCCCAAGGCACCGTAGTACAATCTACTGAGTGTGAATAGATGTTTTGATGTCAAACACCCAGCAGAGTCTTTCGATCAAAGGTCAATGATGTGAACCTTTGTCAAGAGAGAGAGAATCTATCATTAAGGCATACATATCTCAAGGTACTAAGTTTGTTTCTAAGACTATTTCTTGGATGATGAGCTAATGTCAACAAGAATAGTCTCGTCGAAGGAGGGCCATGATGAATCCCACATTGACGACACGAAACTCAGAACAAAGTTATGGAATGTTGTAGATAATGTAACCATAGGACTAACTCAAAGGTACTGACACAAAGGTTGTGTTAACTGCAGAGGTAAATTTCTTTCTTCTTTTGAATATTGGGCGGCATGACAAAAGACTTGGCAGCATTACTAGACCAGACAAACACACAATATGATAGTGGACAATACATTATTTTGAAAGAATCAAAGGAGTGACATGACTCATGAAAGTGGATCGACTTGTAAGCCAGTGAAATAACCAATTGACTGAATGATATGTAGACAAGTGCCATGTTCAAAGGTGACAAACAACTGCCATTCGATTTGCAAAATGATTCTCTTCCCTTAATTCCTCCATCTTGATTGATGAGTGCCTCTTTTCATTTTTACGAGTTCAAAGAGGGGAACAAACACTTGTTTTAGCTCATCCTTCAGACAAGTCCAAACTCATATGTTTTATGAACCTGAGAAAGGAGGGGTTTGTTCTCAAAAAAGGGCCTCTCAGTGTTTAGTTTAACGAGTCCAATCAAATCAAACTCGGTATCATTCATATTTAGAGAGTCTGCACGAAGACGAAAGAAAAATCCAAAGGGTCCTTTTTCATATTATTTAGTCTCTGAGGCCCAAAAAAGTATAAAATAATACCCGAGAGAACTCTTCCAGTCATGATTGGTTGGAGTGTTCCTTTTAAGTAAATAGTCTATCCGAACTGAAAGAGATAACCTATCGTCGAAGAGACGACTCTTCAAACACTTTTACGAGTATGAAGAAGACAAGTGCTCGACATTCTTTTCATATTTAGGAAGGCCAAAAAGAGCTTAAAGGAGACTCCATTAGGTCTCTTTTTATGATGAGAATTTTTACAAGCCTAAAAAGAATCAGAAAAAGACCCGAAACTTTGATATTGAGTTCTAAGACCATGACCAAAGTGTCGAAACAAACAACTAGGGACTCTTTCCATTTTATGGAAGTATGAAAAAGTGAAAAACAAATTCTCCATAGATTTTACTGTTTCCGTTTCTACCCCTGCAAGACTCAAAAAATGATATTAATTTCTCGAAAAATGACTTTAATGAACTATACAGATGGATTTTATAATAATAATGATTTTAAAATATCAACATAGCATTAAAAAACCCTAAAAATAGATATAAAAGTCATTTCAAATAGTAAAAATCAAACCATTTTACTATTTACCACTTGGTGAGAGCATTTGGAGCAAATTTGAGTTAGATCTTCAGTCAGCGATTCTGGGAGATTCTACCAGCCGATTCGAGTGTCGTCAGAGCCAGGTAAATGAGAAAACCTTATAATTTATTTTTAAAGCATCCATTTTTTATTTTCTGGGGGTTTTGGGATGTTTTAGGCAATCCCTAAATCTCAAGTGTGGGCACTGCTTCTTCCCCTTACGGGACAGGCGATGCACCGTGAGAACCGCGCATCCTACACTACACTCAGGCGGTGCCGACTGTGAGTGGGGAAAAAAGAATGGATAAGAAAATGTACAAGTTTTTAATTGATTTTTATGATTGATTGTGTTTCTAATTAGTCCATTAATTGTTTTTGGCAGGTTTCCAACGATAAAAAATGGTTATATGGAAAGAAAAGGAACACTATGAGGATGATTCTTTTGCTGAGAGAAATGTGGGGTGCATAGCCGTATTGAGGAGATGTGGCCTTTTAAAATTATTTCGCACACCTAGAATGGTATCTCATGAGTGATTGCTAGAGTATATCGTCCATATGTGGAACCCGTAGCAGCAATACTTCGAGTTAGGAGATCATGTGTTGACTGTTGAGGTAGAGGATATCTACTTCTTGATCAGATTATCTAGACGGGGTGCTATGATTTTGCTAATTGGTTCTCGTGGAGGGGATGTGACCACCCATGAGTTGATCGTCCATTACTGCATTCCTGGTACTAGAACTTCGGGAAAGAAAATTTCCATCAAGGTAGTTAGGGATGATCCTCTCTGTACTCTTCTTTTCACCATGCAAAGGCTGGCTGGGAGCCAAGGGCCTCATCAGGATTCTAGGGCACACATGCTATATGTCATAGAGGATATGGCACCTATTGTCTTTAACTGGGCAGAGGCATTATTTTTGGCCTTCAAGGACCAGCTGACCAAGTGTCAACAGGGATAGCTAAAATAGTTTGGCTATGGTTACATCTTAGCCTTTTTCTTCTTTGAGCGAGTCCCTCATCTGAGGCCCTAAGTGGTATTTACTGAGTTGAGGGAAAGAGACCCTCACATGCTGAGGTGGGTCAGGATCATGTCCTGCACAGGAGCAGGAAGAGGGAAAGTGAAGTTTGGGGATCCATTTTTCTGCTGGATGAATGATCAGATCCTCATGATTGAGGATTATGTGTATGTAGGTACTGATTTCAGGGGTGACCCTAGCCTACCACTTCAACCTAGTGAACAGTTGAGAGACATAGGTAAGAAACAAAACCTTAAGATGGAAACTTGTGTTTTTGTATTTTTTTATGTATTTTTAATTTTTTATGTATAGAAACAAGACCAAAATATTTGTATGCAAATGTTGGAGTGGCACGACCTGGGGGATCTTCCCCACTGGACAGATGAGCAGGAGCTCAGTTTGTTCAATAAGGTGACTACCCGATGGGAGAGATAGAGGAGAACCTGGAGAGATTGACTCTGGATATACTCGCTGCATCCATCGACGATCTCTCGATGTGATATCAGAGGCACACAGCAGGAGTGCCAGGTCATTTTAGCCGTTTGCTACGTAGAGTAGTGAAGGCTGTCATATGCTATCATGAGAACTACTAGATAGTTCTACATGATGTATTACTGAAAGCTGATATAGCTTCAGGATTTTGTATGATTTTTTGCTGCCTGAAAGCCAGAGTGCTTCGGATGAGGTCTCATGACCTATTTTTGTAACACACTTTATATATATATATAGACTTTTACTTCCGATGTTTATATACTTCAAATGGGAAATGTATTTACATGCGTTTAATGTATTGTTACTGTTTATTTACAATATGATGAACCATGTTTTATTTTCATGTTATGAATGGGCAATATACCAGTCTAGGATATAATTTGCCAATGAATCACCAACTGCATTGTCTTCCCTAAGGATATGCCGATAAGTAACAACCTCAAATGACCTTTCCAATAGATGTACCCTCTGATAGAGACGGAGCAGTATAGGATTTCTGATGGTATAGACTTGGTTCAAATGACAAACCACTAACTGTGAGTCCATAAAAACTACCAAATCACGAATGTCCTGGGATGCAGCCTCAGTCATAAGACCTATGAATGCTTCATACTCGGCAATATTTTTGGTAGTAGGACCAATACAAACTGCTCCCGAACTGAATAAATCATGTGTAGGGGAATACAAAACCCAAGCAGCTGAAGCAAGGTTCAAGGTATGCAAGCACCATCAGCGAAGCTATAAAAATCCATCCGATCTGCATAACCAAAACATGGTATAAACAGTTTGGACACTAAACTCAAAACCATATTGAAAATACTCAAACACACTGAAAAGTCAAACAATGTACATATATACAATGTACCATACATGAATAATCTAGGCATAGTACCTCTTCAGGTACAACCCATTGCGAGGTTTCCTGAAGGGGACTCCGTCATAATCCATGAGCTCATAGGCCCCTTTCTCTAAAACCTTGGAAATGATAAAAGGACCATACCACATTTATTCAAACTTCCCTTTCCCTAGCTTATCATGTCTCTGATCATAAGTCAGGACTAGGTCAGCTTTGTTAAACACACGAGGCTCAACAAATTTATCGTACTACGCTTTGACGCATTTCTTATGTTCCTGATTGACTAAGGGAGCATCTTGTCTAGTTTCGTCAAGATTGGTCAAGTATAAAAACCTTTCTTCCTCAGTAGAAGTATTAGGGAGAATTTCAACGACAAGTTTCAAAGATGGAATCTGACACTGAATAGGTAGGATAGCTTCTAGTCCATATACTAACTGAAAGAGTGTAAAAACAGTTGCTGTTTTCACTGAATTTCTATAAGCCCAAAGAGCAGAGAAGAGAGTCTGGTTCTAGTTGGATTTGTGATCTCCAACCATCCGACACGACATAGTTTTTAAAACTTTGTTAATGGCCTCAAATTGACCATTAGCTTGCGGATAATAGGGAGTTGATTTTTCATGGAAAAAACCCAGCTTAGCACTTAACTCTAACATCATCTGATTCCAGAAATGTGATCTGTGATCAATGACAATAGACTGAGGAACTCCAAACCTAGCTATTACATGGTTAAAAAGGAAGAGGGTGACAGTTTTACCATCCTCTGCATATGTAGCCATAGCCTCATCCCACTTAGTGAAATAATACACAACTACAAATGATGTAACCATGCACCCCGGATGAGGTAGGCTTACAATGCATGAAATCTATCCCCCATTTGGAGAAAGGGCCAACAGAAATGACGGGGTGTAACGGAGCAGGGTGGGTGCAGTTTTTCAGAAAAAAGTGTTGACAGGGTGGGCATTTCTTAATAGCCTTGTGACAATATTTAAAGATAGAAGGCCAGAAATAACCAGTGTGAAGGATTTTTTGAGCTGTAGCCATCCCAAAAAGGTGACTTCCACATGCTCCAGAGTGGCAGTCATTAAGAACTTGTTTAGCCTATTCATGTGTGAGGCATCATCGAAGAATGGTATATATACCATGCCTATACAATGTATCATTTAGGATAAGATAGTACTTCATGTGGTGATGAATGCGGTGACGATCATCACAAGATATGTTAGGCTGAAAACACCGTGTCTGGAGATAAATGATTAAATACCCATACCAAAGATTAGTTGTGCTTATTAGGAACATAAATTCATCTGGAAATGAATCACTGGGATCAGAATCCATTAAAACACAGGGAAGGTCACGCACCAACTCTGCAAATACTAATGATTTCTTTGAAGTAGCTTTGGAAAACTCAAGGTCAAACTCCTGTAGGATGAAAATCCATTGGGAGTCTTTTCCCCCTAGCACTTGACGAGTCAGGATGTAGTACATAGGGTTTTGGTCTGCAAGTATGGTAGTGGTGCGAAGCAGGATATAGTGATGAAAATCCTAGACAGAAATGACCATAGCCAATGCTATCTTCTCCACACGTGAGTATCGAGAAGATTCTTACTGGCATAATAAATCACGTGTTCTAGGGCATTTTGGTCCTCTTGGGATAAAACCATTTCGATAGTAGTAGTAGAGGCAGCAACATACAAGAGAAAATCCTTTGAGTAATCCTGGGGGTGTATCATGGGTGAATGAGTCAGAGTGTGCTTAATATTATCTAAGGCTCACTGGGATGGGTCATCCTAGAATAATGGAGTATCCTTCTTAAGGAGATGCATATAACCATGCATTTTCTCAGCAAAATTACAAACAAAGCGACGAAGAAAGTTTGCCTTCCCTTGCAAACTTTGGAGTTCAAGCAGGTTGGTTGGGGTAGGTAGAGTGAGTATGGCAAAAATATTTAATGGATCAATCCAAATACCATCCTTGGAAACCACAAAGCCTAAGAGACGTCTGGTCTCAACGTAAAAAACACATTTGTGTGGGTTCAGCTGTATTTTGTAATGATGAAATCTTAGGAAAATATCTCTACGATGTTGAGGATGGTCTTCTCATTGCTGTGAATGCGCAGGGAGATCATCGAGGTATGAATCCTCGATGTTCTTAATGTCATGAAATGCATAGGACATAGCACGCTGGAATGTGGCCCTAACATTGTTAATACAAAAGGGAAACTTCCTATAGGAAAAGGTTCCCCACGGGCATATAAATGTCATCTTATGCTGATCGGTGGGAAATATATCAATCTAATTGTATCCAGAAAAGCCATCCATAATTGAAAAGATGACGCTCCCAACACAGTTATCAATAATCTGATCGATGTGTGGAGTCGAAAACTTGTCCTTAGGACAAGATTTATTCAAGTCTCGGAAATCGATGCAGAATCAAATAGTTCCCTGCTTTTTGTTCATAGGAACGTTATTCGATACCCATTCTATAAGGGGTATAGGATAGATGAATCCTGCCTTTAGAATTTTCTCAACTTCAACTTCGGTAGCCATCGCCTTCCAAGGATGGACTTGTCTCAATTTATGCCTAACCGGTCTGGATGTAGGATAGGTTTTTATTTCATGGACCACAATGGATGGATCTATCCTAGGCATTTCTTCATAAGACCAGGAAAAAATATCTCGTAATTCTTTAAAAAGTTCTCTATACTCTTTAGTTTCGTCTATTGAACAGTTCTGCCCAATGTGAACATGTTCAATAGTTCCAGGCTTGACCGATATGTCAATTGGAGCCGTTTTGGTAATGTTGCATAAATTTCCTTCAGACTCAGAATCTTGCAACAAGACAGGTGTTTGTGGAACATTGACAATATCGGTACCCAAGAGAGATACAAAATCATTAGCTTTCGAACTGGTATTGGGGAGGAACAAGGATTTGTGGTGGTGATCCTCTCATACTAATTCATTCATATTCATAATTTCTACAATAGACTCGTATGACGGAAAAGTCTGGGAGAGATAATCTAGAATAGGAAGTGAAGGTTATAACTAGTAGGGCAGGTGGTAAGGATCCGAAGCCACAATATGAAGATCATCTGTATAAACATCGGAAACATATTGGATAAAATCATAGACTGCTTCATGCGGGCTCAGGAAGGATGTCTCAACAACTTGCTTACCCTTAAGATCATAGCTAAATGAAGAGATCATATTAACGGTCGTTGTTTCTGTGCTAGAAGGGGCTGATGGAAACATGCCCATAAGGGTGGAGTCCTTTAACATCCCTATCCCAATCGATTGGTAAGGAGGAGGGGACTGGCCTAGAAAAGGGACGTTATTTTCCGTAGGGGTAGTAACATCCGGTGTATAGAAATCAAGTTGATCAATCGTCACAATTCTTCCCAAATGCAGAAACTAAAGGGTTCTAAACACAGTCGAAGTGACAGCGGTCATAGCATAAAACCAGTTTCTTCCTAAGAGAAGATTGTAGTCTAAGGGGGCATCCTCTACTTCCACTTGAATGGAAACAGTTTAACCCCCCATCTAAACTGAAAGGGTAGGCATGAGACCATGGGGCTGGAAACCTCTTCCATAAAAGGATTTTAGGGTTGTCAGTGATTTTACAAGATCAGGAGAGCCAATGTATTTCCAACAGGATAGAGAAAAAACTAAGGTTGAATTACCTTCATCTAGAACAGTTCTAAAGACCTTTTTCCCAACTACTCTCGTTACGATCTAAAAATCCAGTTGGTGAGTTAATCTAGGTTTATGGTTCTCTGAATTGAAATGAATCAGATTCGTGTCACCTGGGTTCATGGCTCCTAAGGCGGTCAATAAGTTTTTGCATTGTGTGGGACAACTTTGGAGTATTTCTAAGGTAGAAATTGGACATGGTGCCTAACCTAGGTCTTCTACAACATTATAGAACTGTGCAACTCAGGAATTAGGGTTAAAAACAACATTCCTAAGAGTACTCTTGGGTGGATGCAAAATCAAGTCGAGATTATGTTTCTCGATTGTCAGGGGAGCATTAGACGAGGATGTAGGAGAACCAGTAGAAGGAGCTTTATCTGGAGAAGGTTTTTCAATTTTATTCTCCTCAAGTTTGTCGTATGACTGACTTCAAGTTGCTATATTAATAGTTTTCGACGACATCATTCGAATTTCCTCTGTAGAACTAGAATTTCCTTGGTTAGACATGTGGTCTACCAGTTATTGCTGAGAAAGAAAATGATCAGTAAGGACTGTCGTTGCATGGTCACTCTTTAAAAACTTATTAATTTCATCATGTCCGGAACACTCCTTCATGAAATGATCACCACCATGTAATAGATAGGGATGCTTAGCTTTCCTTTTTCCTTTATTGTCATTCTCCGGGGCCGTAGGTTTGGGATTTTCCTGCTGGTTTCTAGGTTTCTTGTTTTTACCTTTTCCCTTCTTCTTACTACCAGATGATTGCGTACTTTGAATAGCATTGATCTCGACAGAAGCTATAGGATTGGAAGGACTTGGTTGTTTGGCAACTTTTACTGCTGACAGAGGCTGGATTGAACTGATAACTCCATCAACAGGAGTTTCTATAGGTGGCTTAGCCAGGTCAGTGCTGGGACGAGGAGCTTGAGGAATAAGGTCGTACAAAGTTCTAGACTGGGAATACACCAAGTCTATATACTAAGCATGACTAATGGCCTGCTCTTCAGTAACAACACCCCCCATAGCAACATATCAGGAAATGGGTGGAAACAAAGACTTCGTAAACCAAATTAGCTAAGAGTTGGTCCGGGATAGGAGCTTTAATGAGCCTTCTCTGCCTTCTCCACTCATGAATATGATCTGAAATGTGTGTAGAGGTATTTTGACGTAGAGAGGTTAAAAGGTCTGTACCTTTTTCGTAGAGAATAGGTAGCTGAAAGTGTGTGAGGAAGATAGTTTCCAAAGCACTAAAATCCACAAACAAATGTCATGGAAGTTCATTATACCACTTCACAGTTGTACCGGTCAAAGTGCGCTAGAAGAGTCTCAATCGAATAGAGTCATCCATCAAGGAGTTTGATGAACACCATAGATGGAAAGTCATAACGTGATTTTTGGGATCATCTCCCTGCTTCCCATCGAATTTTGGAATATCCGATGGTAACTTGATTGGAATGGGGGGCCATGAAGGATTGTGTTGGATGGGGTCATTGATCAACTTGGACAAATCGGGCAAGTCCAAAGTTGCTAGGAAAGGAAATTGACGATTTGGTTCAACATACTGGTAATATTGATAAGGCATGTAGCCACTAGTAGGACCGTAATATTAATTGATACACAGGTTGTTGAAAAGGATGATGAGAGGATGAACCTATGGAATATGGACCTCCAGGGTTAGGGCCACCAGAACCACCAGGGCCATTAGGAGGATTAGGAGGAGGACCTCTAGGACCTCTGGGACCACTAGGACCACTGCCATTGGGACCACCAGGACCACCAGGACCACCACCACTGGGACCACTAGGACCACCAGGGGGAGGACCAATAGGCCCTCCAGTACATCCAGGAGGAGGACCACCAGGACCTCCTGGACAACTTGGAGGAGGACCACTAGGCCCCCCGGGGGGAGGACCTCCATAGGGTGGCCCTCCAGGACCACCAAGACCTGCGGAGGGAGGACCTCCATAAGGTGGACCTTCAACACCTCTAGCTGTATGAATAGGTATTCCTCCCAATGCTGGCATGTAGGACCAGTTGGGTTTCCCCCATGGAGTAAAAGTGTTTCCAGGATATGGAATTCCAGTGTATGACATGCCTATAGGGGTAGGTTGGTAATTAATATTTCCTATAGGTATTTGATTTGCTGGGTAACCATATCCTCATGAAGCTTGATTAACTACAGGTTGTGCCCCTAAGGGTTGACCTGAGCTCAATGGAGGGTTAACTATATTCGTAGGAGGAACGTAACACTACTACATTTCGACCAAAAATCCGACGGCCGTATTGTCGGATTTTGGACACTTCCCTGTCGCATGTACGACACTATGATTTTTTTTAAGCGTCGGTGGCCTTTCGTCGGTTATCCGACATCTTTCCAATCCGTCGGTTAAGCGACAGTTTAGTTTACCATCGGTTAAACTGAAATCGTCGGTTATCCGACATTTAATTCATATTAAATTTAAAAAAAAATCCTTTGCATGCCGTCGCTTAACCGACAGATTATGAAACCTAAACTTCGCTTAAGAGACAGAAGAAAAAAATTTATATAAAAAAATCGTTCAGCAGGTGTCGCTTAAGCGACGACTATGAATGTTTTTTTAAAAAATTGTCGTCGCTTAAGCGACGGATATGAATGTTTTTTAAAAAAAATTTATAAAAAAATCGTTTAGCAGGTGTTGCTTAAGCGACGGGTATGAATGTTTTTAAAAAAAATGGTCGTCGCTTAAGCGACGGATATGAATGTTTAAAAAAAAATAAAATAGAAAAGGATTTTGTATCGAATGTCTATTGACTGGAGCTGCTTACTGACATTGCCTTCTGTAATTAACAGAGCTCCATCTATAGAATTATTGGAGAGGCTCCTATCCATTTCGAAAGGAAGATCATTAACGGTTCAAGTTTGATCTTTGAACAATGTAATATTAAAGGCATAGCATAGAAAAGATTATATATAATCACACTTTCTCAAGTTGTGGCGAACCCAAAACTTCAGATGGAAGCTGCCCATTCAATGTACTGTTGTTCATCACACTATGGAACAAGCCAAAGGGGATAAAAAAACTAGTTAATATGAAAGATAAAAAAACATGACTATCGAAGCCCAATGTTTATAATCAGATATGGTGTTTATAAAAAAACCCATTCAGTATGAAAGCTCTTTTTTGGACTTGCAATATAGCTTAAGATTTTAGGGATTGGATTGTAGTAGAACATTCAATGCATTTTATGGGTATACTATAATGGGAAGGATATTCATGGCTGAGGTTATTGGGATACTATCTCTCTTACAGGCCTTGCTTTTTTATTTGAGGGGAGGCACATGACTAGTTTATTTAGAAGTCTCGACAGATTTTATGTTTCAGGATTTAAGTCTCATCAAGCAGCACAGATCACAAGCTAGGATGATATTTTTAACACAGTTGCACACTATTTGGAGGTTGGAACTAAAGCTGATATGCTGATTCTCTTTGCTTCTGTTGAACAAGGGCATCATAAGATGGAGCTTCGCTCTCTAATGTATCATTTAATGTAAATTTGATGATTTTAATGTAATGTAAGATGCATTTCCAATAAATAACGACCATTTTTTCTTGGCAATGAGAGTCTACCTGCATTCTCCTTTATTGAAATTTTCTTCAGTGCCAAAATGAGATCCTGTTTACGGCCAGTGGGATGAATTCCATTTCTTCTAAAGATCAAACCAAAGAAATTAGCATGGCATGTTATATGAAAATATCACAGAAACGTTTGTACTTCAAATGCTTCCAAGTCCATTATCGTCACATGCACCATTTATGATAATATATCAAAACAAAACTGCAATGGTGCTGAAATTGTATTTGAAAGAATTTCAACATTAACATAGGTGTGAACATAAAAGTGGCAGTTTTAATCAAATTTTCCCAGATAATATAATCGAACGAGTGTACTACAGTAGCAACAGTGCACCTATACTCACAAAAGCTGTCTAGTAGATCACAAGACATAAATGGGAAATCCCTAGAGGGAGCCTTAGAAAGAAACAATTCTGTTGGAACCAGATATTTACCTCATCATTGCACGTAGTTCTGCCACTGTCAACTTTGTCAATCTATCATCATCCTTCAAGTCCACCAAATTGTCTTCAATGCCAACTTCACTTGATCCTTGTCGAACTTCTGGAGAGGGCATCTTCATGTCCTGAACACAGGTACATAAACATATTTAGGGAACACTGAAAGCAGTATAGACTCACAGAAAGAAATTATTCCGAAAGGTACTAACCTCATATTTATCACTGCTCTGAATCATGGATATGTCGTCTTTGATTTCATTCTTCATTTCACTATCAACAATTGCACGAGTAGATTTTTACATGATATATCTTATGTCATGTTACATTTGCTACATAGATTTTTACATGATATATATTATGTCATGTTAACCATTGAATCCAAAATAAATTGCTCACTGTTAAGAGAATTTCAAAAACATGAAGCCAGGAGAATCTCAAGGACTCAGAGGCTAAGCTACAACCAACAGAACAACAGCTCTTCAACTTGCATGAAAGGCCTACTGCACCAATCCTACTCTAGACGAGACAGAGAAAATATCTGCATTGGAAAAGGAACAGAGCACACATTTGGCTTTGGGAAGGGGCTCATAGGCATATGAAAAGTAGGGTGATCTGGCTACAAGAAGGTGACCGAAACACTGCATTCTTTCACAAGCAAGAAGCTGCCCAAAAGGACCACAACATGCTTCTGGCAATGCATCTGCTCACTCTATAAATTCTTCTATTGCAGAGGCATTCAAAAATGGTGCTGACTAAAAAGTGCATGGTAAGGTAAATGTTAATGCTCCTAGCAATGCATCTACCAGCATGTAATTTCGTCTATCACAGAGGCATCCAACAATGGTGCTGCCAGAAGAACCCCAGAGATTCATCCTGGAGGTCTTCCACCAGGTAATGAGCCAGACCCTTTTATCCGTGTTACTATTTATGTTTCTAAATAAAGGAATTACTTGCAATAAGCACAAT